>WOVY01011499.1:0-372427 GCA_013436015.1 Rhipicephalus annulatus | reverse complement strand
CACCACTGAAGAAAGTTAACTTGCAATGAAAACACTAGATTACTCGCGAATAAAAATTTATGGCGTTTGTTAATGCATCGTCGTTAAATACTTCGCACCTCCCCATTAATCAAGGTGCTTCTTTACACGACGGTTAACTGTCTAACGTTTCTCTTGGTGAATTATTGAAGTGAAAGCCTCTGTTTCATGTGAACATGACCTTGAAGAAAAAGCTTGTATGAACGAAAAAAAAATGGTTACGGATATAAGTGGATGGTAAAAAAGCCGCACAGCATAGTCGTTTCCTTCGAGTAGATAACGAACCCTGCGAGTACCTGCCGTGTCCATCGGGTGGACTTATGAAATTAGTCTTAGTCGAGGCATGCGCCAGCCATAACAAATTGACCTATCATTGCAGGCATGGAACAGCGAACCTTTAAATGCAAATGGGGAGAGACCAGGTCTGAGCGCCGTAATAGAATACATAAAGAAAGATTACATGTACTTTCTTACTTTGTAATATAACCTTAAACTTCGAAAATTACTATTGTTGACTTTGTAATATAGTAATAGTTACAAGAACAACACCAAAAAAAAAATTACATACGCTGCGGGGGTGCTAACACTCTCTGTAAAGTTGCTTGCGCCTCGTGGCGCACGTGTTTCACGCATAGGCCGCTTCTGGTTCACAACTATCGTGCACGGTAGGGGGTGTTGTGCTCGCGAGCGTTTATCACCACCATCGTCATCAGCATGGTTGTTAGAACGGTAGCACCGGCAGTGACGCCTGGCGGCAAGCCTGGGTGGCGGCACACGATAGAGAAGTGGGCCTCCTTTTGGCGGTTGGCGCTAACGGTTCTCTTTATAGCGGTGGGTCCCCGGTGCGGCACCGCGGGTTGCGCGCCGGGGGGCCCTCGTAGAGAGTCAAGCGTTGGCGAAGCCACCTTGAGTGTGTTCTTGTGTTTAAGTTCCTTGGAATGTTTTGTAATTTTGTGTAAGGTTGTTTAGCGTGTTGATCACAATTGATGTTATAACAATTCAGCTGACGATATCGCCGTTCTAAAAGCAGTTAAATAAATGTGTGTTGTTTGGTTCAATTTGACAGCGTATAGTGTGTCCGTTTACTCCAAGAGCGTGACGCTTTCGATACACGAGAGCTCACAACGCAAATGTCTTGTCGCTCGCATAACACAACGTTAATTGCGGTTAAGGTGATACGTAATGGCTCGCACAGCTGCGGCAAGTATCGTACATACAGTTGATATTTTCTTTCGCGTGGCTGGAGATAGTGTGTGTGGCATCTTGCTCAGTCAGATTAGGGCTGCTGGAATGTCGAAGCCTTTAAGCTTTTTTTTATTCTCTCTAACTGACACATTCTCTTTGCCGTATCACTCGCTTTTGTATGTAGCGGCATATGTAGCTTTCACTTTTGCCTAGCATTTTTTTTCTTTGATCAACTTTTGCCTTCGCCCACCTGAAGTATTTATTTTTCCAAGATCTGTCGGCTTGTTATGACAGCCCCGAGCTGTTTGTTTCTTCCGGGATGAATACAGGTTCTCCTCCACCCCCCCCCCCCCCGGAATTCCACAAATTTCATTTTTATGTTCCCCGCTAAAGTGCGTTGGCCGGTAAACACTGAACCTCCGAGCAATGGTGTGCACGAGAGAAATAGATCGAAATAAAATAAAATAAAGGGCACGCAAGGTAGAAACTACCGTTGGGCTGACGGTTGTAAACACTCGCAATGTCAACCGTGGACGGAAGAGAAAAAAAAAATATCGGGGAAGAGCGACTACGCCAGAGAATTTGCTCAGCGTGCCCGATGATATCATGGAAATAAATAAGATTAAAAAAATGTGGATGCGGCTGAGCTGCAAGACATTCTCAGTGCTTCCTTTCATTGGAAAATGTCCTCTGTGCAGCAGTCTTCCTTTTGTTGTCCATTTTTCTCGTGTCTGATCAGAGTTTGTGCTTGTGTTAGAAACATGCGCTCTTTCTATAAGCATCCTATAATAATTGATGGGTTTTAACGATCCCAAACCACGACATGATTGCTCTAAGCATCCTAGAGAGCGCTTCATTGTCAGGGGGATGATCGTAATAAGATAAACGTCGAGTGATAGGGAGAGAGACTACTGAATTCCTCGGGATGCAAACGGCTCGGAATGTCAGCTGTTTTTTCGAACATTGAATTGGACTTCGTAAGCATTCCTGGGTTCGGCACTTTTGCCTTTCAGTATACTTTTTTATTAAATTAGGCGTGAGCAGGAGATGTAAAACATGAAGTTTGGAGAACTATAACGGGAAAAACTGAAGTGAGAAGTCAAGCGAGTTTTTATTAGGGGAGGCACGAGGAGGAATGCCATCGATTGAACAGACAGCGCACATAAAAGCATTTTTTTTTTTCTGCGCACTTTTCGCTTTTCAGTTCACGCAATTCCTCAAGCAAACGTCAATAAAACAGGCAACCAGAGACGATAGCTGTGCCAACACTACGCAAGCACACAAAACGTGAAGACAAGAGAGAGGGAAAGAGAAATCGCGAAGTCTGCACTTGATGACCACAAGGCTGGAGGAACGAACAGCGGAGCGTGTGTGCGAACTATTGCTAAGGGACGCCAAACTTTCGCTTTAGAGATGCTATAGACATCAAGTGTTGCTAGTCTCGACTATTCTTCAATTTCCGTCGGTTTCCCCACAGTTCGCACGTGTCACGTTGTATCGGCGGGAACACGTCACTTTGCTACTAGTTATGCAGTGCCTACGTCTTTTAGTTACGTGGTGTTGCGGGAGTTCAGTCACTTGGCTAGCTGTTGTGCGATGTCACCTGATTTTAGTCGCATGGCTTGACGTTACGTGGTAACGGTGGGAACATTAGCTCTCACATAGTTTTGACAGGAACATGCGACTTGTTATTACGCGATTTATGGCGCGAACATGCGACATTACCAGCTGTTACGCGATGTCTCGTGATTTTAGTCATGCGAATAGTTTTGCAGGATTTTTTTGTGATTGTAGTCCCGTTACTATAGATGGTGCCTGATAACTCTTGATTTTTAGTTTCGTCAGTGACGTGAGCAGTTGTTACGTGAAGTTATGTGATTTTTAGTCACATACATATATATACGGATGTTAATGGTGCTACATGATTTTAGTCTCTTGAATAGCCACGTGATTTTTTGGTCACGTGACTGGTTGCATAATGTTGCTTGATTTTAGTCTCGTCACTAGTTATATGATGTGGCGTGATTATTATATCACGTAACAGACTCGTGTATGATAGTTATTGTATTCCATGTTGCACAATTAGGCGCACATGTTACGGTAGTGAAGCTTAAGTTGAAAAAGACGTAGCCAGCGGGTCCGTTATGATGCTATTCGCACTGCCCAGCGCAACGAAAAACTCAGAGATCCGCTCTTAGAAAACAGGAAATAAAAGTTATAGTAACGAAAAATGACAGCATAAGTCAAAATGGAGGCCTAGCGCGTTGTGTAATAAAGTTAATAGATTTAGATACAACTTCGTTGGTATTTTATTTTTTCGCATTTGCCAATTTAAAGATGCCATCATCACGCGCCAATATCCTACGCAGACGTCACCTATATATAGAAGGGAAAATCACGGACGTTCGCCCCGAACACTTGTGTGATTGTAGCAGCTTTTGTAATTGACAGTGTAGACTCATAAATTATATATTATAATATATTGTAGTATACTAAAATATAATATATTATAATATATTATAATAAATCCTATTAGATTCTATTATGTAAGTTTGTTGTAACGAAGTGGCGACATTCTGGGAGCGCCAAAGTAAATGAATTTACGTACGTGTCAGAAATCGAAACTATCATCGCTGTATATATGTTTTCGACTGGGCCGGAATTCGAACTATGTTTTGATTTTTTTCTGATATTTAGAAAAAAAAAGTAATATTTCGCTTTTTTAGGTAGAAAAAGCACTTAATAATATGAAGTTTGCTCTGACACAGCGAAAATATATTCGTCTGTGACATCGAAGTGTCTGTTTTGTAGGCACGTATGTGTGAAACGGATAATAAAGGCCAATGGGATTCCTTTAAATAAGTCAACAACCGGTTCAATAACACTTTCTGTCTAAGCACTATATTGTGCGGTATGCTTCTCGTTTACAGCACGAGGAATAACTACAAAACTGTGGTCCACTTTTGCTAGCTGACTGTGCAAGAGTAAATCAGTGAAAAGTTCACTGCAACCTTTCGAAAAAAGTCAGGCGGTGCAAGCGTGCATGTAGTAATCGTCTCATTGCAGAAACGATGAGCATAACATCTGTAGGACATGTCATAACAGACGAGAGGTCATGAAATTTATTGCCTTTACGACCGTATATGTATGAAACTGCTAATGCCATCTTCCACAGATTGACGTCACGTGTTGCGTAATGTTCTGATTGATTCATTTTGTGGGCTAAATGGCAGGCCGGCATTCAACAAAGGCTTTTACAAGAAATGCTATACGATGTCTTGAGGACTAATAGGCTTCGCTAATTGAAGAACATAGGTACACCGTAACTTCGAGTACAGGAATCTCTCGATGCGAATCCTCGCGAGAAATATCAGCGTTACCTAACTCTGTAACACACATCACCATTCTTAGCATACGAGAGTTGCGAACAGCTAAACAGTTTGATCTGATGCGGCGTGTGGAAATATGTCGTTGCGTTCTATTGCAGCAGAGCTGTGAAAGACGTGTGGATATCAAATTCACAATACCATTCGTGGCCAGGGTATACGTATCGGTGACGTCGGCAATTCTTCTAAGTTTGCATAATGTATAGACCCTTTTAATTCGCAGCCGAGTCCCTTTATCTTATGCAGCGTATCAGCGCGGATCAGTCACAAAACTTCGTGTTACGCAACGTATTCATAAATATGTCATTATGCACATGGTTTGAACGTGCTACGTCGGTAGCACGCAGAGCGCCATCCATATGGGGTTCCGTTTTATTGTGAAGGCTAAAATGATCCCTCAAAGCCCTGTTAAAAAAGACAAAAAGGCACTCTGTGTACCTAGCGCCTTTAGCAATAGCTCTCGCGAAACAGTAATTGAGTCGCTTAGTCAATTCATATCAATTGTTCTTTGCCGATCACCTGTAGTCGTCACAGCCATGCTCTGAGGCTTGGTCACCGGGGTGTTATCTCTCGTTTGATTCCCGTTTACTTCTATTTAATACTTTATTCACTTGCATGCTAGAGTTTATTTTATTGGCCGTGTTGTTCATGTTCAGTTATACTTAATACACCTTCCATTCTCTATAAATCACCTTTGTTCACATCTAATTCACCTTACGTACTAATTATCGCTACCCATATTCTTATTATACACATTTGGATTCCTTTACGCTACCTTTGAGGTCGGCCCGCCTGACTTTTAATATCCATGGTGTTCGCGTTGCCCGCTTGTTTTTTAAAGTAATGAACAATATAAAACTTTCGCCTTCTTCATCATTAGTGACAAGCATATGGGAGTGTGTACTGTAATTGTTCAACGGCCACCAAAGTAAAAGCAGAGCCACAAACGATCGCCGTAGACTGCAGGCACATTTGTTTAAGCCAATAGTTGCATGCAGTTTCGAGCAGACGCGGCTTGCCAGTGTCACCATCCGCGTTGTGGATGTACAATAGCACAACAATTTGTCCCGATGAGCACTCGTGTATTGCGGTCACACATGTGTCGGTTGCAAGGGGCGCGCGTTGGAACACACGGCACACTGATCACACAAAGTCGAAGAGGAGCACACACACACACACGAGTGTTTCTTCACGAGGCGCAGGAGAAAAGGCTGCGGCTGAGGGCACGTCTTCTCGCACCGGGTCCCTCGACGCGCGTTCTTGAATCGATGTTGTGGTTGGTTGATTCGCACACAGCTGAACCCACCTTAAATATTCGAGCACATGGAGCTTTGTGCGATGGATGTACACTATATCGTATGTTGCAAAAACAATAGCTCATGTATCTTTGTACCCGTGTTGCGCACGCGACAGCATCAGTCATCGACAGATGTCGTATTGTAATTGTAGAGACGCGTCTGCACGAAATAATATCCGGTAAAGACACGCAATTGTATTTTTAGTCCTGCCAGTACAGGCAACCTCGTTGGCAAAATATGTGTGGCTTTTCATCTTATATGACGTATTCGACAAGTTCAACGGCTACAACGTTCAAAGGCAGCTGAGGTAGCGCATGTCTGCCTCGTCGTTTTAAATTATTGCCACTCTTGCCACCATCTAGCAGGGAAAAAAACATAAACAATGTACGTGAAGAATGCCCCCTGTTTCACCTTTTCTGTATTACGTGCGTCAACGAGAGACAATGACTTGTCGCTGCCACATCGAGTTCAGCAAGTGAGAAATATACCCTTTGTTATGGTCTTGCTCTCATGAGCAGGGTTGCCGTTGGATGAAATTGAAGAGACACCAGGACTCAAGCCAAATGTAACCAACGTATTAATGTCATTTATTATTATCCCCAAATTTGTAGCCAAATAGAATAGGAGTGGAAATAAAACATTTCAATGAGTGAAACTAGAAACTTCAATGTAACCAGTAAATAGTCATGGCGCCAACTGGAAATTTTCGTCGCCAAAGGGGTCGAAAAGTAGCCAATTTGGCTCAAAGTAGCCAATAACGGCAACCCCACTCATGAGCACCTGTGTGTGCGCGCTAAATTGAATCCGAAGGAAAGTGAATTGCCTATGTTTGTGAATACCATGCATATTTCTTTGATTTGCCCTACTATGCAAGGTGAACTTTTGTTTGACAATATGCTAAATTGATAGACAGCATACTTGTTGTATTTGGACATATTTACCTCGTACTCTGCGCATCACTTGCGCTTGAGGTTCAATAACGCTTTGCGTTTAGGACGTTTCAATAAGAAATGCTTTTATTAATTAGTTTTCGGTGCATTTTTCGATTGGCGAATTGCAGTGTTGAGACTGCGAGGCGCATCTACTCTGAGCGAAGTCACAGAGTTGAGACACTGATTCTCAAAGTGTGCGATCAATCACATGAGCTTCCTTGTTACTTATGTGTTTTAAAACACAAAAATGGCGGGTCCTTCAAGATATATATATATATATATATATATATATATATATATATATATATATATATATATATATAACAAGGAAGCACTATTCTGACCACTCCAACATATATCAAAACCTGCCCCCGTGCACTCTCACCCTATATTTCGACTTGATGTGCCTTGCAAGTTGTCATCAACCATTCTTTGATATATGTGCCGCAATGTAATGATTTAGAAAGTTATTTGGTAAACTGTAGTTGATTGCAGTCGATTTGGCAACCATGCATTTTGGTTTTTCGTTTCAAACAATTTGTTTCAAGTTTTCGTATTCTCCATGGAACACCCCACGTGGCTTCAGCGACTACGACCAGATAGTTACGATTTCTCCCATGCTCGTTCGATAGCACTTTACAAGGAAGGATACCAGTTCTGCACGTAGGACGGGCAGTGGCGGGACTGCACTTAGTTGACCGTGAGAAAATTTCGGGTGAAGAAGCGTGAAGCTGCCCAATGATTACGGTGCCAAATAATATAATTCCCAGCAATAAAAAAACACACACACCTAATTATTGTTAATAACGAAACAATGTGTAGAACAACAGCACCTTAAGTATAAAGGACACGCCTTGAAAGACGTTTAGCTCTGATCTGAGGTACGAGAGAGTTCTGGACCCCGGTCCACCTGAGCTAAAGTTGTTCATAAGAGTTCATTCCAGCCGTCCTGTTGCTGGACGTGCTATAGCTAAGGTGGTCGTCCAGCGCAAAGCAGAAGGAATTGTTGATGAATTTATCTACAGCGTTTATGTTATTTCAGCCATATATACCCGTTGTTTGAGGAAAGCACATGTACTCAAGGGCAAACGGGAGGGAATGTTTCTGCCACACAACAGTAACTGATGTCTAGCTCGGTCGCGCTTACTTTCTCAATAAATGTGCGTTTCTCAATTTTCGCTGACGGACACGCCGGTCGCGACAGCGCGAGAAAAGCACTCGATATAGATGGCGATTGGTGTTGAGAGGCAGGAAAAAAACGCCCGATATGCATAGTTTTGGTCTTAACATTTCGAATAGCACAACGAAAGAGAATAGGACCTTGTTCAGAACGACGGAAAATTGAGTTATTTAACTCTAAAAAACAAAACAAAATGTGTCATTTTTCGTTTAGAGTTGTGGCTGGCCACGTATATATCTTAATTTTATTACCAACGGTTTCGACCGGTGCACCGATCTTCGTCAGGGTTTGCAAACAAGTGATATATATATATATATATATATATTATATATATATATATATATATATATATATATATATATATATATATATATATATATATATGAACGGTTATTTGGGCTAGTTGGTTAAATGTTATTGTAATAAGGGTTGCAGTGCAAGCACGAAAGTGCAATAAGAAAAGTGAACGGAAGGCACAGCGCTCGTGTTGTCATCTGTGCCTTCCGCTCATACCACTTCGTGCTTGCGCTGCAACCCTTATTACAATGAAATATGTCAGATTGTGGGAGTTGGTAATTCATGATAATTGAAGTACTAGCACGCAGTTTTAACCGGAACGTAGGCGCATTCTATAGGAGCTAACTATTAACTGCAAGGCAATGCAGGCCTTGGCAAGGTGCGCTTGCCCTTGTTAATTTTTAATCCCTTTTACGTAATTGCGCACCGCTTAAAAGAGATACCAACAGGCCGAAGCAAGTATCCCTGTTCCAAGTTACACCCTCATACTTAAATTATCTCTTTAGCGAGACACGCTAACTCTCTTGTGGGTCTGATGAATCTGCGGAAAAGCGCATAATGATCCCCTTTGAGAGTTCACGTGCCCCTTTTGAGAGAGTAATATACGTGGCAAGCCATAACTTTCAAAAAAAAAAGAGTGAGAGCACTGTTTCTTTTCTTAGCATGTTGACGGAGGTTCACTCTATCACAAGATAGGAAGACAACGCAAACGCCTGGGTTTGCATACGGATTATATTTTATCGCGTCTGTTTGCACGCCTCATTTTCGTGTACAAGGAGGTCTTGTTATTTTGTTCTTAGCAGTAATGAGCGAGTGAGTTTCTGTCGCCCGTACACATTTGTGGGATGAAATTACCAGCTATATTTGTACAAGCTACTGAGAGAAATGTCTTTTTTGAAAATGGCGGACAAAGATCTAAGTTGTAGAGAATAGGCACACCAAATATTCGCACCACAGGAAATTTCATAGATGAATTCAATCGAACTTTTGACCCAAGTTCGGTTCTTCAACTATAACTGTTATGCAGATGAAAAAAAAAATCATGGAGCAAATTATGCAGGGTACTGTGCATCGTATATGTGGGCTATGACAAATATGCATATGAGCCGTAACGTGAGAACACTCTCACGTCCTAATTAGCATAGACCAGCTGCCATGACGCATTGAGCTGAACACTCGTAGTACAAAGGGGCACAGCTCTCCACAATAAGGGCGCTTAGAATGCACAACGGAAGCGTGTAGGAGCTTAAGCATTCAGCCTTTTAATTAGGCATGCAACCGCACGGCAAGTCGTTCACTAAGTTTGTTCCTCATTACAACGCAGAACTGGGCTACATGCACAGGCTGCCAAAGTATTTTAACTCACCGCGTAGCTTTCGTATTTCAAAACCTTAATAGATTAGGCTTATATGTGAAAATATAGGAAACGCCTTGAAATTATAACTTCCCTAAAAACTCTGGTACTTGGTGTAGAGTTGAAACGAGTCTATTCAGTTTTTCCTGTCACCAAGGAACCTTTTTGACGCAAACTGTAAGCTCATTCTCGTCACCGAAAATTTACCATTGAAATGTGCTGCCTGACTCTGAGTGCACGAGTGAAAAAATTGGCTTGTGCAAGTTTGAGCAGGACACCTCTATAGCTGTAGCAGCAATTTGCATTTTGAATAGCCACACACAAGTGAATGTTAACGCAAACAAACAAAGTGGAACTTTCGTCTTGTTTGCTGAAATAAATGCACAAACAGTCCGCAGCAATAACAAGAGTCAGCGAGATGCTATCTTCGCCAATAGAAGGAAGACCTCAGATATTTCGCGTACATTTGTCAAGGGATAAGCAAACGAAGCGTACAATGGAACTCGCCCTTAATCTGTAAACAGGCGCACTCGCTCGGCACAGGTCGTTAAAGGTGGACACATTGTTTGCTCAATGCGTTCAGATCTCCGAAACGCTTAACACTGTGGCAAGAGACAAGCTTGCGAGTAAATAGGCATTGTTCCGACACTGCTCGAAAAGCAAGTTTGCACTTTTCATGATCGCAAAAACGTCGTACGCTAAAACGTCGTACGCTATAACATTACTTGTGCACAAAATCCAGCCATTCCTAATGCAGGGCGTTTGCTTAGCGAAGGCGACCAGCCCACCAAAAAGGACAAACGACAAACTTTGCGAAATCGGTCTTAAAACCTCAACTGAACTGCTGGATAAAAAGATGCTTTTTACAAACATTCGAAGGATAAAAAAAAATCTCGTACGTACAACACTTCGCAAACTCAGGACAGCACCACCGAACATGGCGAATTATTACCGTCGGAAAACGGGGTCGGCGCATGAGCGTGCTTATGAGTTTGGTGAGCAGAGCGTCCTCTTTATTGATGTAATACCTGCCATAAACAGAAGCCTCGCTAAATGCTCAGGAAAAGTTTTAAGCAATGTAAAAAAACAGTGAGGCACCCAAATTACGTATAAATCTGCAGCATGCTTTAGCTAAACTCCGGATTCATCATGTGTCTCTAGACTGTTCTCGTGTGACCAAGGTGCAGCATACCGCTCAAAATGTACGACGGGGCCTTTAGGCTTACGGAAGTTAGCTCTCGCCAGACGTGGCTCATAAGCGCAGGGAACACTGTAGGGACCCGGTACGTTACGACTGTGCCTCTGCGTGCATGTGGGGTCGGAATGAGGAGCTCATGGGTAGCCCCCATTCGCTAGACGCCCTCCTGGGGCTGTGTGGGCTTGGCGGGCCGGCACTTGCTCTTGTAGATGAGGAACAACGTGAAGAGCGTGATGATGGCGCCCAGGGTTGCCGCGATGCGAAGTCCCGTCATGGGGTCGTAGGCGGCGTAGTACTGAGACCGGGCCGCTTCGGGCGTCAGCGTGGACGTGGTGTAGAGCGCACGACCGGCGTGGTACAGGTACGGCGACGGCGTCGAGCTGCTCGGAAAGCCGTCCGACGCCGTCACCGCGTCCGACGGCAATGGGTCACTGGCTTCCTGGACGTCCGTCCAGTTGGACCCGTTCGCGCCATCCATCGGAGAACGCCTGCGTAGAAATAAATAAGTATTTATAAGTATGAAAGTAGATGATCTTTAACATAACAATATATAAGCGCTTATAACCTTGCGGCAACTGAAGGTAGAGCATCGAAAGCGTTATTTGAAGATCGCAGGTTCGGTTCCTGCCCACGGCAAGTTATCTTTTCACCCACTTTTCTTTCCTCACAATTACCTTACATTTCGGTCTAATAACCTCCCCTATACTTTCCTTGGCATTATTGTCTGTTAGATTTCATTATTATTGTGTCAAAACATAGAAAAACGAGCCCTCAAGTATACACTTCTTTCCCTTATTCATTAACGAGGGTCTCGTACTGGCAGACTTGGTGCCTTGGGTTGTATACGAGGGACTATTGGTGAGCTGCCAGCTCGTGATAAGTTAACGTACTACGTGACGCCATACAGGCTCATAAAATAGTGTGCCACACTCGCCGCCATGGCTACAGATGGCGCTGACTGACACACCCACGTTGAAATTCACATATATATATACTCAATAAAGTGGCTGGGAGGATGGCCGCCGTGGTAGCTCAGTGATAGAGCATCGAACGCGTTATTCGAAGGTCGTAGGTTCGGTTCCTGCTCACGGCAAGTTATCGTTTCACCCACTTTTCTTTTTTCACAATTACCTTAAAATTCGGTCTAATAACCTCCCCTATACTTTCCTTGTCTGCTAGATCACCAGCAATACAAGAAGAAACATCCTGGCTGTCGATGTGTGGCACCCGAGTGCGCTGAGCACGCTACAACAAGTAACACAACTGGGAAACATTGCAGTTAGGTCCATCATACCGGCCGATGGTGCGACCACATCAGGAGTCATTTACGACATTAACACGGAAATCCCAAACGCAGACCTTCCAATGCTTATAAAACCAGCGAGTCAAGACAACGTCATTGTCAGCGTTGGACGGCTTGGAAACACACACTGTGTGAGAGTAACGTTCAAAGGTGACTGTCTTTCCGCATACGTGAAGGTTGGCCACTTTCGTCAACAAGTTCGACCGTTCATTCCTAAACCCGTGCAATGCTTCAATTGTCAGAAGATCGGCCATGTAAAGGGTGTTTGCAGGAGCTCCGAAGCGTGCCCCCGGTGCGCCGAACCACACGCGGAGGACAACTGTAGCGCTACCACACTGAAGTGTCCTAACTGTCAGGGTGCTCACAAGGCTTCTTCGAAAGAATGTCAGCACATAAAGAAAGAATTTTCTATTTTGAGGCAAATGGTACGAGACAGCTCGACCC
Source organism: Rhipicephalus annulatus (assembly GCA_013436015.1). NCBI lineage: Eukaryota > Metazoa > Arthropoda > Arachnida > Ixodida > Ixodidae > Rhipicephalus > Rhipicephalus annulatus. The sequence continues at coordinate 359,832 of WOVY01011499.1, read as the reverse complement.
ACAAAGAAGCTGCCGAGAAAATCCGGCGAAAACGACGTCGCCGTCGAAGGTCTTCACGTCGGAGAGCGCCAACTTCAGGCGATAAGTCGACGCATCAGGAAAGATTGCCAGCTGCAGTTTACAGCACGGCAAACACAGACGTTGTAAAAGAGCAAAGGGGCAGACCAGTCTCTACAGATGAGTGGCCTCCACTTACGCGTACACAACGCTCAGAAGAGCCGCAGCAGAAGCCGTCTTCTTCAGAGCAAGCTGCTGTAATGGAGGGCTTGCGGAACACAGATCAGCAAGTGATAGCTCTTTTGCGACCATTAATTAACGCCATCCGCTTGTTGTTGAGCAACTTGCACACACCATCAGCAAGAAGTGCATTGCAATTACTGGACGCTTTGAGTCCAGTACTCGCAGCGCTTGAGTAAATAATGGCTCACCAGCCACTGTCTTTCAGAGAAGAGGTCCGAAAAGCAGCGATTATTCAATGGAATGCCCGGGGACTGAGGTCACGCATCGCCGATTTCCGTCGGTTCGTGTACACCAATAAGTTCCCCATCATTGTCATCTGCGAGCCAAATTTGCAGAAAGAAATGAGACTTTCTGGTTATGAGTCATTCATGTCGTCTACAACTGCGGACAATAGCAAAGTTCTGATGTTTAGTCGCCGCGACCTCACCTACATTCATCATCCGGTGTCACCCCACGACGACAATCAATATGTAAGTATAACAGTGAAAAGGAGACTTACCATCACGGTTGTGGGTGCCTACCTCTCTCCGACAAGTCGTTTCGGCCATACAAGACTACAAGGTATCCTGTCAGCAACTTCTCACCCATGCATTATAATTGGCGACTTCAACGCCCATCATACAATCTGGGGAAGTTCGAAGACCAATGTTAAAGGGAGAAAGTTGGTGTCCTTCGCCTCCGACAACCAACTTTTCTTGCTAAATGATGGCAGTCCAACGTTCCTGCGTGGTTCAAGGTATAGCAGCTGCCTTGACCTGGCCTTTGTCTCACGAGGCCTCGTCAGGCATGCTGAGTGGTTTCCAGACATAGAAACGCATGGAAGTGACCACATTCCCACTTACGTCAAAATCGAAGGATTGTCCCATGCTAAGATACGCGACAGTGTTCAGAGAGTGGACTGGTTGAAATTCCAGTCTCGCATGGAACAGCAATGTGAAGCAAGCATAACCCTCGACATAAAGGAGATAATTAAAAGCACAATACACGATACTACGTGTACCCTCACCTGCTCTCCCAAAGCAACGGAATTTGACATCGAGCTAGAACGACTTCGAGCAATCCGACGGCGTGCTGAACGAAGATACCGACGCACGGAGGCAATAGAAGACTTACGGATTGCTCGACGTATACAAAAGAAGACTCAGCGCAGGATAAATAAACTCGAGTCACAACGTTGGACTGCTTTTTGTGAGTCACTTGACCCACGAAAACCTTTATCCCAATTGTGGAAGACGGTACGAGGCCTCCGCACAAAACCCACTCAGTGGTCACCATTCAGGGCTCTCGCACTTTTTGAACAGAGACGCAGCATTGACGTAGCAGAAGACTTCTGTGCCAGAGTATCTGGGCCACTCGCAGCGCCCAATAGCCTATTGCCCTCGACTAACTGTCCACAAACACTGGATTCCCGCATGGATATGCCTTTTTCCATCGTGGAGCTCGGAGCAGCACTAGCTTTGTGTGGACGCACGTCGGCACCAGGGCCCGATAGAATTTCTTATAGGGCCTTGTGTCATCTGGGTGAACGCGCGAGAATCCTCCTTTTGGAGTTGTACAACAAATCCTGGCAAGATGGAACGCTCCCGACAAGCTGGAAGACAAGTCGCCTAGTTCCACTTTAAAGCCAGGCAAGTCACCGTTGGACCTCTCATCTTATCGTCCAATCGCATTGGCCAGTTGTAAAGGGCAAAGTTATGGAGAGGATGATCCTGGGACGCATGGAGTGGTTCTTGGAGTGTAACAACATCTACCCAGATGCCATGGCAGGATTTCGGCGTGGTCGAGCATCGATTGACAACGTAGTCGACCTGGTCACTTATGTCCAACACGAGAAAGGCCGTAAGCGTCTCTGCGCATCTTTGTTCCTAGACGTCAAAGGGGCGTATGACAACGTTACGCATGAAGCTGTTCTCACCGCTCTCGAAGATATAGGAGTAGGTGGTCGGATGTATCGCTGGATACATAGTTATTTGTCAATGCGATCCTTCTTTGTGAGCACTGAAGACGGTCCAACCTCTCCACATTACAGCCACCGTGGCGTCCCCCAGGGTGGCGTACTCAGCCCTGTGCTGTTCAATCTTACGTTAATTGCTCTCACTGAGCATCTGCCAAGCACGGTCAGGCTATCAATGTACGCAGATGACATCTGCATTTGGGCATCGGCTGTAACACGCCTGCAGTTACGAGGAAGAATTCAAAAAGCTGCCACTGAAACATTACACTACCTCCGAAATCGAGGCTTGGAAATTTCTTCCGAGAAATGCGCCCTCGTAGCTTTTACACGAAAGCCTATGGATAAGTACACTATAAGCATCAATGGTCAAACTGTACCATACGTTCGATCGCACAAGTTTTTGGGCGTCATAATTGACAGGAATCTATCATGGAGCGATCACGTTTCGTACATGAAGAAGCGGTTAATGGACATCTGTAATATACTGAAGTTCTTTGCAGGGAAGACTTGGGGAATGCCTCCCAGTGCAATGCTACAGCTGTACAGAGTACTTTTTCTCGGTTTCCTGCGGTATAGTTTACCGGTATTGACCAATGCAAGCAAAACAAGCCTTCGAACGCTGCAGAGTGTTCAGTCCCAGGCACTCCGGATTTGCCTCGGCTTGCCTCGTAGTGCGTCAACAATGGCTACTATAGCTATCGCCGGTGACCACCTCATCACAACACATATCGACGTTGAGGTACTCCGGACACATATAAGGCATATTGCTCGGACATCCTGCCACCACCTAGCCTCTTTACCAGCAGACAGACCACGTTCGTCATTTTGCCAAAAGGTCACCACATACCGCGATTCTTTGCCAACATGCTTCACACCCGCCGCCAGGCCTTTGACTCCTCCCTGGTGCCTGACTCAAGCTAATATCAGGCTAACTATACCTGGCATCAAGAAAAAAGCAGATATGTCGTCACCTGCTCTTAGACAGCTTGCTCTGCTCTTGTTGTACGAGACGTATCAAGGCTGTATACACGTATACACCGACGGCTCTGTTTTACAGAAGAGTTCAACCGCATCATTTGTTATACCGATAAAAGACACGACGAAAAAATTCAAGACCTCCCACCTTACGACATCAACGGGAGCAGAGCTCACAGCTCTTCGTGCGGCATTGCAATTCATTAGAGATCAACAGCCACAAAAATGGACAATTTTCAGTGACTGAAAGGCGGCACTGCAATCCCTTATATCACCTTTACGCCACGGCCCGTACGAACAGCTGGTATTTGAGATTGCAGGAAAGACTCACCAACTCATTGAGGAAGGACATGAAATAGCCTTTCAATGGCTGCCAAGTCATTGTGGAATAATTGGCAATGAACGGGCCGATCGAGCAGCCCGTTCTGCCCATACTGAAAGCGATGAAATATCAATTCCGCTTTCCAGAACTGACACTGCACGGCAACTCCGCATGCTTGCTCGCAAGCACACCACGTTACAATGGAACGAGTCACATTTCTTCCATGCACGGTTAGGTACTTTAGACCCAACTCTCAGTCTTCGAATTCCTCCGGAATTACGCCGACGAGACGCTACTATGCTGTGCAGATTATGGTTGGGCGTCGCATTTACCAAAGCGTATGCGTTCCGCATAGGAATGGCTGACACTGCTGCCTGCGACCATTGTGGCAGGGATGAAACAACTTGGCACATTCTGTGTGAATGCCCACAATACTGCTCGCAGAGACAGTCACTCTGCAATGCACTAGATGAACTGGACAACCAGCCTCTTTCGGAAGAAAGACTCCTGCGCTGCCGACAGGACTTTATGTCGCAGAAGAAGGCTGTGAAGGCGCTCATGCGCTTCTTGCGTTCAACCGGCCTGTCCAAACGACTGTGATTGGAACTCCCTGAATGTGTGTCCATGTGTTTTTTTTGTAATTTATTTTATATCTCTCTATAGCTATCAACTTTCCGACCCTTTTCCCCACCCCCGTACAGGGTAGCAAACCAGTTCGTCTAGGTTAACCTCCCTGTCTCTTCCTTTTAATTATTCTCTCTCTCTCTTCTCAGATCACCCACTTTTCTTTCATCTTATTTACATTACATTGGTTGTAATAACTTCCCCTATACATTTCTGGGCATTATTGTTTGTTAGATCTCTCTCTCTCTCTCTCTCTCTCTCTCTCTCTCTCTCTCTCTATATATATATATATATATATATATATATATATATATATATATATATATATATATATATATATATATATATATATATATATATATATATGGAGGCATGGCGGTTGAGTGGCCGTAGCGTTGCATATAGTCCAGTAGATCCTCCGTGAGCGGTCCCAACGTGGTTTATTTCGACGTTTCGGCCTAGAGTCTGGCCTTCATCAAGATTAAAGATACAGTCTCAAGATACTGAATCTTTAATCCTGATGAAGGCCAGACTCTAGGCCGAAACGTCGAAATAAACCACGTTGTGACCGCTCACGGAGGATCTATGACTGATACATATATATATATATATATATAATATATATATATATATATATATATATATATATATATATATATATATATATATATATATATATATATATATATATATATACGCGCGGAATTTTCTAGGGTGGTGCGTCCCGCATGTCGCGGCATCGAATCCCAGCTGTGGCGGCTGCATTTCCGATGGAGGCGGAAATGTTATAGGCCCATGTGCTCAGATTTGGGTGCACGCATGAAGGTGAAAACCGACCAGTATTGAAAACATGTGCGTTGGTAAGTGATCACTGTGGGTCGGTGTATTTTGGACGCTTATAAAGGTATGCCAAAGGCATTGTGCTTAGTTGATACTGTTTTCCGTATACTTGTAGATTTTTCTTTATATCCTTTCAGATGTACGCGTTGAGAAAATGCAACACCGAACCACGAGTGACTAAAGTTTAATGATCAATGCATTAATAGTATAGGCTCAATAGGATCCACTGAAATGATTTTCACGAGACAGGGTTGTACACGCGTGCGCCACAATGATTAATCTCTTTCTCTCTTACTTTCGCTCCCACTTCCCTGGTGCAGGGCTGAGTCTACACCACGGTGTAAGAAAAAGTCTAATGCCTAGCCTAGCTAACCTTCATTTTATTCTTTTTCTCTCAATGAGATGAAGAAAAAGCTTTCATTCGTCGCGTACTGCTGTGATGGTCACGGGCTTATAAAGGTTGAAACATTGAATCGAAGCACATACTTGAGGCATGTGCTTTCTCTTAGTGTCAAGCTAGTCCTTTTTTTACGAGTACATAATTTGTTGGTGCCCAGCAAGCCCATACTATGAAAACGCGCGCGCATGGCTTTTTAGCTCGAAACACGGTTGATGGAGCTGCATTTTGTACAGTTGTTCATGAGCGCACGCAAATATGCGTAATTTTAGTCCACATTTGGACGGCTTTTTTGAAACACCGGAAAAAATAATCACCACGCAGAGTGAATGCTGCGTACATTCTGCGTGGTGAAAAATGAATAGGTCGTTTTAGAATACCCTCTACAACGTGATGAGAGGCACGTGATGCTTAACTAAAAATCAAAAATTTGCATAATTGATCTTAGTTCATTCACAGACCGCAGGATAGAGAATACCCCAAGGAGCTCCACATTACGGCTAACCACATGTTATTGATTTCATTCTGCTGCAGTTTGCCATGCTATTATTTTTTAATCTCCGATTCTTGAGTTCACTTTTAATCCTTGGTCCTTGTTACGTGAAACGTACAGTACTCACGGACACAAACGCCACATCAAAGTTATCAAGTATAACGCCCGGAATTTATTTTTAGTATATTTCCTCGAGAAACTACGTCATGTTGCGGCGAATTTGGTCTCTGAAGATAATGTCGGCATTGATGTATGCGTTAGAGTTGAAATTACGCTGATATGACCGCAACTGATATATAAGAAACGAAAGTGTGTGCGTTACATAGCACTAAATTTCCCCCTTTAAATCTGTGAGTATTGTACAAGCATTATTCTTCCACGAACCTAGAATAGCACTCCGAAATCCCAGTACAGCTGTATTTCTATGTAGAAAAGTATTTTGGGTGGGCAGTGCATAGCCATAATAGATGAATAAGGCTCTCGATACTCGTCTAATGGTAAAAAAAAAATTCTAAGTTCTGCAAGAGGATCGATATTGTATAAATCATAGCTCTTGGAACTATGACCAAAGCAAGTATTTTTGCACCTCTGCTGACGAGCCACTTGCTCCTGTAGCATAACCTTCAGCAATATTTTTACCCTGTGGAACGACTAGGGTATGGAACTGCATTTCGAGGAAATAATAGTTCTTCGCGTCACCAAAGGCTTCGGTCTCTTAAAATTTCTTGTTCGATATGCTATAAATTTTTAACTGAGGTCTGTGAATTTAAGTATCTAGGTGTCACTATAAAAAGTAATTTAAGTTGGAACACCCATATTACCAACACATGCTCTACTGATCTTCGCAAGCATTGTTTGTTACTTCACATACTTAACGATTACCCACCACATGTTAGGCGTCTGGCTTATGAACACTTGTTCCAGCCTAAGCTTGAGTACGCTTGTATTATGTGTATGGGACCTGTAACGTTAATATCACCACGCTTGCAAAAATTCAGCGAAAGGCTGTAATATTGATATCTGGGGTTTAGCTTACAAAAACAACCGTATGATTATGAGCGACGCCTCTGTGGAGGGCACCGGAAATTTTGACTGCCTGGGATAATTTAAAGTGCACCTAAGTTGCGTTCCCGTTGCCGTCGGGGATGTTACCTATAGACATGCAAAAATCAAACGCCAAAATTTACACAGATTAAATGAAATTTCAACCTGGGCCCCCTGTGTGGCAGTCGAATATGCTACCAGACACACACGCTTGACAGGCCTCATGACGAGTAAAGAAACACGTTAACCCACGCAATAGGCAGAAGGGCAAAATTACAACCACTGATCACACAACGCTCATTGAGCAACGATTGTGTAGGTTAATGCTTTCCACCCACTGCAAATTGCTCAGCCATAATTATTTATCGTCATCAGTCAGATTCAGCATCAATAAAGTGCACATGACACCTTACAGACGTGTAGCGGGTACCTCGCTTATCTACAGACTATTTTACTTGAAAAATGTGGGCATACCATATTGGGTTGTTAAACCAATGTTTTCTTTCTTTTTGTATATTGTGACATGAATTAATCAGGCCATGAAGCGTCGTATGCACCAACCCAACCATTTTCATGCGTATGCGTCTACCGTAACACTGTTCGTTTAGTCGTTAAAGATACGAAATATAAAGCTCGATATGGCGGCAGTGAAACCCATCTGTAAAAGGTCTATAGAAAGACGAATAATAGCGCATTGGCTGCTGTCCTACTTCACGAAATATTACATCATCTCCCGCTAATGAAACCATGTGGAGATGCGAAGCAGCGGGTGCTAATGCTTACACTGGCAGCGGCGTTGACACTGGCGTTCATCGCGGTGTTGCATGCGCAGGAGAGAAACCTGGTGAGGCCCAAAGCACGAAGTGATGTACCCGTATTTCCTACTGGAACATGCCAATCGCTGTTCCGGAGCCCTCCACTACGGCGTCTCTCATAATCATATGGTGGTTTTGGGACGTTAAACCCCACAAATCAATCAATCAATCAATCAATCAATGCCAATCGCTGCTAATGGGCAATGAGAGACGGAAGACGTGGATTGGACACACAGTCACAGTCCGCACTTAGATAATGTGCACGCTGCGAATTTTCATTGTTCAACAACGCACAGGAGAAATCTCCTACAGCCACTATCATGGAGGTCAAGATCCAGTGCCTATATACACGTGGTGACCAGCGAACGGTTGTGCAGTGCGAACGGTAAATTTTTTTTTTCAATATAAAAAAATCTAGACAGCAGACGCTACCTGCGTCGGCGTTGCGAGGTGAGAGAGGGGTGGGGAGCGTAGGAAAGGAGGGGGAGTGGGTGCGCATGTGCATTGGGCGTGTGATGACAGTGAAGAAGAATGCCTAGAGGAGATGAGGAACGAGCGTTCGCTAGCAGACGCTGCCTGCATGGGCGATGCAAAGCGATAGAGGGGGGAGCGTAGGAAAGGAGAGAGAGGAGGGAGAGGACGCGCATGCACAGTAAAGGTGGTCACGCCGCACACCGGATCGAGCTCGACCCTAAGAAGCTTCGCATCTAAAATTATTTTGGAAAAGCCAAAACTTGAAGCACAGTTGGCCTTGCTCCAACAGGAAGCTGCGCTCACTATTCGCATGAGGCAGTATCATACTCATCGGTGAATTTTTATTATTCTTTCTACACTGCAGCGTAAAACAAAGTGGCCGCCGCGGCGGTGGTTCTCGCGGACAAGCGAAAACGTTGTTTGCGCTCACTTACTGTTTGCCTTCGCTTGGAATACAGTTACTCTCAATGGCCAGGGGTTATCTGCCTATAAGATACGTGCTCGGCCCTTGTCCGTGACTAGGAGACGGAAAATTCGGTTCCAAGATTAGATTAAGAGGTTTGCAGCTGTAACGTCGCAGCAGGAAGCAGAGGACCGGCTTGATTGGCGGAACATGGCAGAGGTTCTTTGTTGTTGTTGTTGTTGTTGTTCTCCTATTGTTAGTGGCACATACCCACTGTGGGGGATTGGCCAAGAATCGAGTGGCTTTAAAATTTACTGTTCAGATTTAGAATGATGGAGGTATAACAGAAAGATTACCGATAGCCTATAGGCAAGTGCGGTGCTTAATGTAATGCATACAAATATTTACATAAACAAATTTATTCTTAGAATAGACCAATAATCTGATTTTATACTTATATAATTATGTGGACATGTTAAGATAATGAAACTGGTTAAATAGTCAACCTATTAGTTTCATCAATATAGTCCCGGACGGCCGCGAATACTGTGCCATTAGAGAAACCAGAAATGGAAGCTCCAAAAGACAAAATGACAGGCAGAGATAAGTACATACCAATGCCACGCAAAGGTATTTCTAAAAGGGTTTTTCTTAATGTGTTAAACCGCCTGCAGGTCAAAAAGAAATGGTCTATTGTTTCCAGTTCATCACAGAATGCGCACAGTGGCGAAGGTGCCTGAGCAGACCTGTGTTTATAGAAATTTAGATTTGGTACCCGGCAACGCAGCCTTGTGATAGCTACTTCTTGTTTTCGAGTGCGGCAAAAGTCTCTTCGCCAGGGATATAATAAATGGCGATATTCTGTAGAGTTTGTTAGTGCTGAACTTTTAAAGACTTGCATAAGCGTACGTCTGCGGAATCGAGCAGCGGTCACATAAGCGGATGATGGACAGAGCGGTAGAATTGGTTCGCTGATTGACGACTTAGCTAAGGAATCGGCTATTTCATTCAGAAACAAACCTTTATGTCCAGGCACCCAAACTAATCGCACTTTTCTCAAATGCACAGGTACTAGTACACGGAACGCCCTTGTTACGTGATTATCAGCACCAACAGAAAGTGCTGCACAGAGAGATAGGGAATCTGTTATTATGACAGCTGATGTAATTGCTGTATCTAGCTTGCGTAAGGCGAGCACTACTGCCAGAAACTCAGCCACAAAAACGGGTATGAAATCGGGTAGTCGAAGGGAATAAATCCAATTTAAAATCGGGCTGAAAATACCAACCCCTGACTTTTCGTCGTATTGCGATGCGTCTGTAGCAATAATAACGTTCGTTGTAATACGGCGCAGGTGATCTTGTAGTAAACCATCCAAAATATTATGGGGAAGTAATTTGGCATTATTAGGAAAAATGTCGTCGAATTGAATTTCCACCGGGGCTGAATTATAACGACTCGGCATGATGTCGTATATACGTAAGTTTAGAGGCTCCAGTAAATTTTGCACAAATATAATTTGTGGCGTGTGAAATCGCGGCCATCTAGCAGCAAAAAAATGATTCCGGGGTGGAAGTAAAGGCTGTTTCTGAATGTCGTAATGGTGATTCATAAATTCTTAAAAATGTCTGAACAGTGAGAAGGCGAATTCTACAAGAAAGCGGAGGGACCCTCGATTCGAGATACAACACATTGTTGGCGACTGTTTTGGGAAGGCCAAGGCATAAGCGCAAAGCTTCCCTTTCCAGAAGAATTAGAGGCCGCAACTTGTAAGCTGGAACTCCAGAGAAAAGCACACAACCAAATTCCAAAATGGGACGAACATACATGCGATATATCATTAATAATGTGTCTCTTCTCATACCTGTGCGGTAGTTGCTTAGCCTACGTAATATGCCAATGGCCCGCACACCTTTTCCGGCGATATATTCGATATGAGATTGCCAGTTAAGCGATGTGTGATAAATTACTCCAAGGTATTTAACAGATTCTACCTGTGGTATATCCTCATGATGGTAAGACAGAGAGATGTTCACAGGGTATTGCAGCGGGAAAACTTTGCCCGGTAGTAGGCGTAGCCATGACGATGATGATGATGTAGCTTGGTTTACTTACCATGCAGGTTATAGTGCTCTACTATATTGACCCAATTGTTGCGGAATCAAATCCCGGCCACAAATGTCGCGTTTAAATGAAAGCGGAATGCTAGAGGCCAGGCACTTAGATTTATGCGCATGCAAAAAAGAAAAAAGTTCCGCCATATCCACGAAGTGAATGATGATGAGTGGGCGAAGCTCCGGAGGTAAACCTCGTAAACCATGAATCCTCTGTACATTTTGCCCACTCGATTTTATTGCATCGCTCCCCCTAGCGTACGTCGCCGCACTAAATCGAACGATTGCCTTCAACCAATGACACGCGCCATATGTGACATCATTCCTATTTTATAAGATCTCGCGTCTTTCATCAACTACAAGTACCGCTTTCTAGTTTATAACATCTTGCATCTTTTCATCATCAGCTACAAGTACCACCATCTAGTAAACACTACAAGAACTAAACGAGAGGTGGCTACATACAGGAGATGGTACCGCCATCTAGTGAACACTGCAAGAACTAAACTAGAGATGGCTACATATGATACAGGGGACGGTACCGCCATCTAGTGAACACTGCAAGAACTAAACTAGAGGTGGCTACATACAGGCTACAGGGGACGCACAGCCCACGCCCTAAGGAGCTTCGCCCCTAAAAAAAAAGGAAGAGAGCAGAAAAGAAAACCCAGATGGTAGAAATTACCGGAGCCGACACTGCGGTGTCCCTCGTAATAATTTCGTATAGCTATGGAGCGCAAAACCACGTTATTAATGTTAGGGACGTAAAGCTCCAGCAATGATAATTACTATAACGGTTTGGCTTTTGTTTCCAAAATGATACATCAATATAACTGTTATCAGCCAACCTATCTCTCATTGAACTGATATTTTGCTCACCCTATACATGGAACTCTTGTGTGAAGTATGTTATAAATATGTAAGTATCATCACAATGACACACCTTTTGGTGCTCGGCGTGACTTCTGCGGTCCTGTTCTCAAAGCAGAATGACGTGGCAGGTTAGCTGCAGTTAAGTGCTTTGCGGCACTGCAGCAATATGAGCATGTGCTATGGAAGCAAATTGACATGTCAGTGAATAACAAACAAGACCCCCTGCTGGCTTTAATGTTGCGGGCTCCGAAAGGCGGAGCACCGTGGACGGGCAGGTCAGCATGTGCTCGTGGGGTCCAAAAGTTATCGTGGTTGACCGTACCGGGTGAGCCTAGTCAAGCGACAATCTGCTAACGCATCTGATAACAAAGGCCAGACTTTTGTTGTTGTTGTTGTTAAGGGGTGCTGTCGTATTCTCGCAGCAGTGTTAGTGCAACTGTAGCAGACTGACAGAACCATTTCTTCTATACGTTGATGTGTGTCGTACTTCGCAAACAAAGCCAACGCGATTCCGCGAGGAATCGCAACTCGTGGTATTAAAGAGAAACAAACGATCACCGGAAACGAGAGCCGTTCATTCGCGTCACTTCGCATATGCTATACTTTCTTCATCAGCGCCGGTGTCTTCTTAACGCAGCCCATTCTGCGGCTGTCTGGCCTCATTCGATTATTCCCGGCGTCGGACACTTCTCACGAGGACGGGAGAGGCCTGCCGCTTTTGACAGGAAAGACCTGGCGTGCTGTAGCTGCCGCCGACTGTTGGGGCGGAGAATTAGTGCCCGGGACGAGTGGTTGCCAGCCACCTGCTTAAGGTGGAGCACCGGTGCGAGGCTGGTTTTGGGGGTGGAGAAGGGGCGAGGGTGGCGAATCCGATGCCGTGCTATATTTAACCCGGGACGGTCGATAATTTTGCCCGCTGGAGAAAAAAAAAAAGGGGGGGGGGGTGAAGACCTGTTTGAATGCGCCGGCGGCGGCCAGCCGCGGAGGACCCAGCGGTTGCGGCCGGGCGTCCCGGTGAGCGTGCCCCGCAACCCGCTGTTCCTCGGTGAGGCAGTGAAGGGAAGGTCCGGACACGGTGTAAGAATACCTGCAGTTGCGTGCAGTACAGTAGCGGAAGAAAGCGAAATCGCGAGACGTCCAGAGAACGCACGCAAGGTGTCGCAATAGAAGAGTTCGCGAAAAATGCACAGATCAGCACTCGTCGACACCAAAAAAAAAAAAAAAAAAAAATGTGCTAAAGCTGCTCCAAATAGTAGTCAGTCACTTGACCACAAACATAGGGTCAGCAAAAATGGCTCACAAGTGTCAGTTACACTACTTGGCCTAAGTAGTATCTGATGCTTTTTATGTGTGTGTTCTTTTCCTATGCTTCCCTGTGTACATTGTTATTTTTGTATATCTCTTGCAATAGCGATGAGAAATCGCAACTTATATCTATTGGTATTTAAAACATTAAGATGGTTCTGTATATGCTTGTTTACTAGAAATAACGCTTTATTACTGTTGTATGTGTTACAGTATTTGCACATGTACCTTATGTATTTTGTATATTTTTGTATTTTTTCTGTATCCTGCAAAATTCTTATGTCAGCCTGTCTGCCTCACTGTATTTGGAGCAAAGGCCCTTTGTCAGGCTTTCAGCCTTTTGCCTTCGCTCCATTTTCTGTACTGGAACAGAAAGAAACAGGTAAAGAAAGAAAGAAAGAAAGAGAGAAAGAGAGAAAGAAGGAAAGGAAGAAAGAAAGAAAGAAAGTTACAAGTATAAAAGCCTCGCAATGTTGATTTCTGGATCACGAGCCTCAAAACAGTTCGCATATAAAGAGGGGAGCTTTAGAAAAAAGAAAGAAAACAATGATTAATTAGGCTTTCGTTCGGGCAAGTTCGTGCGTGCGACATCTGCAAACAGCACGAAGGACGAGACGCAAGAATCGTCCTTCCGAGTTTTCTTACGTTCTTGCCTTTCATGCTGTTCAACTTTACATTGGTTAAGCGTTGTATAGCGGGTGCACTACTGACAATGGCTACCTATAATAAGAAATTGTAGAATCATCTTCGTAATGAACATTTTTTTATTATGTCCCAAGTCTCAATTAAGGAAAAGTGTATCTAGAGTGTATGTGTCTTAAACGTCATTTCTTGTACTGTTTATAATGTGCAGTAGCTTTAGAGCAGTAGATATATCCCTCTGTAACACGGTACAGTTATTGTGCCTTCGCTGTGTTCAGAGTGGAGACGGAGGAATCACAGCTGTATTTTGCTGATTGGCGTGGTCGAATGCAACATAAGATTTACCCGAAAAACCGCGGAGAAAAATGATGTGGCTAAATGCCGGCAAGCCATGTGCACCACACACGAGAACGCCACAGACGGCTGAATCGCGTCACACGGTTGTGCGTATATAAAAACTGTATCGGCTAACTAATTGGTCTGAGAATCCGACTGTTGCCTATGACATTGCTGCCGGTACGCTACTGATTTCAATTCAAGCGAGTTGCATTTGGTCAATGTATGCTTAGGTACGTTTTGACGCGTAATTTTAGTCGCGGAATTTAATGTGCACACGAACAGACACAATTCAAAGCCATGCCATAACAAAAAATACTGCAAACATGCACCTAGCCTAAGTACACCGTCCTCAAGCATTTTCACCTTCATCAAAAATGCGGCCGAGATTCGATCGCGCAACCTGTGGGTCAATAGCACCCTAACTACCACCGTGACGGGTTTCTGCGAATACGAAGGAGGGTGTTATTCTCTCCCAGCGTATCTTTGCCCTGCAGTCGCATGCCCGTACTGCCTTCTCTCGCGTGACTCTGACGTGCGATAAACCGATTTGACATCGTTTTCTGCGTTTGTGACTGCGCAAGCGAGATAACAGCGTGTAGTCAAAAGGTGCGAAACATTGACTGGATCAACGTCTAGTGCTGACATTGGACGTGTTTTATGAAGAAATAAGTGGCGAGCAGGATCGAGCTCACGAAGAAAAATGCTGTCTCACCTTAAACTCAGCGGCACCGTTTAGGTAAAGTCTTTATGTTTAGGGGCGCTTCAAGGATGAAGCTTTAGCGGCTATAACCACAGAGAAGCGTTCATGCTTGCTAGACGCAGACTGCAAAAAAGTTCAAAATTTCAGACAATTACTACGCGACAAAGCGAGCCCCCTCATCTAACGATTTGCGTAATGACAGATACCGCTGCGCAACGCGCTCATATACTCCGTGGAACGTGCGTGCCCGAGTTTTTCTAAGTGCGGCCGATATACCATCTCCCGTCTATTCTTGCGCCCATGGATCGCGGAGACGGTCACTGCACGCAACTGCGGCTGTTTCATGGCGCTGCATAAGCGGGCTTTCTACACTCTGCGCCGCGGCTGCTTCGGAGATTAAGCTCCTTATATAGGCTGTACACGCCACCGTCGTACGTGCGTCGTGATTAAGTGCGGCTCCTAATTGAAAGGGTCTTTAGACAAGACACTTCCCGAAAGGGAGCTACTGTTCTCTGTTCCCTTCTCCTCCCTCTTTTCTTCTTTTTAATCAACGCAAAAGAGAAAGAACTTCGCGTCCGTCTTCTAGTAGCTTTCCCAAGATCGAACAAGCATCTATAACTTGCACCGTTTAAGCCCCGCTAACATTCATGGTCAGCTTAGTCACCGTGGTCAGGCGGCGGCGCATTCTAAGGCGAAAGTAGGGTAGCCTAGCGAAAGCATCTCATGTCCATTCGTCCGTCCGTCCGTAACTTGGCATGGTTTCAGGAGTCGCCTGAGCGCGCCAACGGATGTCGGTCATATCGTTCACGTCTCGCGTCGGAATACAGCGCTTTGCTTGCGTCCTTCGCTGTGCTCAGCATGTCTACAAAGACAAGAACAACAAGAAAGAAGGCAGGGAGGTTAGCCAGGCATATGCGCGGTTTGCTACCCTACGCGGGGGGAATGGGAAGGGGGCAAGAAATAAGAGAGACGCGTGCATCACGATCTATTCTGACCGACCCAATCTCATTGGCCAAAGGCATTCACCGGACAACGGCCGCTGAACAACTACGCCCCACGTACAATGGGAATCGACGATATGCGAAGTGCGAATGAGGAGGGTTGACCAACGTTATGAGGCTGACGTAAATATTGCTGGACAAGACTTCCATGTCATGATTATTATGTTTGGGCGTGTGCTTTACCTTCGTCGTCTATTCACGTCACGTGATACGAAACTTGGTATATGTGAAGCTAGCGAAACGGCCTCGAGCGCGCTATGAGCGTCTATAGCATGTAGTCAACTTTTACATGACACGCATATCATGTTTAGGTGCGCCATTTACCTTCATCCTCTATTACCGTCACGTGATACCTAATTGGTATATTCGAAGCTAGCGAATCTTATGATTATCATGTTTGCACCATTCATGTACCTTCATTGTCCATTCACGTGTCGTAATACCGAGTTTGGTATATGTGAAGCCAGCGAAACGGCTGCGAGCACTTCATGAGCGTGGTATACGTTGTCATGATACTGAGGGGAACAGCGCAAAAAAAAAAAAAAAAAACGGGACGGAGAAATATTGAATACACGACACAAGCACGCTTGTGTCGTGTGTTCAATTTCTCTCCGTACCGTTTTCTGCATTGCTCCCCTCACTATCGTGTACCAAGTGGCCCTTCAAGAAACCCTTCTGTATGTTGTCATGTTCTTACATGACACGTGGGTCATGATTATCATGTTTTCGCCAGTCATATACCTTCGTCATTCAATGACGTCACGTAACACCAAATTTCGTATAAATGAAGCCACCGAAACGACCATGAGCGCACAATGAGCCTGGCGTGTATTCATGTTCCTACATGACACGCATGCCATGATTATGATGTTTTCACCTGTCCTATACCTTCGTCGTTAATTCACGTCACGTAATACAAAATATGGTGCATGTAAAGCTAGCGAAACGACCACGAGTGCGTCGTGCACGAGCGTGGCATGCAGTCATGTTCTTGCATGGCACGCATGCTATGATTTCCACGTTAGGGCCTGCCACTTACGTTCGCCATGCAGTCTTATCATACCATACCAGTTTATTTATTATGTTATATGAATGAAACCACGTGCTGCAAGAGCAGCAAAACTATAAAATGCAAATTATGACATTCATGACATACATGTCATGATTTTCATGTTATGACTAGCCACTTATACTCACCATACAGTCATGTTATGGCATACCGATTGTGGCAAAGATATTATCGAAACGGCCAGGAGAGAAAAAATTGTTAGATAGATAGATAGATAGATAGATAGATAGATAGATAGATAGATAGATAGATAGATAGATAGATAGATAGATAGATAGATAGATAGATAGATAGATAGATAGATAGATAGATAGATAGATAGATAGATGATAGACACGCTCAATGTCGCCGAAGTTCGGTAAGAAAGGTTTCGCATTTAAAAGGCCGAACAAACCTTGGAATTTGTTCTGGCCCTGTAGTATTCAGAGCTTTTTTCACTAAGTGAAGATGGAAGGCCATCAAAACTGTTCTTTTTGCGTTTTGCGCACCATCGAAGTGGCCGGCTGAAATGCAACAGATACGCGAGTCCAATCAACATGACAGGATGCTGACGAAGAACATCGCTAAGAGCAGACGAACATTCCGCCAGTCTACGGTAAAGCCGAAAAGGCCTGTCGGTGTCTCGTCCCTCATAATCAAATGGTGATTTTGGGACGTTAAAATTCACATATCAATCAATCAATCAATCAATCAATCAGTCAAAATGTTTGTTGCGGAGCCGGTTACAGCCACCGAAGCTTCTCGGGCAACTTCAACGGGAGTTCAGCTGGAAATTCGTTTCGGTACTCGTGTGGCGTGTGTGATTGTCTGCGGTTCACAAGACATATTTCCGCGAACTCTGGCGTGCTTGACAACGCAGCGCAGCCTGCACGAGTAGCGAGCGGCACAGGTCCAGCTCTAGGTGAATCATTGCTGCTCCGAGCAAGTGACGGTGTGCAAAACGTGTCGCGACTCGTTGTGCTCAGGTTCCCCACCAATACCATGGGGTTCAAAACCACGATATGATTAAGAGGCATGCCATAGCGGAGGGTTCTGGAAATTTTGACCATCTGGTGTTCTTTGACGCGCGCTGAAATCGTGCAGTACACAGGTCTCTACAGCATTTCACGTCCATCTAAATGAAACCGCCGTGACCTTCGGGTCTGCAGCCGAGCACCATAAGCGCGTGCTGGTAGACGCCGTTCCCCACCACAAACGGCTACGTGAAAGGACTCAGCACTGTTATTATTTCTTTTTGCCGGCCAGATGAACTTTCAGCTCTGCGTCGCCTATAAAGTGTGACTCGTTTGATGTCTTGCTACTGCGCATGAT
This sequence comes from Rhipicephalus annulatus, assembly GCA_013436015.1. Taxonomy (NCBI): domain Eukaryota; kingdom Metazoa; phylum Arthropoda; class Arachnida; order Ixodida; family Ixodidae; genus Rhipicephalus; species Rhipicephalus annulatus. The sequence goes on along the minus strand of WOVY01011499.1, from coordinate 341,897 downwards.
GCGCGCCGCCGTGGTGGTCTAGTGGCTAACGTACTCGGCTGCTGACCCGTAGGCCGCGGGATCGAATCCCGGCTGCGGTGGCTGCATTTCCAATGGAGGCGGAAATGTAGTAGGCCCGTGTGCTCAGATTTGGGTGCACATTAAAGAACCCCAGGTGGTCAAAATTTCCGGAGCCCTCCACTACGGCGTCTTTCATATTCATATGGTGGTTTTGGGACGTTAAACCCCTTGTTGGGATGTTAAACCCTTTGTTGTTAAACAAATCAATCCATTACTGCGCATGATGCTTACTGCTTCTCAAAGCCTCATACAATAAATTACTCTTCAAATTGGATTTAATTCTTAAGAATACTCAGTTTCTAAATTGGATTTCTGGTTATCTTTCGAATCGAAAACAGTGCGTCTTTTTCAATGACCATTGTTCTCGTACAGTACCTGTTGACTCGGGTGTTCCCCAAGGCTCTGTGCTCGGACCCCTCCTCTTTTTATTGTTTGTAAATGATATATCACATGATATACCTGTAAAAGTTAAGTTATATGCGGATGATTGCATCCTGTACTCGAAAATAGAAAACCATACTGATCAAATTCATTTAAACGATGCATTTCAAAAGGTCGTTCGTTGGTGCGATAAATGGCAGATGTCAGTTAATTTTAAAAATACCGTTTTCATGAAAATTTGTCACAAACGTAGCGCTCTTCATTTTGCATATTCAGCCAATAATGTTTTTTTGCAGGAGGTACAACACTACAAGTACCTTGGTCTTTGCATTTCGAATGACCTTAACTGGACGAGACATATTAACACTGTAATAAGCTCGTGCAATTACAAATTATTTTATCTTAGACGAGCTCTTAAGCACTCCACTCCCGCCGTTAGTTGCATTTAATGCAATTGTTCAACCTACTTTAGATTATGCATCCATAACTTGATACCCTTACACCAGAACAAATATCAGCGAAATGGAAAAAAATTCAAAAAAGAGCTGTTGGGTTTATTCTTAACAGTTTTGGTCGTACTTCAATAACATGTTTATTAGCAAAAGCTAACCTCCCAACACCTACACAAAGAAATAAAGTATTGAGATTGAAACTTCTCTTTCAGTTAGTTAAAGGTTATTTTAAGTTAGACTTTTCACATATACTTCATTTGTCCACAAGATATACCACAAGGCAGAGGCATGCCTTTACAATAACCCCATTTTCCACCCGTAATAACACATTCAAGTATTCGTTCTTCCCTAGGACAATTACCGAATGGAATAACCTTAGTAACGAAGTTGTTTCCCAGTCATTCTTGAAACTTTTTGCTGCGCAGCTCTAGCAGTGAGTGTCTAAATTCTATGACATGTGCTCCTGTTGTTTATTTCAATCACTATAACCATTCTCCACTTGTGATAATCTTGAATGTAGCGCTCATTTCTCTATATTGTCGCGAGAGGAAACGATAGGCAGGAACTCGAAGTGGAGGACTGTTTACTCAGCCACAGCTGCCATTCACTTCTTCGCTCTCGTCTTCTGCCACCAACACAGCGTGGCATTACCCTCTCCCCAAAGAAAAAAAAGAAGAAGAAGCATCGCATGAAGGCGACGGCTCCGAAAAACAACGAAAAGTAGTCAGAAGTGTCCGTGTCCTTTGAAAAGAAAAAGGACGAGATGAAAAATAAAGAAGCAAGAAAGTAATGCACAATTGTCTTGAAGGCTATTGCCACATCACAAAGTTCTTGACTTGCAGTCAACGTGAATAGTACGGCTTCATCCTGGAAACGTGAACCACATCCGAGGAGCGTGGTCTGCGAGAACGGTGTGACGTGTCTGCTGGGACAACTTCGTAGTTGACTTCGCCGAGGCGATGAAGAACTCGGTAGGGTCCGAAGTACCGACATAACAATTTTTCTGAGCGTCCCCGTTGACGTATAGGAGTCCAAACCCAGACTAGGTCACCGGGTTCGTATATTACTGCTCTGTGGTGGGTGTTGTACCGGCGAGTATCTTGATTTTGCCGCGATAAAGTGCGAAAGCACGCCAGCTGCCGGGCGTCTTCGGCACGCTGAACAAATCCATCTGCGTCCTGGGTAATCGTGTCCAGCAGAGTTGGTTGCAGCATGGTGTCAAGCATTGTGGTGACGTCGTGGCCGTAAACCAGACGAAAAGGAGCAAAGCCGGTGGTTTCCTGCAAAGCCGTATTGTAGGCAAATGTTATATACGGGAGGATTTCATCCCAATTCTTCTGATCCTTGGGGACATACATCGAAAGCATATCTGCAATCATTTTGTTAAGGCGTTCGGTTAACCCGTTAGTCTGCGGGTGGTACGCAGTTGCTGTTCGGTGCGTCGTGCCGCTCAGCAACAGGATCTGTCGGAGCAACTGTGCCGTAAAAGCAGTACCACGATCTGTGATGACGACAGCGGGAGCACCGTGGCGGAGAACGATGTTCTTGATGAAAAAGTCAGCCACCTCGGAAGCAGTTGCTCGCTGGGCGACTTGTGTTTCGCAGTATCTGGTCAAGTAGTCGGTGGCAACCACAATCCAGCGGTTACCAGCCGTAGACTTCGGAAATGGGCCGAGTAAATCCATCCCGACCTTTTCAAAAGGTGCGTGAGGGGGTCACAAAGGCTGAAGCAGACCAGCTGGTTTCGTCGTTGGAGTTTTGCGGCGCTGACAGGCTCTGCATGTCTTGACGTACTGCCGGACGGTTTTCGTAAGTTTCGCGAAGAAAGTGCCTGCTCCGCTCTCTCTTTCCGTTCGGGGTTACTGAACGCCTCGCGAAGCTGCCGATAGAATTTCTGCCAACTTGTGAATGAAGTTTCGTGGTTCTCATACCACACTCTTGCCGCGTCTAAGAGGGAGATATACACGTTATTCAAATTACGGCGATTGTCCCAGTCGTTGATGGCAGCGACCCGGTCGAAATGGTCAAGCCAGTCTTCGACATCCTCACTGGCATCACCATGGAAAGGGTTGGGTGTGCGAGGCGTGTTGATGACACAGGGTACGCTAGCGAGTGGGTCATGCTCGGTTTGGGTTGCGGATGTGGCAAACATTGTCCTCACGGAACTTACCAAGGGGCCGTACTGTGGTGGTAGTCCTTGTAGGCGGCGGCTGCTTCGATAGATGTCAGCAGACCCTGGTGCACTGGCGGTGGTTGCTTCTGGTTCAGCACCAGCAGGCATAAGACGTTGCAGTACAGTACCCCGCACCTCCACCAGTCTGTCGCGAGAGGAAACGATAGGCAGGAACTCGAAGTGGAGGACTGTTTACTCAGCCACAGCTGCCATTCACTTCTTCGCTCTCGTCTTCTACCACCAACACAGCGTGGCAATATGTTCTTATGCCGGTTTATTATAAACCATTTTTCGTTCTGAAAGTGTGTAAATGCCTTACCTGTTTTATATATATTTGTTTGCCAATTTGTAAATTTATCAAATGTATATCCAACCTGCTAAAACTCTATGCGAGGGTTGCAGTATTCATAAATAAGTAAATAAATAAATAAATAAATAAATAAACAAATAAATAAACAAATAAACAAATAAATAAATAAATAAATAAATAAAAACAGCCCAGAGACAGTGAGCACGTTATTATCTCCTGACATGCACCGCATTTCCGGCGCAGTTCGTGACGCTCGCAGTCTGCAGTCACTTGTGTCGTGGGGAAACAAGCTCTTCATTGGTCAATATGCGAGAGATGTCACTCTTGAATATCCGCTGCTTCGCCATGCAGTGGCACGCCCGTTCCACCTTGTCTCATACGACTATCGTGGACGATCAGCCTATTTCACTTGCTTTGGGCCAATTTTATCTGCGCAAGCGGGATAAAAGCTTGTAGAACGACATCCTCGTATGCGCCACACTTAATGCTGTCATCTTTTACGTGTATTATGACAAAATAAGTGGCGAGCAAGAGACGAAGAAATGGTAGTGAAAGCAAGAATGAAACCACCGTCTCTGATTTTTAAACTCAGATGTACTCAGGGGCCCCTTATAGACATTGTAAATTTGGTTCCGCCGTACAAAGATCATGCTAGGGCACGTACTTGGTCCGTCAATCAGTTGGAACACACACCATCGGCAGCTAATAACCTCCAAAAAATCGTGGAAGTTGCTGCACAAAGATAAGGAATGTGGGAACCACGCGCACCGGCTATCCAGAGATAGCATCACGTGTTGCGCAGTGGTGGTGCGCACGGCCCACCTGCGCTCTTCAAAAGGGTCAGCCTGCGTGCTTGATTGATTGATATGTGGGGTTTAACGACCCAAAACTATCATATGGCTATGAGAGACGCCGTAGTGGAGGGCTCCGCAAATTTCGACCACCTGTGGTTATTTAATTGGCACCCAAATCTGAGCACACGGGCCTACAACGTTTCCGCCTCCATCGGAAATGCAGCCGCCGCAGCCGGGAATCGAACCCGCGACCTGCGTGTCAGCAGCCGAGTATCTTAGCCGCTATAGACCACCGCGGCGGGGCTAGCCTACGTGCTGCCCAGGCCCTGTCGCGGTGGTCTAGTGGCTAAGGTACTCGGCTGCTGACACGCAGGTCGCGGGTTCGATTCCCGGCTGCGGCGGCTGCATTTCCGATGGAGGCGGAAACGTTGTAGGCCCGTGTGCTCAGATTTGGGCGCACGTTAAAGAACCCCAGGTGGTCGAAATTTCCGGAGCCCTCCACTACGGCGTCTTTCATATTCATATGGTGGTTTTGGGACGTTAAACTCCACAAATCAATCAATCAATGCGTGCTGCCCAGGACAGAGGTGCCTTGACTGCCAGGAAGGACGGATGCTGTCACTCGAGCTGACTGATGGGTGCTGCCCAAGAATCATGGTCGCTGCGTAGCTGTCTCGTATCTTGGGTTGACCCTCACGTATGCCTTGTTTGGTTAAATAAATTGTTTCTTTTCATATGAAGCCTCCATCGGCCCTTGCATTAACTACGGACGGGATGCAACAAGCCCGATACCCACAAAAAAAAAGAAAAAATATTAGCAAAAAATGCCATCGGGGTTCTGATAATTTGCCTATGCAACCTGACATTGAGGGTAAACCAATGACGACAGCGTGACGCAGGCTTTACTTTTGGAGCATATGGCGTGCCAGCGGCACATGAAGGGCCACGCTGCGTGGTTGTCGACTGATTGTGGCTGAGTTTAGTCGATTTCTGTGGTTCGTGCGACCTCTTCACGGACTGCGCGGCTTCAGGCAGATGTGTGTCGGTTCGCCTTCATTTCTTGGAATCAGCGTGCCACGAGCCACACTTCATGATTTTGCCAACAGCTCTTGCTCGACAGGCCAGTTGCTTTTTTTTGTATTTTCGCTGTGTTTTCTGTAGTTCACGCGCATTTTTTTCAACATAATGGACTCGTTATCCTCCCTTTGCCTCTCTGCATATATTTTACAGGCTCATTCTAACGTGTATACTACGTGCCACCTGGCCAAACCGATCAATACGTGAACAGAAGCCAATCAGAGCGCCCGCGGTGAACGAGGAGAGCTAATAACTAAGATAGGTGTAAAGGAATGATTGTGCAGCCGTTCGCACGAACTCACAAGCAACAAACACGGCTAGGGCACGTCACGATTTTTTGACTGAGTCTGTATAAATGGATCTCGATGATAACTCCAATCTAGACCCTCCCATCCACACCTTCAAAGCTCCAGTTTATTAAGTGCAGAGGTCTTTAAGGGGGCCGAGCTAATAATAATACCCGGGGTTTTACGTCTTATGATCATGATATGATTATGAAACGGCTTAGTACAGGGCTCCGGAAATTTGAACCATCTGATGATCATTAAAGCGGACTAATATCGCACAGTACAGGGTCCTCATTATTTTCGGCCCCATGTAATTATGACCGCCGCAGCCGGGGTCGAAGCCACGAACTGTTGTGTGCTGTGGTATGTGGTCCACGTCGACAGCTTGGCGTAATACTCAGTGTGTAGCATACTGAGTGCGCGCTCGCGCCAAGGAGAAAACTTCTTGTTCCTTGACTGCCATGATGACGATCACTTATAATTATCAAACGAAACAAAAACAAACTAGTTTGCTTGGCGTAACAAAGCAAAACCACATATAAAAATAGAAAAGAGAGAGGAAGCAAGCGGGTAATAAAAAGAGACAAATAGAAAAAAATAGGAAGAGAAATCGAGAGGAAGAAATAGATAAAGAGAGAAGATGAAATAAATAAAAAAGAGAGGAAGAAAAGAGGAAAATGCATGGCCGTGCATGCAACGGGCGACTTCTAGGGCTTGTTTTCCACTGAAATATTTTTTACGACTCATTTTCATATCTGAATAGGCATAATAGATCTTCTAGTTTTTACTGAAAACCCCAAATTGTTGGGTGACCATGTCAGGCCCTTCTAAAAGGACTTTAGGAATATTATACTTACATGGTGCGTATGCATGGTAGGAAAGAGTCTAAGTTTACAAACACAGCAAATCACAGCATATCTACCTAGTGAATGATAATGAGTGGGCGAAGCTCCGAAGGTACATCGATAAAACTGTGAATCCTCCGTAAATCTTGCTTAGTCGATCATCATGTAACGACGGCAAGTACGCGCTGCAGCCGTTTTCCGAGCCCTTCGCTCCGCCGCCTTGCCTTCGTCGCTTATACTCTAAGCACACAGACTGCCGGCGAAAGAGGAAGCACGCTAAGAGCGAACGCGGTCTCATATCAGACGAGAGCACGCATCGGAGTGGAGCGTAAAGTCCTGGATATTTTAAGGAAAGTACCGCCATTCTTTCAACCAAGCCGCCGCGCCACGCATACTCCTCTACCACCTCTCGGGCTGCGACGAGCATCGCGCGTGTTATCAGCGTGACATAGCATTCTTGATAGGAAAGTGGCACGAGCCAGGTTATAGGACCGGTGCCCGCACGGTGATTGTTCGGGAGAGGATATAGATTAGGGTTGGACAATTAAGAGAGGAGGGATATGAAGGAGAGTGTCGCTGCTTTCTCTATATTAAGGGGTTTTAGCGAAGCGAGTGCCGCAGCACCATCTAGTGAGCGCTCTGAGTACTAGCGGTGGCTACTACAACGCGGGACTTATTTACGCCTTAAGGAGCGTCGCTCCTAAAGCGATTATACATTCACAACCAAAAATACCAGCGCGCGAGGTAAAATGGCTTTAAGTTAAGAGGCCGCAATGGCAACGGCAGTACACCAAAAGAAGTGCAGCTGTTGTGTTTACAAAGGTCGCCCAGCACCAAACAGGATAGATCGCTTTATCGAGCAAAAGGTCAGAAGCGGGTGATAAAAAAAGAAAGGTCCCATTTATACAGTGTCTCGGCAGACAGCGCTATCTCGGAAGTCTTTCAAGATGGATTACCAGAGAGACAACATAACTGCGTGGCACAGCGACAAATGAGACGACGGCACATTTGCGGTGGCTTTGGCACGGAAAACAGAAAGATGTGGTCTCGGATCTCAATCATTGTCTTCTCTGCGTGTTCGGGATGTCGAAAGGAGCGCTTCGTTTCACGAGACGCATTGTACGTACAAGTGTCCGGTGCATGCTAAAAACGCCATGACGCGCTATCTGAAGGGTGCACAAATAGTATTATGGGTAATCCTTCTCGAGTGTCGAATAAAGCGGCTGAGTTTGATCGCACGGCCGCCTCCCGATGAGACAGCGTTTTGCGAAGACAACCCGCTACAGATCGTTCTCTTGACCTATACAACGCCGGAATGGAACAGTTTCTTTGTTGTTCAAAGCTGCGTATAGATGCTGTCGTATACCGCCTTTTCCCGTCTTTTTGTACATACACCGACGATCTGATCATTTGCTCATCTTCGACAAGGAGCGTTTGCTTTATCGCTGAGATGAAAGATCCTGTTTGCCGCCAGCACAGCCTGGCAGCTATCGTCTCCTATACCTGCTATCTTTTTTTTTTCAACGATGACACTTTTGTTTGCTATAGAACAGCAGCGGAATAAAAGGCGGACACTTTGCAGCTGCAGCACGCGGTACTATGGTGCGCACGGGAGGCTAATAAGAAGCGTGTTTTTTATCACCGATGGCAAATCATTGCTAAGTATACAGTGAGCGGATCATATGCTTTAGTACCAGGGTGAAGTTTTGTGCCTGTGCATTATGACAGCACTGTCGATATTTATTTTAAGAAATGTTATGTTTTAACATTCCCCCCCTCATTCTTCCTCACCCTGACTTCCCTCTGCTATACATGGCTATACTTCACCCTCTACATTTCATCCTCCTGTCATCTTTTATACCCCCTTGACTGGGCTATATTATGCTTTAATCCCTCTCTTCTCCTTTCCCTTGTCTTCACCTTGACGATCTTTTTCAACCTCCCTGGTATACTATATATACAACACGCAATGCTAGGCACATACTTCTCTTTCCCACCCCTTGTTTTGCTATATTGTACTTGGTTGGTTATGCTATGGCTCGCACTCTAACCTTCTTCTTTTTCTGACCTGCACACTGTCATCAGTCCTCCTTATTCTCACACCATTTTCCTATCCTATTGCTAAACTACACTGTGCAATGCTTTGCTATACTTTACCCTCTGCCATCCTCACTTCCTTTCTCCTCACCCTCCCACTTCCCCTTCTTACCTCCTCGCTATATTATACCATGCATGGCTATGCTATGCTAAAAGCGTGCTTGGTGCATGCCCACTTACTGTGGCACATACCCACCCAGTTTAGCGTGAACGATCCCGTAGCTTTGCCAACAAAAGCACCGTTGGTAAAAAAGAAAAAAAAATCTTGCGTTAAAAATTGCCGGTTGTGCGTGGAACTCTCAGCACAGTCATGGCAAAAGCTGGACAAGTGGCCTTTCTAAAGCCTTCTTCAAGCACTCTTGGAGCATCTACTACAGGTACACTTGCATTGCACCCACTATACACTATAAATCTTAATAGTTTTGTGAAGTACGAAAACGCACACCACGCCATTATTCGGTCTTCAGAAAAGCATAATACCCACTACACACCTGTAAGGCAATAAATTGCTGCTTTTTTGAGGCTGTGGCTGATCAATAAACAATTATGGCTGAGTCTTTTGTAATTGTTTGGAAGCACTCAAGGACCCACTTACACAATCAGCATTTTGTAGCACCTGGTTATTTTGCTCTTTTAAAACTCTATATTACATTTGTTAACGTGACTCTTTCTCCGACGTGAAGCCATCATAGGTTCTGTACGCAAAGCATGTCCGATCACCGGTGTGACTCTATGGAAGAACACGGCACTGTCATGCAGAAGATACGGGCTCGAATCCCGTTCTTCCAGGATATTTTTTCTTATTTTGTTTTTTTTATTCCGCATTATAGTGGTCACGAACACCGGTGGCGGACAGCTACAGCGCCAGAAACGGCCCTTGTTGTGACCTCGAAACAGTTTCTGCCGTAAAACATTTCTTCAGAGCGTATTGCGGCTAATTGGAATGTTGGGCATATTCAACCCTTAACTTTTAATATATATGACAGTCATATGACACGTGCGATTGTTGCTGAGTGATTTGACCATATTTTATGTAGTGCGAGATGACCAATGGGCACGAGAAGAAAATGGGATAATATGTGCCATGGCAAGCCCGTCTTGAGCTGAAAAAGTTTGGCACACGAAAACTCATATATCAAATTTGTTGATTGTAACACATTCGTGATTTATCGTGTTTCACTCTCACGTAGAAAACAATATGTCGGCGAAACCAGCATGTGCACGAATGAGTTACTGAGACAATACAATTACACATCAAATAAACAGGCGCTTAAAAATTTTTTCACAGCATGGTGTTTCTCGGTTAATATATGTAAAGAAGGTATCACCCGCCTGACTGTTCAAGCCGAGCTTATCGATGCGCTTGCTAATTTGTGTAAAGTCATTGTCGCTCAAAGAGTTGGGCACTGCGAGTAACCTTTGCATCCCCCCTCCCCCATCATGGGAAACCGAGCCCACGCCTTGAGACCATTTTTTTTACGTGCAAACTCGGGCCGGGAAAAGTACAAGCCGTACCCACCGAACACTGATAACGGCAAGCGATGTCGTGGGTTGCTGTTAATCTGATCTCAGCCAAGGCGCATCAGCATTTATACACTTGATATCGAAGATCACAGACTCATCGTTGGTGAAAGCGTTACTTCCAGAATAAAATCAACCGTTCTTATTGCGCGCCCAGCCTTATTCACCATCATCATCATCATCATCATCATCATCAACATCACCATCACCATCATCATCAGCCTGACTACGTCCACTGCAGGACAAAAGCCTCTCCCATGTTCCGCCAGTTCACCCGGTCCTGTGCTTGCTGCTGCCAATTTATACCCGCAAACTTCTTAATCTCACCTGCCCACCTAACCTTCTGTCTCCCCCTAACCCGCTTCCCTTCTCTGGGAATCCAGTTAGTTACCCTTAATGACCAGCGGTTATCCTGTCTACGCGCTACATGCCCGGCCCATGTCCATTTCCTCTTCTTCATTTCAACTATGATATCCTTAACCCCCGTTTGTCCCCTAATCCACTCTACTCTCTTCTTGTCTCTTAAGGTTACACCTACCATTTTTCTTTCCATTGCCAGCCTTATTAGTAGATTCTAAAACAGTCTGGAAGGTTCTCAGACACTCTAGCGTGGTTTGAACAAAGCAGTGGTTATACGTGTAACAGACCGGTTACATAAAAATATAAAGAAGTGCACGTGGCAATATTAGCGAAGTGTGAGGAACAATGACAAAAGTATATAGCTATGAACGTAACTGCTTGTGTTGCCCTCTCTTGATCTTCATAGTGGTCTGGAGCCCGAGAAGCCCCGTGAACTTCAGGAGCAATCAATGATCGCGCTAAAGGGATAAGTTTGCATTATGACAATTCTGGGTTCTTGCTTGTTGTCGGCGCGGGAAAACATCTTTTCGTGCATTACATTGCGTCTTCATCATCATTACTTCAAAAGTGCCTGTCTTCCCCGAACAAAGATAGCAGGGCGTGAGATACCTTCTCCGTGTAGCTATAGCTAAACGCTTTCTCGCACATTTCTTTTTGGGAAATGAAGCATGCGAACGATATATCCCAGTGAATATCAATGAATATGCAAAGTAATTTATGTCGCTTGTCTGTAACTGTAAACGTCCGAATAGACAAAGTAAAACGTCACATATAGTTTTTACAATTGCGTTGCAGGCGTAGTTTCACTTGACGGCAACTCGATAAGGTGAACTGAACGTAGTCTGTGCATTTGTCATGTTAAAAGGCGAAAAAAAAAGGAATTGAAGAAGTTAGTTTTGGCAGAAGGACGAACCAATGAATGCGATAGCAACACATTGGTCTGTTCTATGAATTCAGACTAGGAGATTTAGGAACCACACGAAATGTAGTGAACATGGCCGATTCTGCTTGAATTGAAAGTAATGCAGTAATCACAGCATCTAAACAGATGTTCTTGGGAATACTTGACTGCGTGACGTCTGACAGGAGACCAAGTTCAAGTTCGGCATCAAGAAACATGACAGGCCACTGTTTTTCACGTCGAAGTACATTAACGTTCAAGTTTTCAGTGACTCATCAGCACATGCTGTAGGCACACCGTGCGGATGTTGTGGAGCAAGAAGTTCATGACGTCAGTCCGCAAGGTTCGTGGTGAAATGTGCACTGTTGCGACGACAAAGCCGTGCAAAGTTTTAATGGCGCAAGCGTCACCAAAACTCGTCTGGGGCAGCGAGTTGAGTTTGTTCGTCTAAAGCAATAGTAGCTCTGAGCATATCAACGGGAACCGAATTCACAGGCACTTTTTTATTTGTTGAATCATACAACACAAAAGATCACCATACTATTGATTTCATGTGAGCGATTTTTCCTGTTGCTTCAAAGTGAAAGTGGAGCCACGGACATTTTTGAATGCCCCTTTTGTCCAACTGTATGTGCTTCAGTGAACCCACACCTCTAATGATCAAACCATCAAGCACGTTAATGTTTACGAAACGCCTGCATGGCTTGCCCAAAGTGCGTGCTTTGTTCAAGAATGTTTCCTTTAATGCCATTGGCATTAAGCCAGTGGCAAGTGGTGTATATACATAGCTCACTTTTAGGGGAATGAACAGTATGAGCGGCGTGGTCTACTTGGTAAATGCAGCGTGCTGAAGAGCGAGGGGTCACTGGTTCGCTTCCCCAGTTGGTGCACTGAAATTTTTCTTCTGATTTCTTTTATTTGTGCATTTTATAGATATATACATATTTAAACATATCCGGGACACGACGGCGTCTGCAAAAACCAGCTGGAAGTGTCCACATAATTACTATCGCAACAAAATAGGACAGCACGAACGCAAGTCCACTGCTGGAAATGGTCGATGCGTCATGCTGGTTCGTGACCCCCTGCTTGTGGACGGCGTACATCCTCTCCTCGCGGCTTCTCCCTCTTAGAGGTTGAAATTTGTCGCGTTGTTCGGCAAGCGTGCGTCAACAGACCTGCGGGCGTTGACATTCACTGGAAGAGCGGCAATCGTCCGTCGTTGCAATTCCTCGGCATGTTTGCTCTTCGAAGTACTGCACGAAACGTTCTGCGGGCGACCCGCTCCAAACTTCGCAAGCAAGCGCAGAATCGCAACGCAACTAGAAAACAAAAATACAAAAGACAGAAGACAAATACGCTGGGAGAGAGCAAAAGAGACGCACGCGAGGTCCGCGCAGGAAGTAGCATGAGCGCCTATTGCCGCGGAATGGTGTTTAGAGAACGCTGGCCGCTGAGCCAGCAGCCATGCAGGCGCGTGCGTGCAACGTGCGGACGCACGCATCCCCCCCTCGAGCTCTCACACTTCAAGCTTTGTTTCCCTTCTGCGCAGCTGGCCATTGCTGACGCGTGCCTCTCCTTTGTTTTGCCGTTAGGACTATACGAGGTCGTCGCCGCTCGGTGGGGTGCCGCGAACTCGTGCTCCCCACGCCGACGACGTCGTGGCTGGCAGTTTCCTCTCTCCCCCTCTTCTCTCCTGCGTAAATAAGCGCAGACTCTGGAAATATCCCGCGATGCTATGGCGACCGAGATGAGTGGTGCCAGTGGTGCCGTCCGACGCCTTTCGGGGCGATTGACGCCCCCGTGTCTGCAGGAGGCAGGCGGCTGTCATATATATATATAGGGTCACGTTTGTAGAGGACAGTATACCTAAACTCAGGAGGTCCACTTATCCCACACTTGAGCACGCAGGGGTGCCACTATATAAAAAAAGAAGCATCAGTGATGATTTTTTTATTTCTGCATATCGTGGTCACACCATGCAGCACGGATGAACGACGTATAGCGACATTTTGTTTTCTAACGAAGCTTTCAGTTCAACAGGGGCATCGTGGCTGTATTTGAAATGTACATTAAAGAAAGAGTTGAAAATAGGAGACAAGTGTTGTGTACATGATAAAAACGACTTGTTGGATACCCTGCGGTGGGGCTTTCAATGCAATTGCTGAACGGACCCATTCGGAAGCTCAAAAAACAGTGGTGTCAGGACCTCTTCATCCTCATACGAACACCGAAGTGTGTGTGTGTCTGCGTGCACGCGTATGTTTTGCGGCACATCAGGGTTACCGGCTTTCAAGTGGCGTGGCTCATTATCGCCATAAATAGTATACTCGCGGAAAACCTTTCTTGGAAATGAAGGGAAAGCTGCGGGGGTGGAGACGAAGGTTGAACGCAGTTACAGAATGCGACGTGTTGCAATTACACAGAATAAGAAACTGGGGGGAAAGCTTTCTAAAGAGAAGGAAAATTGACGGCATTATGGGCTGAAACTCGATGAACGCTGAGGTATTAGTACACCAGGTAAATTGCACATGCCGCACACGCTACATGATTAGAATTAAAATGCGCGCTGACAGTGACGGAAGCCTCCTTTGGTAAACTTCCGGGAGGCAGTGCAATTCCGAAACATGGATCCCCTTCTGCGTTCATAACGGCACCCAGCTGAAAAAATATGTGCCAATGAACAGGATAGGCGGGAAACAGTCAATAAGGGTGCCATAGCATGACTGGAAGAGAAAGATGTGAGCCTTTGCAGGCGGTAAGGGGAAGGTGGAAGATTGGGTGGGTTGGTTTGTCATACTTGAACTCGTACTTGCACTAAACTTCAGCTGGGATTTATTGGCAGAATACATCAAATATGTATACTTGCGCAAGCATGCCATCATGCCATGCATTGCTGTCTTGCAGCTCAGGCTGAACGGCTTCTGCGTGCAGAGTACTACGCCATTCAACTGTCATCTATAGCTGAAAAGCTATTAAAGCATATAAAGAAAGACTGCATGAAACTCTGATGCTCATCCAGAATCTAACACCAGAAGACCCGACGTGCATGATTTTTCCCACCCACAAAAAAAAAAGTTTGGCGAGAAATGTTGCGTGAAATTGGTGTTTTCGGTGCCGAATAAGTTACAGCGGCTTTGCAATGCAGTAAATCCCTTGAAATCACACACCACTGTTCACTCAACGCCACCCAAAACACCGTTTGTACCTTGTGAAGCGAGGGTTGTATACTTAATACCATGGCCCTCTCATGTGGCAAAATAATGTTATATCGACCAGACGGGGTGCTGCCCAAATGAAATGCTAAAGGAGCGCCATTAAATTCTGCACAAAAGAATCTAGCAACACAATGGAATTCACTGCCGCGATTGTCGATGCTCACCTTCGTTTGTTCAATGTGAAGTCGTAAAGGTACTCGTCACGAATTACTCGAGAAATAACAAGATCGCATTGTATAGCACAAGCTGGAATCACATGTATACCAACATCCCTTCGTTGATTTTATTGGAACATAAACGTATTTCTTTATTGAGGCGAACGGTTTGTGATACCTTGGTTTGTGACATTTCGATGGCGCTGTGTAATCTTGGCGTTATGTTCAGGTGTTTTTTTTATGCTTGTGCATATCTAGATAGTTCATGCATCTTGAATATAAAGCTCGAACAAAAGTTAACGCTCTGTCCTCTTGTGTCGGTCTACTCAGGCGTTGTTTTCGTTTCCGTAATGCGTTATACCAGTTCAAGTACAGGGAAGGCTCATCGCAGCCCCCGGCCCTGCTTGGTTAATGTATGGAGCAGATTATTTTGCCCCCTCCCCCCTTCATAGGCGAGTAGGGGGTGGCATTCCCCCTGCCACTTTCCCCTTCCCTCCAAGTGCACACGCTTACGCCTGCGCCGTCTATTTGGATTGCGTAAGTGTGCCTGCCTACGGAATTTGTAGAATGAATAGAAATTTAACCCCGAACGCGAATACAATATGTAGAGTTGGATGGTCGGCAAATCCATGTTGTGAGCTGCACCGTAGTAATGGTATGCGCCTTACGGAGTGGGAACTACATGCGAACGATAATGCAATCTGTATCGTGTGTTATCTTTAGGAAGTTGCAATAAGGAGCCTCTACGGGCCTCTATGTTAAGGCTACTAACATAGCATGAATTGACATCTTTATGAATGTAAGTTTTCGGCAGTGGCCATTTTAGACCCCAACTTCACAGAAATGAGGGTTTTTACTTCCAAGTTTAACTTTAGCCGAGTTAGCGTGTACAACAAGGAGCACGCGCTCTTACCCAGTCTTCTTGAACGGCAAGTGCACGACGCCTCCAGAATTTGGGTGTCGGGCCGTAGGAGTCACCAAACAGTCGCCGTTCCAGTATTGCATCTGTGTGCATAAAAAAACGAAAGGAAAACAGAAACTATTGTGTAAGCTATTATCAATGCTACGGCTGACGTGGCCAGCCAGCACTGCGAGAGCGCGCGCATTAAATTTTGAAGGATTCATAGACCCCGCTGGATGTAGAAAGCAAGCCCCGCCGCGTTGGTCTAGTGGCTAAGGTACTCGGCTGCTAACACGCAGGTCGCGGGATCGAATCCCGGCTGCGGCGGCTGCATTTCTGATGGAGGCCAAAATGTTGTAGGCCCGTGTGCTCAGATTTGGGTGCACGTTAAAGAACCCCAGGTGGTCGAAATTTACGGAGCCCTCCACTACGGCACCTCTCATAATCATATTGTGGCTTTGGGACGTTAAACCCCACATATGAATCAACCAATCAAATCATCGGATGTAGAAAGCAATGTACCAGTAAGTGTTGCACCGTAATGCTTGAAATGCATATTCTCATCTCTGCAGAATATAGCTGGCCAGTTCAGCACGTACTTCGCATTCACGTTTAAAGTTATTAAAAAAATTGAGCACATGACGTCTGTGCAATCATTGGGCATCCCGGTGAATATTCCTGGTGAAAGAGGTATCTCGATGCTTACGTACAAGATATACTATATGAATGAATGTGCCGTATATGGATGCTCTTCTGCTTGACCCATCGAAAATGTGAAGCGTCATCGAGATAGCATTCCCTTGAAGTGCTTTCTAAAGAAATGGCGGGGATAAGCAGCGAATGAAGTGTTTATAGTGAGACGATGGCATACAAATAGTGTAAATTGTTCCGCACCTAACATTACCTCCTGTAGTTTTGAATAGCTCAATAATTGTTGGGGTTTAACGTTCCAATATTGTGAGGGACACAGTAGAGAAGGACACTAGAAATTTTCACTACCTTATGTTTTTTTATTTTTTATCGTGCACCTAAATCTAAGTACACGAGCCTCAAGCACTTTCTTTACAGCCTCAATTGAAGATGTGGCCGCCGTGGCGGGAATTCAATTCCGTGACTTTCGTTTCAGCAGTGGAGCACTTTAAAATGACTGTAGTGGGTTTTCGGACAACTTGCCCATGCTTAGCAAAGTGATGCCTTGGGCTAATAGGTTTTGCATCGTTAAGTGGGTACCGTGCGATATTCTAAACGGAGATATGGATATTCTGTCATATCAACTCGGATAAAACGCCAAGTTTTTTTGCCATATTTATGTTACCTGAAGTGAACACTCGCGTTACACTTACATAATTTAATATAGGAAGAAAAAAATGAATTTTGTCTTCCTGGAAAGGGGACAAAAAATTACCCCTTGCGGTACAATCATGATCATGCTACAATCGAGTAAATACAGTGTATTTTTTTACCTCGACCATTTTGATTCTTACTGTTATTTAGGCATGAACTGTTTGCCAGGCAGTTCATGCTGATGCTCATTATGCTCATAAAGCTCATCAGCGTTTATACGTGTTTTGGGTGTATGTGCTGGAAGACAGTGCTGCTTGCGATCATTGTTGCAGCGTGCTAAGGCACCTGCTGCGTTAGCCCGACGACAGACTCTTGTCAGAACAGTCAGTGCTCGGAAGCCGACATGATCTGTCTTCGCACAGAAAATCAATGAAGATCTTTGCGTGGTACTGGCCTATTGTACAGACCATAGCACCCCAGCTCATTTTTTTTCATTTTCGCGCGTCTATTTTGTTCTTTGCTTTCTTTCCCATCATTCCTCCCCATTGTATTCTCTCTCTCTCTCAATATATATATATATATATATATATATATATATATATATATATATATATAGCACGTACAAATGTTCGTTAAAGGGACAGGGGCTCTATTTCAATCAAATGATCAAAAATACAAAAATATATTTCAGCAAAAAGTGGAAGAGCCCAGAGAAAAAAGCTGCTTCCACGCAGCTTGACGAAGCTCTGGCCACCCTGTCGACAGAAGCAACAATTATTTGTTTGGTAGCTCCTAAATACAAACACGGTGGATAATTTTGATGTTCGCATATTTTAGTATATACACACAGATACAATACACAATTATCTAGTGCCAATGCAAACTTTTTACAAAAATATTTCATGGATGTGGCCATTTAATTTGAGTTATCTCCATGCTTCTGGGCTCGGGCTATGACAAGTTGATTACTGCACAGCAGTAAATATAGATAATAATTACCGACTTTCGCTGTCCAAAAACTTACATTAACTGATTCACAATAATTCAAAAGTCTGCGAATACCATTGGGGCATGTAGTTGTAAATCAATGGCATGGTTTATAGCCAAGAATAGTGCATCAGCCCTAGAGGTATCTGTTTCCATGTAAAGAACATTGGAATCTGCATACGATGAATGTATAGCTGCATATGACGCACCGACAATAGACTTACACGTTTCACGAAAATCTGGGCATGAGCCTTCCTCTTAGAAATCCTAGGAAGGTCGTTTGAATATGAATATCAGGAACGAGCTCTGTGACTTTCATACTATATACACATAATAAATGCCTCATTCCCCAAGCTTCCAGAGAAAGCGTACCAGCCACTTCTGTGCAGAATGCAAAGCGCTTTTGCACTCTAAACTTGGTAACATATACATGTATTTTGTGCACCTAAAGTAAACGTTTCCAACTTTAGAACGTGTACGCTCTAAACATGATACATTTTACTATAGGTGTACGAAATCGCGTCTATTCTTTACCATGTTTAGCTCGTACAGCAGTATCAGGCGCATCACACTGGTCGCTTCATAAAGATCGCGGATCTGGTGGTGGAAATCTCGCAACTCGATGACGGACCCTCATTGTGGCAGTAGATGTCTAGAGCACCCGCGTAATTGCTATCGCAACAAACTGTAACATAATCATAAAACATGTGACATCACGCCCACTTGATGGTGCCAGTTAATTGTCTATGTAGATATTTCTCGTGAAAGATTTTAGCGCACGGTTGTCCAGAAAGTACCTGGAGTAGTAACGGAAACAGCGCTGTGACTATATAGGAGAGATGGTACTCGCCTTTTTTTTTTCGAGACACCAAATTGATGATCGTTTCCTTAAAGTGGCATGGTAATAGTGCAAGAGACGCTTCGGCACAACAACTACCAGCCAAGCACGTCAGGCTGAGCCCGCTCACTGCTTCGCAGCATATATAGTTCACAGGGGAGTTTAACAATGGGAAGTAAGGCGTGCCACACATTGCTTAAATGCTATTCACAAGTGCACCAGTGCACCAACAGGGATTATGAAATTGCCTCGGCCAAAATTATACTTCCTTACTGTTTAGCAGTGACTCAGTAATCTCAGTCACCCACTCGAATAATTAGTGGAGCAATGAGAGAGGCACTCCAAGAATTCAACAGTGATATTGTTGACCTTTCCTATTGCAGCTTAACAAACTACGCACTATCAATAGCAAAAGCATGTGCGACGTTGGATCAACAAAAAAATGCGAATTTTTCCTAAATCAATGCCTAACGGTTGTAATCAAACTAGTGAATGTGGAGGTCAAATTGCCAACTGCCATATGAAACATTTATTTTGAAATTACATTCCCAGACAAAACGGGAATTAAGCTTTGTCGAACATTTTACATCCTGCAAGCTTTTGCCGTTGGTATTACATCTATTGGCCTCGCTTTTACAGGGCAGCTTCTATAGGCTATAGGTGCTTGTCCCGGCAATGAACAGCGTCGCCGTCGCCGTTGACGTTGCTGTGGATGCTGGTAGCCATGAAAAATTAATCGATAGATACGAAAAAATAAAGTGAGAAAAAATACCCCGGGTAGAATGAGATTTCAACCCTCTGCATGGCAGTCGGGTATTCTACCACAGGCCAACGCTGGTGCTTGAAACAAAGTTGAAACTCGTTTGCAAAAAGATTCTATACAGCACAAGGAATATCGTTAGCCTAAGTAACATGACCTTACAGAAGAGTAAAATAACAATTAGTATTCACACAGTGCTCATTATGCAACAAGTGTGCGGTTTAGTGCTTGCCACCCACTGCAAAGTGCTCAGCCATAATTACTTATTGTCATCAGACACGTGCAGCATCAACAACAACAAAAAAAAAAGAATACCCCTGATGTGCAACAGCAAAAAAACGTCCACATAAACAGATCTTTAGCGGGTGCCTCGATTATCAGCAGAGAGATGAATGATGACGTCGAGGGTGCTGTCCTACTACTTAACAATTACGATTTATGACGTAGTCAATAATACAGTGCAGAAATCTAGAACTCCAAACATTGTTCATAACCTTCTGGCATAGTAAATATCTGCAGCCAGTGCCCGTGACATTGTTGATACACAGAAATGTAATATATTTACACATTTTAAGGCGAATCATCTTGCACTGGTGCACTGTTTATCGGAATGCATGACTGCTACCACGATGGCGCTGCACTGCTTTAATGAGAGCGATTCTCCGTACATAATAGCCGCATTACGCACCGCGTTCTCTTTCGCTGCAAGTGTTGTGGGAAATAAATAATCTGTCTAGCTTACTACGTTCTTCTATTGTGCCACTTCGCATGTCTTTGTCGCCGAGAGTCGCCTTTGTCCCACGACGTTGTCATTTTCGCAGCTCATACGCCGTGAACAGGCGCCCCCAAAACGTAAACAGCACTCACGAGCGCTGGCCGATCAGCCTCTCCTGGCACCAGCAGCTGCATGACAAGCTGTGTAGCACGGAAAATAAAATCTGCGGCACATTTAAGTGTGCTTTAAATACTGCTGAATTAACGGCTCAGTTGAAGACGTTCATAGACGCAGCAGCGTTTATTTTTGGATCGTTGATGAAGAGAGCCTAGTTGTCGCTTCATGATGCGAAGACCCTTGTTTAAACATTTCCGGCCCATGAAAATAATTTTCAATGTAAGCAGTTGGTTCTTACGTACTAAGATGCACATGATCATAGTAGTAAAAAATATCTGCTTACGATTTTAAATGAAGAGTAAATATTGGCCACATCAATTGATTGCAGCTTTTATTTGCCATGCTACGCACTTAACACAACAGAACAAATAGACGCCGTTTTTCTGGACTCTGCAAAAGCCTTTGGTGTCGTTCCTCACCACGATCTCACTATAAAAATGCAAGCAATGGGTATTGAACATAACGTAACCAAATGGGCAATGTCATACTAAAAAAAAACGTAAACAATTCGTTTCTGTGAGCGTCAATCTCTCAGGCAGTTTATACGTCTTGTCAGGCGTACCACAAGGATCCGTTTTAGCGCCAAATTTATTATTTCTTATTTATAAAAATGATTTTTTGTGTCGACCCATCCATTCCACTAAAGCTTTTCGCAGATGACCGCGGCGTGTACACGGTGGTAAGTTAAACTAAGGATCAGGTTCATCTTATTCACTCGCTACAAGAATTCAAGCATGGTGTTCTGAATGGGGAATGACACTAAACGCAAGGAAATTTGTAGCCACAAGTTTTACCAACAAGAAAAAACTCTTAATATACCATGTAGATTAGGGAATTCGGAAATATGTAAAATGCTTTGGTGTTGCATTAACATCCGACCTAAAGTGGGAACAACACATAGCGGCTATTTGTTCAAAAGCACAAAGAAAACTGTAGTTTGTCAAGAGAACACTAAGGAACGTACCTACCGAGGTTTAACTAACCACATATAAAACAATAATTAAACCAGCACTAGAATGTGCCGACATAATGTAAAGTTCCCATCACAAATTTTTCACAAATAATTGAGCGAGACGAAAATTTAGCAGTCAGATTTGTATTTTCAAGTTATTCCAGGCATAACAGTGTTACCGATCTGCGTGAAAAGAGCTGAACTGTGTTGTCTTGATCAGCACAAAATCATTTCCGAAATAAATTTTTTGTATAATTCGTATCACGATTATTATAAAATATCTAGGACAGAATATATCCTTGAACCCCTAAGACACTGCTCAAGAACTAACCATAACAAGACAATACGGCTGCCTAAAAGTCTCAACGACGTTCATAAAACGTTTTCATCATCAATAGCATACTGGAAAAGTCTACCATCATTTGTGGTGAAATATGAAACGGTAGATCATTTTGCTCAAGAAATGAGCGGTATTTTTTGCTCTAATTAGTGTATTACATTTTTGTAATGTACTCACATAGCACTGTATCGTTGAAGTTGTTGTCAACATGCCACCCACTATTTAACTGTTTCTTTGGGATGTGTTCGTCACTTTCGACATGCACGCAAGTAACCATTTTATGCACTACCACTCTTGCTTGGACCGAGAACGTCTGCAGTATATTGAAATACAATAAAGAAAAAAGTAGTTTTTGAACAAGGCTGCTGGATGATCTATAAAATTAATGATCCAAATTTTAATCGGTGTATTTGAAAGTGTTAAATTCCGCACAAACATATAGAGGTAAAAAAAAAAAGCTTACGATTTGATTGCCACCTTGAAGAAGAAAAGGGCTTTAGTCAAGACGTTGTGGCTCTAAGTGACAATTCGTGTTGAAGAAGTATCGAGTATAGTAATATGTGTTGCGCGTGTATCACGTAAACGCCTCCAGCAGTAAGTATACTTGCCCCCTGATGGTACGCTCACAAACATCTCCTAGCGTTGACTGTTGCAACAAGCGATCCTTTGGCGGAGTCGGTGAAAAGGCAGTCGTAAAAACATCTCGCATGACAACTAGAAGTGACGTTTTGCGCTGCTGCCACGAGCTCGCTCCCTCAATTTAGTTTTCTGGAGTGCGTGCAGGTTTTAGCAGTTTAAGTTTGGTCTGGGCGCTGCCTATACGTCTCGTTTATGGAAGCGAAGAACTCACGCCGTGGCCTCTGTTTCATCTCGTACTACGTCGACGACAGACAGTGTTGCTGTAGTGTGAGGTGCTTGAAACTTGCTGATCACCAACCTGATGAGTTCTTGCAGGGCGTCCATGTCACTTCGCTGGCCTCCAGAGAAGACATTGGCAGGTGCGTAGTTTATGTCTCAATTGTACTGTCGAGCCCGCTGTTCTAGCGTTTTCTCGATGGCTGTCGCTTCCGTATGAAACTCCGCAACTGTTCGTGGTGGGTTGCGGACGAGAACAGCGAATAGCTCTTGCTTCACCCACGCATGAGGTGGCATAGCTTCTTATCTTCAACAGGCGGATCATGTCATCGATATACATTGCGACACTTTCGTTGGTGAGTTGGTTTTTGGATTCAAGTGCAGCCTGCGCCTTTTCTTTGCGATCCGCGCTGGCATAAGTCGCCAGAGCTTGTCGCCGAAATTCATCCCAGGTCGTAAAGGAGGTTTCATGGTTCTCATACCACGTCTTTGCGAAGTCCTCCAAAGCAAAGTATACGCGGCGGAGCTTCTCTCTCTCGTCCCAACCGTTCAATCTTGCCACTCTCTCAAACAGGTTCAGCCAATCTTCTACGTCTTCATACGAGTCGCCATGAAATACTGGTGGCTGGTGAGGCTGATTTATCACCATTTGGGCCGGTGTTGCATGACTTGTCATGGTGGTGGCGTCCATTGACTGAGTTCCCCTTGGCGTGAAGTGGAGTGGACTGAATTTTGGTGAATCAACTTGAAGACGGCGACTGGTCCTCTGATGCACAGGTGTCAGCTCCCCGGGATCAACTCGCTGGTTGTCGGGGCTACGCTGTCTTGCGTTCGTAGGGCTGGCGAATCTTAAGGATCCCTCTTGCCGAGATGTTACTGTCGTATACAAATCTGGGAAAAAGCACAGCGATTCCGATTGCCTGTCACGCGCACCAGTGGAGACGAGTGAGCCGGAGGAAAAAGACTTCCCGTTTCTAGGCGTCGTCGAGGCATCAGAAATCGCTCAACAGCAACAAAATGACCCCGATTTGCTGCCGCTTATACACCGTCTCCAAGGACTAAACGTTAAAGTCCCGCGCACTTTATCCAGAGGGCTCCCTTCGTTCTGTCTTTCGAAAGGGGTCCTTTACAAGAGGAACTTCAAGCCTCAAGTTGACAAGTTTTTACTCGTTGTACCTGCACCTTTACCAAACGAGATTCTGCACGCATGCCATGATGAGCCAACATCTGGACACATGGGTGTCAGCTGTACATTCGCCAGAATTCATCTAAAATACTACTGGCCAAAACTGTTATCATCAGTTCAGCGCTATGTGAAAACTTGCCGTGAGTGTCAGAGACGCAAAACTCCATCCGTGAAACCTGCAGGCCTCCTCCAGCCAATAGAATCGCCACATGCCCCATTCCAACAAGTCGGTATGGATTTCCTAGTCCCGTTTCCGACATCGACTGCACGCAAGAAGTAGATAGTCGTAGCCACGGACTATCTCACTCATTACGCTGAGATTGACTCGCTGTACAGTGCAACAGCTCTTGAAGTTGCCAAGTTCTTTATCAACAACATAATCCTCAGACATGGTGCACCCAGCGTCGCATTTACAGATCGTGGCCCAGCTTTTACTGACCTAATGAAATGTCTGATGCGAACGACCCATACAGACCAGAGAAAAACTACAGCATACCATCCTCAAACAAATGGCCTAACGGAGCGCCTGAACAGAACTCTGACTGATATGCTTTCAATGTATGTCGACGCCAAACATAAACTGTGGGATGAAATATTGCCCTACATCACGTTCGCATATAATACAGCCGTTCAAGAAACAACGCGAGTGACACCATTTGAACTTGTATTCGACCGAACAGTCACCACCCTACTGGATGCCATGTTACCACTGAATGACGAAAGCAGCAATCCACCTGGCCTAGACGACTTCCTGCAAAGAGCCGAGGAAGCACAACAGATGGCGAGATACAGAATACGCCGCCAACAGCGTATCGACTCCTATCGGTACAATCAGCGTCGTACCAAAGCGCATTTTCAACCAGGTGACAAAGTATGGATATGGACCCCAGTGCGTCGCCGTGGACTTTCTGAAAAACTTCTTAGCCGCTACTTCGGGCCTTACGAAGTACTCCATCGTGTAAGCGATGTAACGTACCAAGTCAGATCCGCTGTACACGGGAGCTCAAAACGCCGCAACCCTACAGAGGTTGTACATATAGTCCGGATGAAGCCTTACTATGAAAGATCACCAAAAAACCAGTGACGCCTACCACTAATCTATTCATTCCCTGACGCATCAGGACGATGCGTATGAGGAGGGGGATTATAACGCTACATATTACCTGCATTCAAACAACGCGCCCATCACCGCGCGCACGGATGGATGGATATGGCTGTACCCTTTAGATCGGGCGGTGGCTAGCGCCACCAAGCCGTAATACCTAATGAACCGAAAACTATATTTTTTTTCCTTAAAAAGTGAGTTTGAGGATTCGTACTTTGCAGTGAAGAGTTTAATTTTCACTCGTGCCTTGACTTTAGCCACCATTCAGATAACCTCCTTCTAGTTAAGTCTATTCGCTTAAAGTTTATTTTGCCCTCCCGGTCCCTAAATCCCAGTGCTTTGAAAAACTCTGCGCCATCACCCTGAAGTATAGGGTGAAGCCTTTCACAGAACATTATCAAGTGTTCGGCAGTTTCTTCTTCCTCTCCACACGCACTGCATACTGTGTCTACCCCTTCGTATTTGGCCCGATATGTCTTGGTTCGCAGTACTCCCGTCCTGGCCTCAAACAGTAGAGAACTACCCCGAGTATTATCATAGATCCTTTCCTTGGCAATTTCCTGCTTAAAAGTTCGATAGATCTCTAGTGCGGACTTCTTAATCATGCCCATTCTCCACATGTCAGTCTCCGTTTCCTTCACTTTCTTCTTAACCGATAGTTCTTTTTGGTTTGGCCACCTGCTGTTTTCTAAGTATTTACCAGTCAACTTCCTGGTTCGTTTCCTCCATTTTGTATCGACATTCTTCATGTACAAGTAGCTGAAAACCTTCCTAGCCCAACGCTCTTCCCCCATTTCTCTCAATCGCTTCTCAAATTTTATCTTGCTGCTAGCTTTCCTGCCCTCAAATGATGTCCATCCCATATCACCTTGTACTCGCTGATTTGGTGTATTCCCGTGAGCTCCTAAAGCAAGCCTACCTATTCCACGTTGCTTAATTTCTAATCTTGCTTGAACTTCTGATCTCATGCACAAGACCGCATTGCCGAACGTCAGCCCAGGAACCATGACCCCTTTCCATATTCCTCTCACAACATCATACCTATTGTAAATCCACAGTGCCCTATTTTTCATGACTGCTGCATTCCTGTTACCTTTAGTCGTCGCGTATATTTCGTGTTCCCTCAGATACTCGGTCCCATTGCTTATCCATACGCCCAGATATTTGTATTTATCTGTTACCTCTAGCGTGACCTCCTGTATTCTAAGCTCACTACCTTCGTTGTCATTGAAAATCATGACTGCTGATTTTTCCTTACTGAATCTAAAATCTAATCTATCTCCCTCATTACCGCAGATGTCCATCAATCTCTGCAAATCTTCCTTGTTGTTGGCCATTAGCACTATATCATCTGCGTACATTAATGCTGGTAGTGCCTGATCAATAAGTTTTCCTTGTTTGATTAAAGAGAGGTTGAAGCCCAGTCCACTTCCCTCTAATTTTGCCTCTAATCCTTGTAGCTACATAATGAATAATAAGGGTGACAGGGGGCACCCCTGCCTAAGCCCCCGTTTTACCTCTGCAGGCTTGGATACCTGTTTTTTCCACTTTATAACTACCTTGTACCTTTATAGATACCCTTTAAAAGATTAGTGACTACATGTTCCACGCCTAGTGTGTCCAGTATTCCCCACAATTCCTCTTGAACCACGCTATCGTACGCTCCCTTGATGTCCAAAAATGCTAGCCACAGGGGCCTGTGTTCCTTTTCTGCTATTTCGATGCACTGCGTCAGTGAGAACAGATTGTCTTCCAACCTCCTGTGTTTCCTAAACCCCTTCTGCAGTTCCCCCAGCACCCCCTCATCCTCTATCCACGCCTGCAGTCTTTCCTTTATAATCTGCATCGCGAGCCTGTAGACCACTGATGTCACTGTTATAGGACGGTAGTTGTTTATGTAACCTTTTCACCCTTTCCTTCATAGATAATGCTCATCCTGCTAAGTTTCCATCCATCGGGAACTTCACCATCGATTATTATTGTGCTCACTGCCTCTCTCAAAGCCTGCTTAGACTTCGGACCTAATGTCTTTATCAGCCTAATTGGAATGCCATCTGGGCCTGTTGATGTACTACTAGGAACCCTTTTCTCAGCCCTTTCCCACTCTTGTTGTGAAAATGGAGCCATTGCACCACTTGATTCGTCCATGTCTATTGCAGTGCATAAAGTACTTCTTTGTTGAAACTTTTCTGTCACCCTTGTTCTTATATATTCAATAGCTTCGTCCCTTCTAGCCTAGCACCTAGGGCTGTAGTTATAAAACTCTGCTCTAGGCTCGTCTCATTTCTTAGGGAGTTTAGATGATTCCAAAATTTCGCAGCTGCCTTTCTATCTTTTTTATGTACTTCTGCCAGCCACTGAGCTCCCTTCCTTCTAATCTTTTCATTGATGAGAAGGGATGCATCCCTTCTACAGCTTAGAAAGGTTGCCCATTTTCTTTCAACATTATCTGTCGGTTCACCCCGCTGCTTAGCATGCCTGTGTTCCCTGGAGGCTTCCTGACGTTTTGCTATGACTCTCTTAACTTCCTCATCCCACCAACTTTTGGGTTTGTGTCTTCTTTTCCGGGGTGACTTGTCACGCGTCTTAGCAAGCTCTAGCTCAAAGAGTCTAATTAGATTCGTGTATGTCCACACTGTCTTATTATCCTCCGTGATTACTTTCTCAATTTGTTTAGTGGCTATTTCAATTTGCCTTTTTGGATAAAAATTTTCCTGTAGTTGCTCATCTTGTCTCCTTCCCACTTTCACTGCTCTTCCAAAACTTAGCTTGATACGTTTGTGATCGCTACCCAGACTTCTGGAGCCACCTTCATCTATGTGCATTCCCCTGAGCTTATCATGCATCCTATATGACATCAGTGCATAATCTATCGTCGACTGAAGCCTTCCTACCTCCCATGTTATTTGCCCTCCACACTTCTCGGTACTGTTGCAAATGATCAAATGAAGCCTTTCACACATATCCATGATCATTTTGCCTGTCGGGTCGGTATACCCATCTATATCTTCTATGTGCGCATCCATGTCTCCTAGTATAATTATCTCGCACTCTCTTCCTAACTCCTGAATGTCCTTTGATATACACTCTACCATTGCCTGGTTTTCCTCTCTGGCCTTTGCTCCCGTCCACAAGTACACGAAACCAAGGAGTGTCATTTGACCTGCCACTTTCCCTTTTAGCCATAAATGTTCCTTGCACTCCTGCTTGACCCCTTGCCAGTCTGTACTTTTATGATGAATGCCCCAATACTGCCCCCCTTTCTGCTGCCTTCTGTTCTATTACAATATTGCCACGCGTAGTCCGGATTGTTCGGAGGTTGTTCCATGTCCCTGAGATGTGTTTCAACAAAACCGTATACCATCGGCCTCTCTTCCCTTAGCTGTTCTTCTATCTCTTCCCACTTCAGCCTGTTCCTACCACCCTGCATGTTAATATACCCTATGTCTGAATTGGCTCGGCGCTCGTGGCTATACGTCTATTTGTGCCCCGGACTAATCTTAGATATTGGTGCCACTTTGGAATCGTATCGGTCCATACCACCTGTAGAAGAGTCTCCCTGGTTGCTTTCCTCGTTACTAGCTATCCTGCACCCCGAAGGGCTCGCTTGCCCCCAAAAAAAGCTACTACGCGTCCTGCAAGTCGCCAACCCACCTCATGACCTAGCCGCCCATCGAAGTGAATTCTGTCTCGTTGAAAACCCCCCCACCTATGCACCTCTCTGTTTATTTCCACCACCTCAAAGCCTCTCTCTCGACTCATCCGCCATATCTCTTGGTTTGCGTTGACCACCGCTCTTTGCAGGTTGCTATCACGCACCGGTACCTCCGGTATCGTGCATATCACTACCTGTACCTTAGAAGTGGCGCGCATGTCATCGACGCCTTTCGCCAGTGTGGCTGCTAGTCCTGCTGCATCACCATTTAGGACATCGTTTAAACCGCCTGAAATTATCACGAGGTTTCGTCTATTAGCTGTCGTTTTGAGCTTTGCGCTCACTTGCCTCATGACTGCTTCCAGCTTGCGTCCTGGGAACGCCCCAACTGCAACCCTCTTGTCACCTATTACCCTCTCTTTGATGGCTTCCGTGCATAGATCTAAATTCGAGTCCCCGGCGATTATCACATGCTGTGACTTTTCAGCTGGAGCGTTCTGCACCTGGGGGCTACTTGCACCTGTGACGTCGGCTGCTTTGTTCCCTCCCTGCCCCACCACTACCTCGCTGAAGCTGGTCCTTGGGACAGTTGAACCGGCTAAACCTGTTTTTTCCCAACTTGCTTGCTTTTCCTTCTTCACCCTTCTGATTGCCTGTTCTCTACTGTTCTCTCGGTAGGTCGCTTCTTTGTTCAGCTTTGCTAGCGCTTCCTCGGCGGACTTCAGTCTTTCTCCCATTGCCCTCGTTTTCTCTTGGTCTGTCGCCAACGCAGTCTCGAGCTGGGCGATTCTCATCAGCAGTTCACTCTGGGCAACCATCATTTTCTCCATTTTTTCCTCGACCTCACATTGCCTACACTTCGCGTCAGCCTCTTCTCCATCCGCGTCTACGCTTGGGTCCACTTTCAAACCCACTCCACATCCTGAACACTTTACAGTCTTTTTAACCATGCCTTTCTGACACCAATTGTCCCTATACTCGATAATTACTAAACTCGAGCCCTGCACTACGAAAAAAAAGAAAGTCTAAGCTCTACTACAAAAACTTGCGTTCTCAATGTACGCGCACCCCCCCCCCCCCACGGGGTGGCAAAAGAAAAAAACAACAAAAAATTTAAACACACACACCCGCACTAACTAATAAATACCTGGTGACTGGCCCCCGAAAAAGCCGTACCATAAAATAAGTGCTACGAAGATTTCAAACGCTGCCTTATAATTATAAAGACAAGTTCAAAACATGCAAAACACTTATCTGCGCAGTCGATTCGGAGTGCTCAAAAAACACGTCCATCCACCTTGACAGCCCGAACTGAACTCACAGGGACATACATGCGTGCCGTCTAGTGTTGCGCAGAGACGATGATGATAGCACGAGAACCCAGCTGGCCCCGGCTGATGAGCACCACGCGCTTGGGACCCCTCTTGAATAAGTAGAAGAAGGCAGACATTTTTGGTGTTCTGCTGTAACGTTCTACGACCACAGTCCCTTTGAGTTGTGGGCACAGGTTCACCCTTTAATAAATACGCTTTCTTACACCCCGAGTCCTTCAACATCGTTACAATATGAAACTAGGCGACGCTGCTGGCGCCTTTTTGCCAGCTGCTCTCATCACATTACTTTCCTAATCTCTTTGATGGTCCGCGACGCTGTAATCTGCTTTCGTGTGTGCCATCGCGTTTTGAATTTGCCAACTCTTTCGACAAGGATATGTCGGAAAGATTTGCAGTGGAACAGCGAAATAGATCGGAGAAAGAAAAAAAGGACTCGAGGGTGCGTGCACATTATGAAAAGGAAGAACATTCGTTGTTCCTTCTTTCCCGTGTGTCACCGTCTCCATTGTTCAGAATGAATGGAAGGGCTTTGCGGCTGCAGACAAATCTTGGCTTCCAGAAAAAAGGTAGACGTCCTCATTCGTGACATCATGACCGCCGTATGCGAGGATTTCGTAACGGCATTATCCGTCATAGCTGCAAAAGTGGCGCTTATTTAGTATAGTGACCACATTATTGTCTATCAAAAGGAACAAATGGAGTTCTGTTTACTATTTTGCTGTTACACTGATTAATCTCCTTGCCTTTCTTTTTGCCGTCTCTCCCTCTTTCTTGCTTTTACAAATTTTCAAATTCTGGCTCGCTTATGTAGGAATCGTCATGCTCAATAGAGACAAAGCGAGAGGGAGGAATGCTGAGGAAAAAATATCCCCGCATTAATAATGATATCTGGGGTTTAACGTCCTGAAACGAGAGTATGACCATGAGGGACGCAAAGGGAAGGGTCCGAAAATTTTGACATCACAAATGCACTGACATCACATAATACACAGGGTTTTATCATTTAGCCTCGATCAAAATGTGACTGCCATGATCCGGGATCAAACTTTTGTGTCAGCATGCAGCTGAACACCGTAACCGATACACCCGTGGCAGACATGCCTGCATTACAGCTGGTAAATGAACATGCACAAAATAGCAAGACTAAGAGTGCTCATGAAAAGAAAACGTCAGACAAGCAGAGGTAAACGCTGGAATAACGCAATCATAAGTTCTACATATGATAAACATGGTCCTACAAAAGTTCGATGCGACATAGTGCTGAAGTAGCAATCGTTGTGCACGTGTAAATGCGCCGAATCCGGTGTTGGGCCCGCCTCGCGGTACCTGCAAACTTCTTAATTTCATCTTCCCATTTAATTTTATCTCTCACTCTCACACAATTACCTTCTCTTAAAGTTCAGTCAGTTACCTTTAATAACCAGCGGTTATCCTGCCTACGCGCTACGTGTCCGGCTTACGTCCGCTTCTTCTTGATTTCAACCTTGAAATGTATTCGCGTTTCATTACGGACAGTCGTTCAGTATGGTTTGCGCTAGGCCGAGCAGCAGCGCTTTTGTGTGCACTTCAGCAGCTGTGATATGAGAGGAGATGCTTCCGAGACCTTTTTTTAGCGTGAAAGGTTTTTGTAAGAGCAAATACCTTTCGCAGGGTGGACAAAAAAAAAATTCATAGTTTGCAGCCATGTCAACACTCCACTTGCCCTCCTTCTCTTAGGAACTTTCCACCCCTTTCTTGCAGTGAGGTAGCCAAACGGCGTTCACATGTTATCTCTCTCTCCCTGTGTTCATGCTCATAATGTTGCACTAACCATGTCATTAGCTTGTATTTAATGACATCAATGCATAAAAATTTGAACTATCAAAGATATATCGCAATCGCATTGCAAAACATAGCGTGCATTGTTATTCTGAAAATAGATTAAGTTTTGTGCGTCATCTTTCATAATGCTTACATAATAAGCCCTAATAATTATTTCCAATGATCATTTTAGCAAAGGCACTATGTCGAGAGTGCGAGACCTTACCTTCGATTGTCGAAGCGGACAATAACTTCGGTAGCCAACTCAGGGATACGCTTCACCTACAAGGGTACATTGGACGGACATTACCTGTACTACAAAACAAAATTTTATGCCCAAACACCTGCTTAATCAAATCGCTTACCCTGCGGCAAGTGGGAATATAAAGGCACGTATTTGATTGGACAATAGTGAAGTGCTTCCAAAAAATTACTTGTGCACGCACGCATGCCATCAGGCGTTCCACTCAAGGTTGCTGTTTGCATCGGGTACGTGGTGAAAATGCACTCGAATGAGAAGCTTGTCAATGGCACATAGAAAGGTGCCCTAGAAAAGAACAAGCTTTTTTGAGTTCACCAGTGTTTCTCTGCACGATACGGCCACGTCGCACTGCCATTAAATTTTCTCCCCGAAAAAAAAACAAAAAAAGTATACACATGCTGACTGATATAGGCCAGGATATATATTACTTCCTCGCACCCGTTCAGAACAAGACACTTAACCTCAACTCTCGTCGCCAGCTGCCGCAGGGCTGCGCATTTAGAGACAAGGCAGCTGGCAAAGACACGATGAGTGAGCACTTGCCGGAAATATACAATAACAGTCTACCGTTGAACGCAGTGCCCGTTCAAGAAAGGCTACGTGTAAAATAAACAAACAAATCACAGCATATCGGCAGAGTGAATGATGATGAGTGGGGTGAAGCGTCTGTCGTCCCGTCCGCGCTTCCGTCCGTCCGTTTGTTCTTGCTTCCGTCCATCCATTCGTCCATCCGTCCATCCATTCGTCCATCCGTCCATCAGTGCGTCCATGCGCCAATCCATCCGTCCTTGCGTCGGTCCGTGCGCCCGTCAGTGCGTCTGTCTATCCGTCCGCCAATGCGTCCATGCGTCCGCCCATCCCTGCGTCTGTCTGTCTGTGCGTTCGTCCGCGCGTCAGAACTGCGGACAGACGATGGACGGTGGCAGCCAGTGGATGATTCACGGTTTGCCGATGAAACCCTCCGAAGCTTCGCCCCACTTATCATCATTCACTCCGTGCATATGCTGTAAGGTGGTTACTACATACATGCAGACATAGCTGATGACCAACCCACACCTTAAGCAGCTTCGCCCCTAAAAGTGCTCGTCGATAAATTTCATGCCGTGGCTGATAAGAACCAAATACAGGAAGCGCACGAAACCGGGTTATGGGGTTGTCATGATGGGATGAGCGGATTATCGACTCAAACCGCAGACGGCCGTAACGTGCAGCTACAACATGGAGTAACATAAAAAACGTCACAACTTTGTCGCTAAGGCGAATCAATGAACGTGATAGCAACAAATTGAAAAGGTCCCACACAGAATGGCAAGCAGTTCGAAACGTGCCCCGTGTTTCTCACGCACAAATGACGCACGAAGCGTACTGACAGGTACAGACGAACGCGAATAAGACTCTCAGTTGTTACTTCGCTGTGTCTGAAAAGCGCGCCCTTTTCGCAAACAGAGATGTGCAATGATTGCAGTTACCTTTGTGTGCCCGGTAACTACAACAGAATCATTCCGGTGAAAGACTAAGGCCAGCCAAGACGTACGATCCTCCCCACCGCGAGATAAAAGCGCGCGAGTAAGCGTTCACCCCCCTCCTCTTCTCCGCGGGGCAAAGTACGCGTGGGCGATGAGAGCGCCGCCGCGTCGTGACGATGTGGCGACGCGCGCTCATTGCGCCTTCTTGCTGGTAATGCTGAAAATACCATAGTTTTCCCGAGTTGTCCGTCCCCAGGAGTAAGTAGTAGATGTGAATTCACAGCTTTCAAGGAAACACACGAGCTAGTTATCTTCTACAATACCTCTTGTAGTGCATTACACGTCAACGGGTCTTTGCGACTATGATTGTGACTTTCTTATCCGTCTTTATCTCCTCTCATGCACCTGGTCTGGTAGGATTTGACATGAATCGGGTGTGAGAGGAGTGAACATGGCGTCCACGCGCCGGCAGCGTTGTCACGCTCTGTGTTAACGAGCATTTAAGGCAATGAAGAAGTACGGACAGCAGCGGGGAGACGCGATAAAAGGTGTCCGATAACGTGCCCGGCGTGCGTCGTGGTCTTCGCTTGTTTCGTCTGCATGCAGCTTGGCTGCCGCTAGGTATACAAACGCCATCATTACTTTATAGTGTAAAGTGCGTATTGCATTCATCATTGAAGCCTTGAACTAACATTTCTCGCATTGTGCTGTTCGCCACAGAGAGCTTTTTTGTGCTCTTCACTTGCGCGTATTATCTCCGTGAATTGCTTGACACGCGAAAAAAAAAAGACTGTTTACAATTCTGTGTAGCACGTTTGCGAGAGAATCGTTTCTTGGCTATGGAAAGTGAGTCGCCGCTCGCGTTTTTAGGTTTTCTTTGTGCCGGTGCATGCATTCGAATTCAGTGCATGTACGAGATGGGATCGAAGGTGCAGATATGTTTAGTAACGTTATATGTGGCGTTCGAAAATTGCTTGAAGCTCCACTGAGCGCAATAAGGAAGAAGTAGTAAATCTAGAAAAATGTTTGTTAGCTAAAGCTAGGGTGTAATCTTTGAGCAAACACCCCTATCTTTTTACCAGCTTGCATAACATCTAAAATTGTATTGTTCTTGATGCGGAAACTGTTTGTGACTGTTTTTCGCGAAGGGACCTTTGTCAAGTGCGTAGGAGAAAGATTGTGCGAAGGCGGCAAAGAAAACGTAGCCAACATTTTTCTCTTCTTTGTACGGTTGAGTCCGGAGTCAAGTGCTGCGGCAACTACTGCCGTTTTGCGTTGTGTACTGTATGCGTATTTCTGTGCATTCATTGCAGTGTCACTGCTCTGCAGGTCTTCTTATGGTGTTGCCTATATGTCTATTTCTTGTGTGTGATTCTTGCAGTGCAATGAAACTGTCTCTTCATGCCCGCGCTCATCAAACATTAACAAAATGGGCATGTGCCTGCCAAGAAAATCACTTAAAAATGAGAATTTTCGCTCCTCCAACGATTCTCTTGTTTTATTTAAAATGTGTGCATAGAAACACTGTGCCATCGTGTGTTTGCCGCTATGGTGGTGCAGGTTACATGAAGCTGATGAATCCATGCAAATGACACGTGAAAAAAATTAAAATGTGCCCTCAGAGACGAGTACGCACATAGAAGTGGTCTCGGAGGCTGTATAATATTCCTAATCGCTATAAAATAGCCTTCGAGACAAATTTTTTTGCGGTCTCCCATCTCTGAGGCTGCAAAGATTCCGAACGGCCGTTTAGAGCGCTGCGAACACAAATCAGCCACAGGGGCCTATGAGAGTGTCCTCTGTTAACTTTTATATATTGCTACAATGTATCCCGCACAGAGCGGCTCATGTGCCCCCTTTTTGTGTGATTCGGCCACATTGAGCTATACGCCACGTTCATTCGCTGGCTGCTACTCGTTCAGTCATGTGAATTCTGTTATAGGGAAAGCATGCATGTTCTGTGCGGGCGGTATTCTAAGATCACGCTCGGTGACACCTTCACTTATACGCGCGATCTCACGAGACTATAGCTTCGGACTTCTGCATGTTACTGCTTATTGGTACTGTACTGTTATTTGTAAGTGCTGGGACAAGGAACGTCGTCGCTGGCAGTCTTATCGACGCCTACCTTGTGAAATGAACAGATGTCGCCAAACGTGATAGCCTCAAAATACGACGCCAGTATTTCTTGATTGTTTTGTGCAACCTGTCATTATCCCGCATCGACTTTGAGCCACATTTTTCGGCCAAAGTATACAATAATAATAGTAACTATCAATGTGTAACGTCCCATAGCTAAGATATGATTACTAGCCACAGCGGAGGGCTCAGAAAAATTCGACCACCTGGGGTTTTTTATAACGCGCACCTAAGCACACGCCTCCACAGCCATTCGCCTTCACCGAAATGCGATAGCTGCGGACGGAGGACGGAATTCGATCCAGCGATCTTCCAGTCAGCAGTTCAAAACCAGAACGACTAACTACTGAAGCTTGTCGTCAAAGTATACACAAGGTCTTTCAGCGTTCATTGTTTGCCAGGGACAGCAGGAATGTGTGGAACCATATTAGGACCAAAGTCTGTCTTTATCACACGCTTTATTGCAATGTTAGCTTCCTGTGAACTAAAGTGTGATGTTGCAAAAGTTTGGTCTATGATAAGGTTACCGTCTTCCACAGTGCCGTCCGGCCAGGACCCACACCAGGCTTTGCACAATTGCATGACTGCCCTGGCCCATATCATTCGCGTCTTCCCAATTTTTAGTAGTTGATAGATAGTGACTACATTGGACGGAACGCCCACCCGACAAAGCTGAAAAGCTTTTTTTTGTTATTCTTCCCAGTTCCCGCTAACTTCCCAACATTTGTCTCTGGCTTACTCCGTGTCGTAGAAACATGATCTGTGCACTTTGACAGGCATAATTGATGAAGTCCGCCGCGTGAAGCATATATAGTTCGGCCTTTTACGCCTAATTTGTAGCACATTTTATGTGATTTACTGTTTCTTAATTCTCTCTTACTGACAACACAGCTAATGTAAGTGTCGCTCATGCTTTCATTTTTGCCTTGAGACATCAAAGTAAACTTGGGTTCTTTTTTTATTTAGTTCTCGCAGCAACACATTTTCTTGTGCTTTTACCTCGCTGCATTAAGCTATGCCTCTGGCTACTTCCTCTCACCCTATCGAAAGAAATGCGTACTACGAGCATATTCGCGCACACTACACAACGACAAAAGCACAAAAGAGATGCAGAAAGCATTAACGAGTGTTGTCTGCGTAAGCGAATAGCTGAGTGGTTTCAGTAACCTATACCCACTTCAATAAGCAAGCGCCAGCGTTTTGTCCACCTATTTTTACTAAGATGACGATGTAGTGTTCAATGTTCTATTTGCGTAGTTCCATAAAAATCAAAGCCCTAATTAACTTAAGCGTATGTAATTGGGACGCAGGTGGTTGGTTAGTAATACGTGTCTTTTCGCCAACTTCTTTGATACTGAGAGGCGTAATTTTTGGAAGCCTAAAGGTGTACCAGTGCAAGATATTTAGCGCAACCTTGACTCACACAAACACTGACATCTTCCCGAGTAACACACGACACGCAGCGCTCAATGTTACTCGGGTGGATGTGTGAGTGTTTGTGCGTGTGTTTGCGAGAGTCGAGGCTGCTCTAAATATCCGACAATATGACGAATAACCAACTCACCCAACAACAAGTTTTATTAAGCTAAACGTGCACATATGCGATTTTCGAAGCTGAGTTTACCGTAAAAATCTCTCGAATGCAGAGACGGCTCTGATCAATATTATCATTTCAGTTTTTACGTCTCAAAACTAAGATACGGTCATGAGACACGCCTTAACAAAAAGCTACACAAACTTTGACCACCAGGTGTGGTGTGCCATGCACTGACATCGTACATAGCTTTGGCATTTCGCCTCCAATGTGACCGCCACGGCCGAGATCACACCCGTGACCATTTGGTTCGCTATAACTACTGTTCCACAAGGGCGAGCTAGCTCTGGCCCCTTCTGAAGCTTTTGAAATGCAGATATTTCATTCTAACTATAGTTTTGGGTTTGAATTTTAGTTCATTTAATTTTTTACTGTAATTTTAATTTTAATGTAAATTTTCGTATGATACCGACACTAGCGTAGGCAGTACAAACTTCGTTGACCTCACGCAACATCATGAGGACGTTACGTATTAAAAAAAGAAACAGAAAAATGGCTGCTCGCTCATACATGTCTTCCTAGATTGTCTGCTCTCTCAGTTTGACTTGTTTTTTATTTTATTGACGTAATGTAAGGAGAGTTTGGCGCAAAAATAAGGGAACGGATACTTCTAGTTCTCTAGAGGTGTCCAACAAAAAGCACGTGGGGTTCAAGTCTGCACGCGTAAGAGGTCCACAGCGCATAATTATTACAACGCTATATACAATATATGACAAGTGATTTCAAAACAACGTATTCAACCATCTCAGATATGTGCATATGCGGTGATGTTAACAAACTGAAGAACAACCAATGCATATACAGTCAAAAGTCACGTAATTGTCGACATAAGTGTCTACAGTCACATAAATATGGTTGTTAGGTTAAAAAACACTAATATTGATTAAGAATGCCAATGTCTTCAAGAAAAGTTTTCAATGATTTTTCTGCACTCTTTTGTAAACCTCTTGTTGGCGACGGGCCCAAGAGAAAGAATGGTTTTCGATCTAAAGTCATTAAACACGATTGAAGTCGCTGTCTGAGTGTTACTTGATGTGGGCATTCTAGAAGAAGGTGACATATGTCCTCATCTACAAAATAACAATCACATTCAGAAGTTTTAGCACACCCAATTTTGTGTAAAAATGCTTGGTGTAGAGAGTTCGTATCCTTAATCGGTGAATAATGGTGTTAAAATAACGGAATTTCAAATTCAATTAGTAGTTCTATTATATGATATAAATCAGAGTTTTCTTGAGTAATGCCTGGTATATATAGATGCTTAAAAAAGGTCCCACACCAAAGGACTCGGTCACCCACAAAATTGCGGTTTTCAGCGCAAAATAGAAGTAGAGGGTATATTGTACATGTACGTATATAAAAATGGCCTGTAAGAGAATGTTTCATAGCAAAATGAGCCCTAGAAGTAGCTGGCTATAAATCTCGCCCACCACAGGCGACCGCCATTTTGCCGTGGTATGTGTGACGTCACGCACTACACGGAGTTGAGCCGTCGTATTTCACTTAAGTGTTAGCTGCTGCAAATCATTTAGTTTTAAATGCCAAACTTAAGGAAGCTGTAGGAGTTTCACCATATACGCACAGCTGACCACGCAACAATATCGACTGGACTAAAGATATTCGCAAGGCAGCGGCTCCTTACGTCCCGGCTCGCGATTGCGCCAATATTGTCCGATTCTCGTGGTGCTCACGTGTTTATAAAAATGCTCGTTATAAGTTAAGTCTTCGATCAAGTGCGTAAGTTTCGCCAGATTCTTTGCGAACACGTACGGATCAACCTTGCACACGAAGTTCCAATTTGTAGCTATCGCATTCGTCGCTTCGCTTGTAGGCCGACATTTAGTTTCAGTCTTAAGCTTAGTTTCTGGCTAAGCCGTCCCAGTTCTCAGGAGGATGGAATTTTCGGAAAGTGGGATAAGCTAACACCCCTTAGATTCCTAAGGCCTTTCCGATGGTTGCGTGACGTCACCTAGTGTGTCCCCCGCTGCGTTCCACTACTGCGGAGCGTCACGCTCGCTTCTACTTGTGTTGTAAGAATCTGTGTTGTGTGCGAAATTCTGTGTCTTGTCTTACCCTTTCTCGGGCACAAGTGACACATTCTGCACGCAGTTTTACTCTTGCAAGAAGAAACCATACGACACCATATAAGCTTTATACATGCGGGCGCAAAAAAAAAAGACGGCTGTTATAAATGCGCAACACATGAAACACATTTCACGTAGATATAACCTGCCAATAGCTGTTCCTTCATTCATATTGAGTTGTGGTATACGCACGAAGTCGTTCAAAGCAAGAAAAGAAAAAAAAAAACGCCACAGTGTTACGCGTGAAACCACCTCCGGAGGTGGATTATCTGCAATGAAATAAAATTACGTTTTTGTTTTTGAATACTTGTGTCTGCTTTCTTGCATCACATCATGAGATTGAGATTTTCATTTCTGCAGTACCTTGCTACATGCGGCATTGGAGGATGGTTGCACACATCAACATTCATAAAACAAAACACAGAGACCAAACCAGGCGCAGTGGCAGTAAGAGCAAAATAGAAGTTATTTTAGCTGTACTGTGAGAAGCGAGGACATCCTTCTTAGAACTGTTCATTTGCATATGCATCCCGCTGCTCAGTGAATATTCACGAGAAATGTATGCTTCTTCATCGCCGTGCTTAAGTATTTTTCCTTATCTACAATAATTACAGCTGTTGCAGCTAATAACGAAGATTCACACGCCCGATAAAGCAATGTTCCAGTTCTTCACGTTCGAATGCATGGTTGGCGTGAAATCCTTGCGTGAAATAGCTCGAAAAAAAAAAGCGCACCTGCCGGACACTTGGTATCACGTAGCACGCTGCGAAAGGAGGATGTGAAGAGGCGTGAAAATTTTTTAAAGGGTGTTGGATAAGCCGTACCTTCAGTTACACATTGTTTTGTGCCAAAATACAGACAGCAGCCAGCTTCACATAACTCAATAAAAAAAGTGTAACAGGGTGTTGCCGATGCTGTCGTGCTTATAAATTTTAAGGTGAAATAATTGTTTTCTGGTAATATTGCTTCTATCAAAATGGTCAGTTTGATTTACCGTAATTCAAGCCCCCACTGATTTACGTTCCTAAGCGACAAAAATTAATTATTTTCAACGCCTCGCTACATAACTTGGTTCCATCACACTTATTTAGCGCTGTTACAACTTTTACATTACTGTGCCAGAAACGCCTATATTTCCTTCCTTGAGAGTCATAAATATATCTGACTTGTACACCATTGCGTTCTTGTTTATACTCTATCTGCTCTTCAGATACTATATGCGGCTTTTTTATTATGAGCATACCCGCTATAACGGAAGAGAGCACCGTATGCACAACTATATTTTATCGAGCGCTCGTAATAAAGCTTGAGCTTGTGAGTGGCATTCTCGATCATTTGAGCATGTAGGCATAAAACACCAGAACACGCTGCACTGCGTTTAGGTTCTGAAATATATGACCCCGTGAGCCATTTCGTCGTAAATACTCCGGGTCATTTGTGTTGAAGCATGTCGTTTTTCATTGAGAGGAGGATCTACGACATAAAGGATGGCGGCTGGTCTCGTGGCCTGCTCTCGAAGCGACTGTAAATCGTTGAGTCCACAAGACCTAGTTTTTTAGACGTTATTGATGATTGGTCTGCGCTGATACTAAAAGAGCAGAAAACGAGGTCAGCGGTGACCCGTACTCGCTCAGGCAAATCAGATCACTAAAATAAACAGCCCATCATTAGATTGATAGGCATGCTTGGAGATACTTGTGGTGAAAGCCAACTTACGTGTTAATTTTTAATGCTAGAGTTTGTCCTGTAGAATGTCACGCAGCCACTCAAGCATTCGCCTAAGGTCACTCGAAACGAAAACAACATTATTTGTTTTCTAAGTCAATTGTATTGATTCCCCCCACCCCCCCCAACACACACACACACACACACACACACACACACACACACACACACACACACACACACACACACACACGCACACACACACACACACACACACTCACACTGTCATCGGCCCACCATTGACCAAGCTGCGATTATTATGATTTATGGTGTCCCTATTAAACGGCCCGTGATGCTAAGTCTTAATGACATCACGATGACGTCATGGGATGACGTCCTCACGCAATCATTTCTTGCTTTAGTCATGTTAGCGCGAACAGTTACTTTTCACGTTTAATGAGGCATCGAAGACTTTCACCTCAATAACCACGACATGATTATCAACCACGACGTTGGCGGGGGGGGGGGGGGCTCTGATTTTCGTTGTCAACTTGCTGTAATTTAACATTCACCACAGTTCTAATTCCCAGGTAGTTTCGTACTTCACCCCCATCGAAGTTCTTCCTTCGTGGTCGGCTATTAAAAGCACACATTCCTGCTTAGCAGTGCCATGGTGGGTGGGTTTTCACCACAATTGTTGAAAATCGGCCGCCCAGAAAAGAAAGAGAGTGAACTCGCAGGCCCCTTAGGTATTTGTCTAGAAACAGCACCAAGGCGAAAGTCGTCGTCGTCGTCTTCTTTTCCTTCTCACTAGATGTATTCATCCTCCCCCACACCCGCTTAAAACTTCCTGCACCAAACGTGGTTTTAAACAGCCCCCACAATCGGATATCTGTAAAATGTGACCATTTTCTCGCGGTAAGGGTTGAGTCAATTGATTGCAAACTCACAGGTAGCGTGCAGAAAGCATCTAAATTGTTGGCCTTAAAAAGCAGCAATTGATAATTTGGGAAACGCAAATACAGAAGTAACCACCATTATCGGAACTCCAGGACACGAGTGTCTCTTTCTTTCTCGCATGAAACAAGAATGGCACGCTGCGCGACTCGAAATCAGGCCCGTCGAGCCGCAGTAAAATGGATCATATGTTGTCAGTATAAATATGAGTGCGTGCCACGAAAGTACTCAGACGTCATGACTCATGGAAAAAGAATCGCAGCAGCGAGATGATATGCTACGTGCTCACCGGCGTACAAGAGCTTTCCACAGTGAA
Source organism: Rhipicephalus annulatus (assembly GCA_013436015.1). NCBI lineage: Eukaryota > Metazoa > Arthropoda > Arachnida > Ixodida > Ixodidae > Rhipicephalus > Rhipicephalus annulatus. The sequence continues at coordinate 299,894 of WOVY01011499.1, read as the reverse complement.
ATAACGGTGACCTAGAGAGGACTGCACGCTGAAACATGCCCTGTCCCTCCCTCTCTTTGAGCCCTCAAAAGTGTCACCCGATGCCCAACTCCATTGCAAATATCCCTGTTAGGTTTTCCGGACGGCGTCTTGTAATTCCAAATGCGAAGCATTTCTTTGCGTACTGCATGTACGCATGTACATGCAGTACGCCGGGAGAAAGCAACGCGTATTTACGGAGGCTTTTACGAGCCCCTTGAGTTTTTCTGCATAACTGGGAAAAAATATCTATCGCATGCGTATACTCGCTGAACCAAGCGCGTGTTTGCTTTCCTTGGTTTTGTATCTCATTACTCTGTTTTTCTACAAAGTCGTGAACTTCAGCTGCTTTCTATTTATCTTAATCTATTTGGCAACTATTTTATAACCCCTTCAGGCGTGAGTTATGATGTACTGTCTTTTAATGTCTCAAATTTGCATAAAATAATTCCAAGGCATTCAGTATTGCACACCAAAAAATGAATATGTACCAATGTGTTATTTCGTGTGAGTTTAGGCACTGAGTTGTAATTAGCATGGAATTAAATGTTTAACTATTCTGCCGTCAGTAACAATTTCATTTTGGCATAAAAATCACCGCCATATTCACAAAACGAATGTTAGAGGAGATTTTTCAGTGATGATCGGGAAAACCACAAATTTTGCGCACACATATTCTACCATCGTAAAAGACGTGACAACGTTGTTATATATCCTGAGTTGTCACATCAAGGTCTTGGCGGCGAGCCCGAGCTGCTGCTGCTGCGTTGCGAGTTTACTGCGCTGCTACCTTGGCTTCTGGGGTGTTCGTGCGGGTGAGCGGTAACCAAGAGTGCTCACTGCGTGAGCTCCGGACGAAGAGAGAGGAAGCACACGTGCAGAGAGGGGCGCGTCGTCTAGTAAGTGCTCGTGAAATATCTCCAGAAAGTCGATGCTTGAGCCACGGTGCGCTATCTAGTCAACATTGTTAGAACCACCGGAGAGGACGCCTTGAGCATGGCCTCCGAGATAGCGGGCGCGCACGCCGCGCGCCCGCATTTTTGGAGGCCAGGGACTTTAATACTGATTGATTGATTGACTGATTGATTGATTGATTGATTGATTGATATGTGGGGTTTAACGTCCCAAAACCACCATTTGATTATGAGAGACGCCTTAGTGGAGGGCTCCGGAAATTTCGACCACCTGGGGTTCTTTAACGTGCACCCAAATCTGAGCACACGGGCCTACAACATTTCCGCCTCCATCGGAAATGCAGCCGCCGCAGCAGGAATTCGAACCCGCGACCTGCGGGTCTGCAGCCGAGTACCTTAGCCACTAGACCACCGCGGCGGGATGGGGGGACTTTAATACCTTGAGCACTGGCTCTTCATATAGTGACCATTTCTGAAATCACCGAACAAGTGTATACACGCTGCCGCCTCCACCGGACGAGGCGCGAGCATAAAAAGCTTGCTGAAGAAGCTTGCTAAATAAGCTCGCAAAAACGATGAAATCATGGGCTACAAATGTGTACGCAATTCGATTTTGATCACATTGATATCGAAAAAAGAAATTACTGCTTTTGATTTTCGTTTTGAAAAGCTGCAAATCGAAGGACCCATCGAACAATATAGTAGATTTTTTAATATGATCGTATACAGTCGTACGCAAGGCACTGAGGTTAAGTCAACAGTGAGTATAGAAATAGAAAGGTGTGCGTGTGTATGTTTTATGGCTTTGTGAACTGCTGCAAGCAAACTGTACAGTGCCCCGCCGCGGTGGTCTAGGGGCTAAGGCACTTGGCTGCTAACCCGTTCATGGGAACGAATCCCGGCTGCGGTGGCTGCATTTTCGAGGGAGGCGGAAATTTTGATTGATTGATTTGTGGGGTTTAACGTGCCAAAACCACTATATGATTATGAGAGACGCCGTAGTGGAGGGCTCCGGAAATTTCGACCACCTGTGGTTCTTTAACGTGCACCCAAATCTGAGTACACGGGCCTACAACATTTCCGCCTCCATCGGAAATGCAGCCGCCACAGCCGGGATTTGATCCCGCGACCTGCGGGTCCGCAGCCGAGTACCTTAGCCACTAGACCACCGTGGCGGGGCAGGCGGAAATTTTGTAGGCCTGTGTTCTCAGATTTGGGTGCACAATAAAGAACCCCAGGTGATCAAAATTTCCGGAGCCCTTCACTACTGCGTCTCTCATAATGATATGGTGGTTTTGGCACGTTAAACCCCACGTATCAGTCAATCAAACGGTACATTGACACGTTATTTGAACTGGTTTCAATTTGCTATTATGCACTTTTTTTGCTGGTTGTTCCTTTAGGGTATTGTTCATTAATTTTTCGTTTTTCGCTGCAGAACTTTTCGATATGGGGTAGCCGAGGTAATATGGACCCCAACCTCTCCGCAGTAAAACAGACAGAACAGAACAGAACACGCTGACTTTGCAGTAGGTTCAATTCGTAGAACAAGTTACGTATCTGTATCTTGCTTTCTTTTCGCCACAAGTGGATACAACTTACACAAACAAGTTGCGTACGCAAACGTATCCACGGCCGCTGAAAGAGATAAATTTCTCATTGGCACTTTACTAAATTTCTGTTTGCCTTTCATCAAAAAGGCGCTAAGAATTGACAGCATTCTCTTTCTCCTGGCCTTAATTCCTCGCCATCAGGTGCTATTCTCTCTGAAGCCTGCCAGATCTGCCGCCTGGGCACGTCTGCGGCCTAAGGTTCTTTTAACCGCGCGGCACTGGCAAGCAGCTCCTTAATCATATCTGACAGGTGCGAAAATACATCACTGAAAGAGAAAGTGAATGAAACTCTCGTATAAAAGCACAAAGAGCGAATGCCGGGATTATGGCAAATAGAAAATACGCAGTAAAAGAGCAATCAGACTCATTTGTTTGTGAGCGTAAAAAAAGCCAGATGAAGCGCGAACGCCCAATAAAACGGCTCCCGCTCACCTGTCTATATATCCGCGGTTTTGGGAGTAATCAGCAAGACGAATGGTTCTGCAGTTCCAGCAGAGTCGCCGCCGCGATCGAAGTTCTTCGGCTGCGCGCTTGGCGCCATTCTGAGTAATAAGAGTGAGCGTCGCCGGCACGAGCTTTCTCCACAAGTGAATGAAAATTCAGCTCGTTCGGCAGGTGCCGGAGCTGTGAAGGCACGTATGACGTGGGCTGTCTCGGTGGTAATCCATAACTAGTACCACCTTCCACTTAACGAACGAGTTACTTTGGTCATCCTGTTTGCTATTTTGCTTCTAGAGATTGTCAAAGCTGCAAACTAGCTGGATGTACGGAATTGGAGCATTCCAGAAAGTATTGAATAAAGTGTTATTGAAATCATTACTTATTTTTTATAGTAAGTATGCCTTCATGTGAGCTAGCACTGGCTCCGATGTCTTTCTGGTACACATTCGGCTGCTCTCTGTAATCGTGCGTTTCCTTCACATTGGCGGTGTTAACGTAAACACTCCCCTGAAGCAGCAGAACAAAAGATTTAATTGAGATAGCAAGCGTTCTTTTATTGGCATATGTATGCATAAATATTAAGTGTTAAGCCACTCTGCCCAAGGAGGTATCCGTACCGAAGAAATGCGATCGCACTTTATCCTGTCATATTGCCGCCAGGATCTAATAAGAAACAATATGTGGCTGGACTTACTGGCCCAATTTTCGCATTCAATATTAAGAGGCAACTCTTACTAAATTCTGCCTGTATTGTTAATACAGCTACTTTCAGATAACTGTTTTGTAATTATAAGAAGTGTCAAAAGCAAGAAATAGTGCCGGTTTGTCCCTCCTAAAAAAGAAAAACTGCTTTTGAAAAAGAACTGCATCAATGGCGCGATCCAAAATCCCAGAAACTTCAAGCCCTCACAAACCTCGAGACAAATCTAATGCTTGTAAGGAAGCTATGAAACAGCAAGGGTAAAAAGTTACAGAGGCAGACAAGCACTACACTTGAAGAAGCAACCGCAGATAACAATTAACAACACTGAAAGATAAACTGTGAAGAACAAGAATGACATATAATGTAAGCAGGATCAAAACAAACTCACAAGTTACACCATAACCATCCAGGAACTCAGCTCTTCTGTGCGAATGTAAAAATATGTGTGCAGAAGCATTTGTGTTTAAGCTGCTTTATGAAAAGAAAAAGCTGAAGTGATTTCTCTTTTTGTATTCTTGCTCTACTCAGCCATCATTCCCTCCTAATCCAATTACGTTACGCAACAATAGAAATCTGGGTGCCCACCATTTCTACTAGTAAAGACATCCATTCATCCGTTTTCGTATCCGGACTCTGTTCTGTTCTGTTCTGTTTTAACTGTTTTGCTGTGGAGAGGTTGAGGAGCCTATTGCCTCGGCTACTCCATATCACAAAGTTCTGCAGCGAAAAATAAAATAATAGTACAGAACGGTACCCAAAAATTAACAATACGGAAAAAGAAAAAAAAACACACAATAGCACACTGAAACCAGTTCAAATAACATGCCAATACACAGTTTTCTTCACGCAGTTCACACAGTCATAAACTACTTACACGCACACCTTACTACTCTAATGCCAGTATATACATGACCATATTTTACATAATACCCATCTCTGGCTGTCAGTCATAGGCGCTTGTCCAGTCCGGTCTCCACTAAAAGGTCTGTCAGGAATACTATTGCCTTTTTCTGAAGATGCATCTCAGGCCATGGTCCAAGTAGTTTCTTTATTGTGAGGGGCCGTCTGTCCAAATTTGCTAATTTGTTCTTTAATTTTTCTCTTTCCTTCGCGTATTTACCACACTCCAAAAGAATATGGCGCAGATTTTCTTCTGCATGACCACAATGGCATTCCGGTGAGTTGAATCGATGTATCTTGTGCAGGAAGCTGTTTGTGTATGCTACTTCCAATCTAAATCGGTGGATCAATGTCTCTAGGTGTCGTGGGAGGTCTGTCGCTATGGAAAATTTTCTGTGTGGATCAACTTCATAAAGTACCGTTTCCTTTGATTTAGGGCTTTCAAACCACTTCTCCATCGAACAATGGTTAGCTCCTTGCGATATAAAATGTCGAATATCCGTCCCAGATATAGGGATTGTGCAATCCCATCATTCCTTCAATGCTTTCTTTGCGAGACTATCAGCATCTTAATTTCCCTTTATTCCAATGTGGCTGGGTATCCATTGGAATACGATGTTGTGACCCTGCGATGAGGCATATTCCACAGTTTCTGCGATACATTGTGCTATTTCACCATTTCTGTAAGGTGATCTCACATTTCTGATTAGCTGAAGAGCTGGTTTGCTATCAATGCATATCACCCATTTTCGTGGCTCGGGATTCTCACAGATAAGCTTAACTGCTTCAAAGATAGCCACCAATTCTGCTGTCGTCGATGAAGATTTGTGCGATAATTTGTACATCTTCTTTTTCTGAATTTCGGGTATAAAGACCGCACAGGCTGACGCTTCTTCTGTGCATGATCCATCTGTATATATCTTCGTTGATATATACAGATGGATCATATGATATAGTATCCTGTACTATATCATATGATGAAATAGTATCCTGTAGTCTCGTTGCCGTTCTTTGTGTTAGTGCACCAGATAAAAAATGACTTTCATGTTGCGTGAAAATTCTAAATAAATTTCGAGATGTTTCTTTAGTTCGGAGTACTCCCAAAGGTGGCTCTCGAGCCTCCGCAAACACTAAGGAAGGAAGGAAAATAGAGGAAAAAGAAAGGCAAGGAGGTTAACCAGCCTATAGGCAGCAGGTTTGCTACCCTGCGCATGGGAGAGGGATGGGGGAGATGAAAGAGAGCAGACACTAAAGCACTGGAAGTTGACCGTGGTAAACCCAAACATACCCTCAAGCTCCTTGCCAATAACAAGTGAAGTCTCCTTTCGGTGGAGGCTGGGAGTCCGTGCAGCAGAGGCAGTGAGTAAGTTACGATGGGGCGTATCCAGGCAACATGTAGGGCTAATAACGACTCTGTAGTACTACCCCATTTGGCCCCGCAGAGATGCCGGAGGATTCGAATGGCCTGATTCACTTTTTGTTCCAGGGACTGGACATGAGGCGACCATGTTAGTCTCCGGTGTAAAATTACTCCCAAGAATTTATGAGTTTTAACCATTTTAATAGGCTGATTTTGCAGAATAATCTGGAAATTTCCAGGTCTTTTTAACGTAAACGGAAGTATGGCTGTTTTGGCAAGACTCAGTGCCATACCTCTTTTTTTTTAGAAAATGGTCTACATAATCCAATCCTTCTTGTAGAGTTTGTTGTATATACAAAAACGATGGACCAGACGTCCATATACTTATATCATCAGCATATACTGAACATCTGATCTTGGGTGGAAGATTATACGGGAGCTGCGCCACGACTGCATTAAAGAGAGTAGGGCTTAGTACGCTGCCCTGTGGCACTCCTTGGTTGACGACATGTTCTGACGTTGGGCCCTCCTGCGTAACTACAAAAATTTTCCGGTACTTCAGGAAATCAGTGATCCAACGCAGTATCTTGCCCTTGAATCCCTGTAACGCCAGGCCTTCCAGAACGTGAACGTAACTCATCGTGTCGTATGCTCGGTGGACATCAAGGAATACAGCGACAGTGATGTTTCCTTGCGTTCGTTGGTTTTCCACATCTGTGACCAAATCTAGAATGCAGTCCATTGTGCATCTACCTCTTCTGAAGCCGGCTATGCTTTCTGGTAGTAGTTTTTTCATGTCTTGCCACCATAAAATTCGTTCATTGATCTTTTTTTCATCACTTTTGAAAAACAAATTGTCAAACTAACCGGCCTAAACGAGTCCAACTGCATAGGGCTCTTCCCTGGCTTTAGCAACGGTACTACTTTTGATATCTTCCAACTTTCCGAAACTTTTTCTTCTTGCCAACTTTTATTATAGATGTCCAACAGGTGTAATTTTCCTTTTTTGCACAAATTAGCAAGAGCAGCGTATGTAACTCCATCTGTTCCTGGTGAACTTGTTCGTTTTACTAAAGACAACACATATTGGAGCTCCTCTGGTGTGAAGCTGTCATCCAGATCTGATGAACTGATCGCAGAGGACTTTGTTACAACCGCCGAAGCTGATTCTGCTGAGGATTTATATTCGCTAGTTTGGGCGGTCTCTCCATTTCTCAGTATAAGATCGCAAAATTCTTCGGCAATCACACGTTCGCTAACTCCTCGAGACAGCGGTAGAGCCTGTAGTGGTCTCGAGTGGACTACTGGCTGTCGGAGGGCGCGTACCATGTTCCACAGTTGAGGTGCCTAGGTAAATGGAGAAAGTGAGGCACATAAATCTTGCCACCTTTTGGTTGAAAGCTTCTGCAGTTGGTTACGCATTGCAGTGCGTACTTTCTGGGCAACCTTGGATATCTTCTAAATTACCCGACCTGCGATATCTTCTTTCAGATCGGCGTCGTATTGCCCGAAGCCTCTCATACTCAGCGTCAACACCCGAATACCCATCTGGAATGGGTACTGTACGAGTTGCTTTAGTTAGAAAATTTTTTATCTTCGATGCATACGTTTCTGCGTCAGAACAGGGTTCAAGATTTTGTCTCTGTAGTTCTCGAAAGATTGCCCAGTTTGTAATTCTTGTTGTGCGGTTATTTCTCGTTTTCTTCAACTTTGGGTGATATATGAATACTGGCAAGTGGTCACTTCCTCTTGTGTCAGCGTCTGCAGTCCAGTCTGCTCCAGCCGCTAATTCAGAGGAGCACACAGTAATGTCTAGTACGCTGCAGTAGTTATGCCCCCGTAGAAACGTTGAAGAACCATCATTTAGTATAGTGTAACTATAATCTTCGCATATTTTTACTATAGCAGATCCCCTTACACTACAACGCTCACTACCCCACAATTCATGGTGCGCGTTAAAATCACCACATATAATTATGGGATCATGGTCAGATCTACACACTGCAGCCAACTCTGCGTATGAAACGTTTGCTTGAGGGTGCACGTAAACACTAACTACAGTTACAGTAACGTTACCAAACTTCACTTTGCATCTAACAAATTCCGGCGCATCTGTTTTTGAAGTAGCCACAAATGTCGACGGAATATCGCGTCTCACACACAACATCACTCTGCTTTTTGCAGCAGGACGGTCTGCTTGGTACACCACATAATTGGACAAGCGAAAGTTAGTGGATACTCTTGTTTCGGAAATACACAAAATCGGAAACCCGTGCTGAGCGACGAATTTCCGAAAATCTCCGCTCTTGTTCTGCAAACAATTGCAGTTCCACTGGAATATTGCACTTCTCTTGTACCAGTTAGATAGTCCGGTAGCATTGATTACGACAAGAGAAGATGCTCAACATCTAGCAGCAATTTCACTTCTGGTAAAGAACCTGCTTGTGGCAGGGATCGTAGAATTGCTTTGAGAGCCGCAAAGATTATTGGCAGAATGACTTGCTCGTTTCCGGCTGTCTCCGCCAAGATCGCATTTCTTGAAGAAGTTTTCCTCAGCAAGCTGCTGTGACCCTTCCCTTTGGTAGTCAGTGGATCCTTGGCTGTGTCTGACCTGGCAGAAAGTTCCACTTCAGCATGTTCCTGGGCCCGGACTTCTTTGCCAACGCGATGTTTTGGTGCTGAGCGCTTCAATACTTCCGAGTAAGAGTCGTGGCGCCACTGTTTTGCACTTCTTTGTGCCGCAGGAACATCTTCGACTATATCCGCATTGGGTGCTGGACCTTTTTGTATCTTATGGTACCCTTTTACAACTCTCTCTCTTTGTGCCGCTGATGCCAAACGGTTTCGAGAGCAGCCTGAGAACGACGCCGGATGTAGTCCAGCACAGTTGGCACACTTAGGTTGACGCTTCGAGGTGCATTCTTTGTAATAATGTGCGCCCGCACATACCTTGCATCTCTTGGTTCCCCTGCAAGTCTTAGCCTTATGCCCATATCTCTGGCAGTTGTAACACCTTACCGCCGGCTCAATGTATTCCTTGACAGTGTGAACCGTAAAGCCGAGCGCTACTCTTTTTGGCAATGGCATGTCATGTCTAAACTGGAGTATTACATTACGTATGGGCTGCATTGTGGCACTTCCATTTTCATTTCTTACCCATCTCTTTTGTCGTTTGACCGAGATTACCCCAGCATCTTTGAGATAATCCAGTAGATCATAATCACTGTATTCGAGTGGAACATCTCTTATCTTTGCTAGGGTCTTCATGTAAGACTGAGGTATCATCACATGTACAGGCAATCCAGCCAGACTCTTGATCAGCAGCAACTTGTTTGCCGAGTACAAAGACCGTACTCCAACACAAAAACTTCCGTCTCTGTTGATTCTTGATGATGTCACTTTCTCAATGATGGCAGAGATTATCTCAGATGCTATGCGATTGGGATTCACCTTCCAGAAGGAGTCCTCGGCAGCGATTGGTCTGAATACCACCGGTATCCCCGTAGCTCGGTTCTTGTGATGGGTGACCACCGTGTAAGCTCCCTCGTCTTCCGTGGGTGCTTCTGTATCCATCTGTGTCATGTCATTAAGAGAGTACGTCGATGTAGCGTCATCGTTGTCAACCTCCTTCCTCGTCGGTACGCCTCTTCTTGCACTTCGAGGCCTCGCTGCTCTCTGTATGGGACGTCGATATTGTTGCTGAGCCTGCAGCAACTTGAAGTCGAGCGGGATGAATAAGTGGTGCTCCGCTTGGCGCTAGCGGCATCTCGTTGTCCCCCATACCCGGGCTTTGCCAGGTATGAGGCACGGGCCCGCTAAGGGGCAACTCTGATCGCGATGCGTAGTGAAACTCCGACTCACCGATGTTTAGCTGCCACTCTGGAGACAGTCCACCCACCGTACACACTTTAAAAAGATCCTGAACTCAATATAATAACTGAATTAAGAGAGCGAAATGAAGCTACGGGCTTCTTCCATTCACTACTTCTTCCTCCTCCGGACTCACTATCCGGACTCACTTCTGTGCTTCATGATTGTGCATGCGTTCATGGTTTAGTGATATGAACCTGCTGGCCTGCAAAAAACTTGGACAAACTCCCGCTAAAGGAAACAATCTGTATAGATGCGAAGCAGTGGGTGCTAACGCTTACAGTGGCGGCGACGTTGACGCTGGCGCTCAGGCGCTCATCAAGCGGAAACTAAGCGCGAATATATATATATATATATATATATATATATATATATATATATATATATATATATATATATATACCAGTGCGCACATGGCGAGCACGGACCAAAGAAACACAGCGCCTTTGTCCTAGCCTTGCTCTGTCCGTACTCGTGAAGTGTGCACTGTTTTCGCCTCTCTACTGAAAACTCAACGGGTACCGGAGTCTGACAATGACAAAACAACAACCACAACAACAACAAAATTTGCTGATTCTATGTACAGTAGGAATTGATGATATGCGAAGTACGAATTAGGAAGGTTGATATGTCACTTTGAAATCAGTACAACGTTATGATGGGGACGTAAATTATACCATACATGACTTCCATGTCATGATTGTCATGTTTGAACGTTTCATTTAACTTCCTCTCCTTTTCACGTCTCGTGATACCCAATTTCGTATATACGTGCTAGCGAAACGGCCGCGAGCACGCTATGAGCATAGCATATAGTTACGTTTTACATGACACGCATACCATGATTATGATATTTGGACGTGTCCTCTGCCTTCTTCGTCAATTCATGTCACGTAATATAAAATTTGGTACATGTGGAGCTAGCGCAACTGCCATGAGCGTGCTATGAGCGGGGTATGTTGGTATGTTCTTACATGACTTGCATCTCATGATAATCATGTTTGGACGTGTCCTTTCGTGTTCCGTAATACCAAACTTCGTATATGTGAAGATAGCAAAATGACCGTGAGCATGGCGTGTTGTCACCACTTACATGACATGCATCGCATGATTTCCACGTTACGGTATGTCACTTATGTTCGCCATGCAGTCATGTCTTACCATACCAGTTTTGCAATATGTCGTAAACGAAACCACCGGAAGAGCAGCAAGACCATGAAATGTAAATCATGACATTCTTAACATACATCTCATGATTTTCATGTTATGGCTAGTTATTTATGTCCTTCATTCAGTAATGTTATGCCATACAAATTTTCGTAACGATACCACTATCGAAACGGCCAGGATAGCTAAATGTCCTAGGCGGCTAGATAGATAGATAGATAGATAGATAGATAGATAGATAGATAGATAGATAGATAGATAGATAGATAGATAGATAGATAGATAGATAGATAGATAGATAGATAGATAGATAGATAGATAGATAGATAGATAGATAGATAGATAGATAGATAGATAGATAGATAGATAGATAGATAGATAGATAGATAGATAGATAGATAGATAGATAGATAGATAGATAGATGCGCTCACAGTCGCCGCGAAGTTCGCCGAGAAATTCTTCGCATTAAAGAAACCGAGCGACCATCCACAGCTGTAGAGAGTCGCGACATTCATCCGCGAAACGATTGGGTCGCTCCAACAACACCTCCCAGCGCGGCGAGGTGGTTTACGCCGAATTCCTCTCGGCTTAGAGGAGCGGACGCTCCGGGGATCTTGTCAGCGCGCACACACTTGCTGCCGGCCGGTGAAGCGTTTACTGCCTCTGCAGGAGGCGAGCACTGTTTGCGCTGAGCCGGCGCTGTTTGTCTCTGAAGACGTCTTATTTCGCGCCTTGTCTCATCGTATACGGAGTGCGCCCCTTCTCGCCGTCGTCACTGTTGGTGCTTCTAGTTTCCCCGAATCCTCGTACGTTGTCTCGGTTCGTTACCTCTGCGAGTTGCGATCACTGGGCAGAAAATACTGCAGCGCTGAGTGGTGCTCCAACGAGCTCTGATGTTTGCACACGCGTTTGCTTTACTACTCCCCTCTTTGAGTCTTCCTTTGTGCGACAAGGAATCTCCTTTTTTGTGTGTGTGCTTTAGAATGAGCTAGTGCTAAAGCACCCGAATCGATGATACTGCTCCTAGTGTTGTACAGTTAATGAGCAGACAACTTGTTTCACGCATCACAAGTTTATAAAAGCTGCATACGTTAAAATCTATTTATAAAAGAAATGCGAATAGATAAATTTTGCAAAAAAATTCTATAAATTGTGGAGCAATTTAGGGGTCCAGGCTGTCGTACGATTTTGTCGACGCGTGGCATAACGCAGGTAAAACTACACAACCTACGTATCCATATGTAGCGTATTGAGCACGCACTCCCGCCATAGACCAGTCTTCTCGTTAACTTCTTCTTTACAGTGACATTAAGTGCGGACAACACTACAGCTAGGGAGATGCGACAACACAAACGACGTATAAAAATTGAAAGAGGAAGCAAGCGAGAAACAGAAAGAGAGAGAAGAAAAAGAAAAAAAGAATAGCAAGAAGGTCAGAAATTATCGACAGAGAGAAAGAAAACACAGGAAAAACTAGAAAAGAGAACAAGAGGGAGATAAAAAAAAACGAAGGCAGGGACGGCTGCCCTGCTCCGCCCTTCCTTCAGGTTGTAGGGCGAAAATGACTAAACCTATTTTACAACACATCTGTGATGACCGAGGTTTGCCGTGAGTTTGTAAATAGCAAATTATTATCTCTGTGAATTGGCACACGCTCAATGACCTTTCACGCAGTTATTTAACGTGAGAAGCTGAAACATGTCCACCAGCTCTGCTGGGACCGAGCCTTGCGTGCCTTGACGCAGGCTGTGCCATCCCTCTTTGTCTTTTGGCGCTGCTAACTATAAAAAATATATAAAAAAGTGCTACGTTTGAGAATGCGTCTTTATTGTTTTTTAAATTCTAAGAACTTCGAGTGATAGAGAGAGAGAGATTCAAGGAAAGGCAGGTAGGTTAACCAGACGCATGTCCGGTTTGCTATCCTGCACTGGGTGAAGGGCTGAAGGGGAGGCTGTGTGTGATGCCCCAACTGTGTGTGATATTTTGCATTAACGGCTTTTATCTCAAAGCGTCATTCTATAGGAGATTTTTCGTCGTGCTGACTACAACACGCAGTCCTGTAGATGAACGACAGGTATTATCCAGAACTCAAGTTGATGAAAAAAAAGAACAATAAGTGATAACATTTAGCGAAACGTTGAATTGATTGTGACAACGTAATGAGCGTGTATATCAATAATAGGCCTGCCATTTTTTCTTTCACTGCTGAAACAGAGTTGAAAAAACAACGCTTGTGGCCGCTTACGTAGCTCTCTTTCAGAGGATAGACCTTGTAAAGAGAAGATTACTTCTCATTTCCGGCCATGTGCGAATCAATTTCACGCGATGCAGACTGCAGTCACCGAGGAGTACCGGCCTACGGCAAATAATAATAATAATAATAATAATAATAATAATAATAATAATAATAATAATAATAATAATAATAATAATAATAATAATAATAATAATAATAATAATAATAATAATAATAATAATAATAAAGGCTGCTCATGATCCGATGTGAGATCACTACACACGTTAAAACATATAGGTTAGTTTTGACGAAACGAAGTGTACGCTACAGTGCATTGAGGTGCATATCACGAGCAATGGTTGTCGGCATAATCCCGCGGAGTCGTCCAACGCTTCACTATAGAGCCTGCTGCATCATAGAAGTAGATGTTTAATGTTTGTTGTATTGTTATCAAGGTGGGTACCAGCACTGCAACGAAACTTCGTGTTGTTTTGTGTTAATTGCTTTATAAAGACATTTTGCCGCAGTAGTTCTACGGGCTGATGTGATCCTGTAGTACCTGGCTGTGACAAAGAATGCCTTTGTTCAATTCTGGTAAGAATTACGATTTCTATTATTTGCGTCAATCAAATTTTTATGTTGCACAAGCCCCCTCAAGCTGTCGTGCGAATCTTTCCAAATTTGCTGTGGCCGTTGCTGGATTGTGTAGACCATGTATGGCATGTGCCCGAATTTTATTGGCCGTAGTCGGCGTTAGTGTTCCATCCACACGTGACTGAAGGAAATATTATGATGACGTACGCTACAAGCACGTCAAGCTATCCATTTCATTACCTGCTAATCACCCCATGTACTCAGATTGATTGATTGATATGTGGGGTTTAACGTCACAAAACCACTATATGATTATGAGAGACGCCGTAGTGGAGGGCTCCGGAAATTTCGACCACCTGGCGTTCTTTAACGTGCACACAAATCTGAGCACACGGGCCTACAACATTTCCGCCTCCATCGGAAATGCAGCCGCCGCAGCCGGGATTCGAACCCGCGCCCTGCGGGTCAGCAGCCGAGTACCTTAGCCACTAGACCACCGCGGCGGGGCATGTACTCAGATTAGGGTGCACGTTAAAGAACCCCAGGTGGTCGAAATTTCCGGAGCTCCTCACTATGGCGTCTCTCATAATCAAATGGTGATTTCATGACGTTAAACCCCACGTATCAATCAAATACCTGCTAATCATGTCGACGACAGCGAAAGCGCTTAGACTAAGGCAGGCAGGCAGGCAGGCAGGCAGGCAGGCAGATAGATAGATAGATAGATAGATAGATAGATAGATAGATAGATAGATAGATAGATAGATAGATAGATAGATAGATAGATAGATAGATAGATAGATAGATAGATAGATAGATAGATAGATAGATAGATAGATAGATAGATAGATTCACCACAAGGGCGAAACAATGAATGCGACAGCAACAAATTAGAATGTAACGAGAAGAACGGCAACCAGATAAAAACGTGCCACGTGCTGCTACCCCCCCTTCCACAAAAAAAGAACGCACAAAGAATGAGCGACAGCAAACGTTCCAAGATCAACACTCAACGCACTGCTCAAACACAAAGAACACGTGAAACCTATCCGCACAGGTATACTTCACTGCATTTGAAAAGCGCTCTCTTTTCGCAAACGGAAAGACTGCAGCTAGCGAAGGGACCTCTGTGCGACCTGTAACTACGACGCAATCGTTGCGGTGAAAGCCAAACGCGTACGATTCTCGATTCTCCGCCGTGCACTGCAAAATAAGCGCACGTACGCACGGGCGGCCATAGGGCAAAGTACACGAGCGAGCCGCCGATCGCGCCCTTTGCGCCATCCCACAGAAAAAGGCTAAGCAGGTGCTGATTTTCTCCTTAGATAGGCATATCTCCCGTGGCAAATGTTGTATATAAATAGCTCGCCGTTACTATAGGCCATACGTACGACGGAGGACGTGCGCTTGCGTGGCTCAGTGGCTAACACCGGGTGCTGCGGAGCGAGAGGTCGCGTGTCAGAAATATTTTTCAGAATTTTCTTCGCGGCTTATATGCAGGGTGTTTCAAGAATTGTGTCCACTATTGTTGAATAATGTATAAAGAAAGTATCCTCGTGCTGCCTGCATCGTTTCCGTTACTGTGGCAGAATGCACCCTCAAATGCATACGAACAATACTTATGGCAGTAACTATAGAAATTAATACAATGAATTTTGGACCAGTGAAATTAAGCACGCGAGTCAAATGGACGAATCCTTCCTGCGAATAGTCTTAGCCACTTCGAAACTTCCGAAAAGTGGACATTGGTAATCACCGCGGGGCAATGAAATGTGGCTAATTTAGCAGGCGAAATCGAAACCGACGCACCAAACTGCGCATCTACCATCCACTTAAAAAGTGACGACAGTGACGACAGGGTTTCCTTCACCGTTATCAGCCGTCAATCTACATACTCCGTTTCGTGGCAGCACTTTCTTGCCGCATGGCCGCTTATTGACGCTCGCCTATCTTCCTGCCCCGATGCGAATGAAACACTGCTGTCACTGAGGGCATTTGCGAAGTGAATTGCAGAGTTGTAAGTACACCCTGTTGCGTCGGTTTAGGTCTGACCTGCTTAATTAGTCATATTTAATTTCGCTGTTCATGGCATCCATCCTAGTTTCGAGGGCGTCACGTTAATGGCTACACCACTTCAGAGACTGTGTTTTGGAACAACGGATGTTTTTTCGACCTTTTGGAAAGACACTGCACCTTGCTTGCCGATAGTATCAACGTGCTATTGGCCGTCTTCAAACCAGTCACTCGATTCTATAAGTTTTCCTATTTTCAGTGAATTGCCTGTCATAAATTCAACAATACCGCAATAATCACCACCAGCGCAGTTTTCATTCTGAACTCGACTTTCATCGAAGCAACCGGCCCACCACTTATGCATCCCTGCTCCCGTGCAAGGTGCAACAGACTTGGACCAGTCCGTGCAGCAGCTCGTTCCCACTAACGTGTCCTCAACGAGTCCGCCTACTAGTCAACCAGACTATCTGCGCGATCAGTGTCCACTAGGAGCCAGACGACGACCCAGACCACCTCAACTACATACGCAAAGTACCTCGTGGACCAGTCTGCGAAAGACTCGGAGACAGAAAAGCAAAGCAACAAACAGGCCCGGTAAGACTTCTTTTGAGAAGGCGACTACCCCAGTGTATTTCTAAAGTTGAAAGAAAAAATCGGTGAAAAAAAAAACGCATCTGGAATGAACTCTGTCCTGCAATCCTTAGTGCATACTTGGCGGCTCGTGTTGCATGGGGCTAAGTGTTTCTGTAAAAGCAGCCAAGAGTCATATATCGGCTAAAGATATCTCTTAATGGCATGATATACTTACAAAGGCCTCTTTGAATCTTGCCCGGGTAGTTCAGAACCATTACCAGCATGCTTTAATAGACTCTATAAACACGAAATGACAACTGAACGTGAGTGGTGGCCTCACTACGCATGTGATTGCTGGATTGGAAAGATATGAAGTGAGGAATGTAAGTGCGATTTATGACCGAAAGTGTAAAAAGCTGCTCTGTGATGGCGTGTATCTCTCGTTTCTAAAGTAGCTGCTGACGGCGGTCCAGACAAATACGTTTCCCGAAAATAGCACACCACCGTCCACCAACGTAGTGAACCTTTCGCATGTAGGCTTATAGAAAGACGAACTGCTCGTTTCGTCACGGGGCCTCACCTTTTGTCCCGAGACTGGCGGATATGATAATTTTCATGGCTAAGGATTTAGAAAAATTTTCACGTAACATGTGCTCACCAGAATATTTCCGTAACCATCCGCCCATTAGCGACAAACAGCCTGTTAAGTTAGCAACTACCGCTGGACCTCTCCAGCCCAGAGTGACAAATATCTAGACATGTATATCGAAGTCGTCCAACGCGAAGTTTTTAAAACCCACGAAAAGCAAAAGTGGTTTTGACATATTTCATTTGAGGAAAAAAAAAGCTATTGTGTCACTGCATGGTTAAACACAAAGATATTGTGATAAAGCCAGCCGACAAAGGTGGTGCCGTTGTAGATATGAGCAAATTATATGAGGAAAGCCCATAGACAGCTTAAAAATCCGATTACGATCCCACTGAAGGGCTTAAAGTAGTCGTACAAGATACTATCAACGCTCTCGTAAGAGCAAATCAATTAGGCGATAAGGCAGCATGTTCACTCGTATTACTCAGTCCAGTACCTGGCAGATTATATTTGCTGCTTAAAGTACATAAACAAAACTGTCCGCGACACCCCATTATATCGGTAATTAGCACTGTTGCGGAGCAACGTTCACGCTACGTCGATGTAAGACACTAACCATTTTCATCTGACATTGATGACCTCGTGATACCAGATCATTCGCTGTTGGTGACTTTAGGCGTGGCTTCAATGTATGCCAATATACCCCATAGTGATGGAATCCAAGCAGCAGTTCATGCGCATGAAGAATCGTGCGTTGAAAAACCCATTGGAAGAAACACATTAGCTACTTCATTCGAATTAATCTTAGAGCTTAACAATTTTGAATTTGTTGGCTCTAAATATCTTCAAGTAAGCGGAACATCAATGGGCACTCACATTAGACATAATTATTATGTCCGTATTCATGTCCGTAAACTAGACCATATTCATGTCCGTTCTGAAAGATGACTTCATTAGAAATCGGGAGTTAAAGCCTCTTCATTATGCGTGAATTATAGATGACATTCTTCTTATTTGGTCCCATGGCGAAAGTGAACATTTATTATTTATAGCTGATTTTTACACTGTTCACCAATTCATTGCGCTTTCACAAGAGTACTCTCGCTCTACCGTTAACTTTCTTGACGTCATGGTTTTCATATATCGCGACAAGCTAACCACTAAGCTTTACAGGAAACCTACCGACAGGCGCCGTTGTCGTCGCTTTAAAAGTTCGCATGTAAAACGTTGGGAAACCAGTATACCTTACAGCCAGGTGCTTCGCTTTAAGAGGATATGCTCGGAACAGTCAGACTTTTATGAAAACTGAACAGCTATACGCGAAGCTTTATTGCAGCAGGAATACCCATCCCGCATTGTTGAGGATGCCGTTAAAAGAGCCGATGTACCGAATTGCATGGATTTCATCATCATCATCAGCCTGACTACGTCCACTGCAGGACAAAGGCCTCTCCCATGTTCCGCCAGTTAACCCGGTCCTGTGCTTGCTGCTGCCAATTAATACCCGCAAACTTCTTGATCTCATCTGGCCACCTAACCTTCTGTCTCCCCCTAACCCGCTTGCCTTCTCTGGGAATCCAGTTAGTTACCCTTAATGACCAGCGGTTATCCTGTCTACGCGCTACATGCCCAGCCTACGTGCATTTCCTCTTCTTGACTTCAACTATGATATCTTTAACCCCCGTTTGTTCCTTAATACACTCTGCTCTCGTCTTGTCTTTTAAGGTTACACCTACCATTTTTCTTTCCATTGCTCGCTGCGTCGTCCTCAGCAGCGAGCAATGGAAAGAATTTGTTCTACGCTAAAGCCAATAATCAGTTCAGGCACAAATTAACCTCGTCCTAGCACACTAAGTATTGGTGCCAAATGTTTCTTAAATTCTAAAAAAAAACTAAAACATGTTGTAGGCCCGTGTGCTCAGATTTGAGTGTGCGTTAAAAAACACCAGGTGGTAGATATTTCCGGAGCCCTCCACTACGGCGTCTCTCATAATAATGGTGGTTTTAAGACGTTAAACCCCACATATAAAATCAATACTTAAGAAGCATTTCAGCATACTGACGCATAGCGCTATTTTTTAAGTAAGCTTTCCAGAGCCACCTCGGGTAGTCTTCAGATGGTGTCGATATCTGCATCACACACAAGGTTCTCGTTTATGTCGGTTGCTGGCCTAGCGAGAAGCCACGATGCAAGGTTTCGTGCATATGACGACGTCAAACATTGCTATAAGCACTGCATCCAATTTTTTCTACAAGATTAAAGGTATACAGTTTCACGTATGACGCTAACTATGCATCTATTTGATCGAATGTTCTATCTGCAAATTACAGCGTGTACATTGGAGAAACCGAAACACCCTCCAGATAGCAATTTAACAACCACAAGTGTCATGCTGCCAGTATTCCTAACCTGCCGATATCAAAACACGTGCGAATTCAGGGTCACCCGTTTGATAATATTACTGTTACAACCATTCAATCTGGTTTCCATTCCCACCATGAAAGAGAGCTTCGAGAATTATATCTACTCTATAAACTTGATTTTATTGATTGATTTGGGGGGGGGGGGGGTTAACGTCCCACAGCCACCATATGATTATGAGAGACGCCATAGTGGCGGGCTCTGGAAATTTCGACCACCTAGGGTTCTTTAACGTGCACCCAAATCTGAGCACACGGGCCTACAACAATTTCTGCCTTCATCGGAAATGCAGCCGCCGCAGCCGGGATTCGATCCCACGACCTGCGGGTCAGCACTAATCTATAAGCTTAAAGCTGTTACTTGTGGTAGCATGAAAGTGCTGACAAGCTCCTTTCTGCCCATTTATAGTTGCTCTTGACCTTCCCCGCTGTTTATACGGCTAGCTTTTTGACGCAGATAGATTAGTTCCCTATTTAATTTATTTTGGTTGTTCGATCATGACAGGATGTTGCGCACGCGCTGATGTTGATCGATAATGTGCCCACAACGAAGCTTATGAGTAATATTTGTGGCCCCGCCGCGGTAGTCTAGTTGCTAAGGTACTCGGCTGCTGACCCGCAGGTCGCGGGTTCGACTCCCGGCTATGGTGGCTGCATTTTCGATGGAGGCGGAAATGTTGTAAGCCCGTGTGCTCAGATTTGGGTGCACTTTAAAGGACCCCTGGTAGTCGAAATTTCTGGAGCCCTCCACTACGGCGTCTCTCATAATCATATGGTGGTTTTGGGACGTTAAACCCGACATATCAATCAATCAGTATTGTTTGTGCAAGTGAACCATGTTGTGTAGCTTCATTCTTTACTCCGTTTTCTTGAATGCACTAGCGCAGATTCTTTTCTTGCCTCAGCACGCGTATTCTTTCCCCACGTGCTTTAGAAATCTCTTGTTAGCAAATAACAGTGCTATAGTATACGTCATTGGTTGTCTTATATTACGTTACTGTCGCATGTGCACCTGTGCACGTGCATCACTCCGACGAAGGCCATACCACGGCCGAAACGTCACTCTTTTCCGGAACAATTTTTCCTACGGGCCTAATATATATATATATATATATATATATATATATATATATATATATATATGCAAGAAAGAGACGACGAAACTTTCGTGGAAGCGTCTTTACTAAACGTTTTCAGCTGGTGGACCAGCCTTCGTCAGAGTAATGTTACTTACTCTGACGAAGGCTGAAAACGTTTAGTAAAGACGCTTCCACGAAAGTTTCGTCGTCTCTTTCTTGCCTACAATACGTCGGGTCCAGCGTGAATGACGTTCAAAGAATCCGCTATATATATATATATATATATATATATATATATATATATATATATATATATATATATATGGGGTGTTTCAAGATTGATTGATTTGTGGGGTTTAACGTCCCAAAACCACCATATGAGGTGTTTCAAGAACTGTGTCCAATATTTTTTTTTTCAGGAATACAAAAAAGAGGTATCTGCGTGCTACTTGCGGCGTTGCCTTACTGTGGCAGAAGACATCTTCAGATTGGTACAAACATTATTACGGCAGTAATTACAGAAATTGACACAATTAAATTTTCACCAGTGATAATAGCCGGTCGAGTCAAATGGGCGAATTCAAGCCCTTCCTACGAATAGTCCATAGCCACTTCGAAATTTCGGAAAAGCGGCCACTATTAATCACCGAGGAGCAATCTATGCATTGAACCTAATTTAGCTGGTGAAACCGAAACGCACGCACCAAACAGCGCATCTATCATTCACTCACTTCGTCAACACCGTTAGTGACGACGATACTGTTTCCCTCGCATTGGGGGAGAAGAATAAGCGAGCGCCGATAAGCGGCCTCGAAGCGAAGTGTCTCAATTAACGATTGATAACGACGAGGAGGAGGAGGAGGAACAAAGGTTTACTTTTCGAAACGGTGTAGTGGTGTAGGTTCGACGTACACCCTAGGTGGGAGGTCTCCTCATTCCATGAACCCTCTGGCCTTCGCTGCCTCCTTGGCCCTGGCGACGAGACGTCGTTGTTGGTCCGGGTCCCCTAAAGCGAGCTTGGCCTCCCCCGTTTCGAGAAGGTGTTCGTTTTCTTTACCAGCGTCGCAGGTGTTCGGCGGAGGCGATAGATCTGTATTTGTATTGCATGGCCGCTCGAGGATCAGGTGGGCCAACGTGTCAGGTACGGTGCAAATCGGGCAACATGTTCATGTAATGTTGGGTTCAATCGGTGCATATATATATATATATATATATATATATATATATATATATATATATATATATATATATATATACAAAAAGTTGCACTGGTTTCTTGATGGGTCCAAGAGAGAAAGAGAGAGATAAAGATGCAAAGAAAGGCAGGGAGGTTAACCAGACGCACATCCGGTTTGCTACCCTGCACTGGGGAAGGGATGAAGGGGAGAAAAGAGGTTGCAGAGAGATGAGAAGGTACACACAATCACGAGCACACTCTGGGAGCACACACAGTCTACAGGCGGTCGCTCAGGTTTGTTGAATTTAAGTAAAGTAGCAGTGCTTTAGTCGCTTTCTGCGCAACTGAGGCAGATGCCCAAGGTCCTAGTATCTTCTGCACACAAAATGGTCCGGGGTTAAGTGGATTCAAAACCATCCGGAGCTGGCATCGCTGTGTGTCGTAGCAAGCGCAGCTGCACAGGACGTGTTCGATGGTCTCTTCAGCTCCGCAGTGGTCGCATGTAGGAGTGTCTGCCATTCCAATGCGAAAGGAGTACACCTTCGTGAATGCAACACCCAACCAAAGGCGGCATAACAGTGTCGCATCGGAGCGGGAAAGTTGGGGTGGTAACTTTAGCTTGAGCGAAGGATCCAGTTCATAAAATTGACACCTTTGGAAGCTGGTAGACGACCAGAACGTGCGTGTGAGATTTCGAGCCAGTAGGTAAAGTTGTCTTGCTGCATCATTCCTTGATAGAGGAATCGGGACTACACGGGTTCCTTCATGGGCTAAGCGGGCTGCATCATCGGCTAATTGATTTCCGGTAATACCGATATGTCCAGGCAGCCATTGATATATAATATCATGCCCTCGTGCTAGAGCTTCATGATGGCAATGTCTTATTTCTTGTACCAATTGTTCATGACTCCTTCTACGCATTGCAGACTGCAAACTCTGAAGCGCTGCCTTCGAATCACAGAATATGACCCATTTTCCTGGACGTTCTTGGACGAGATATTGTAAAGCAGCCCTTATAGCAGCAAGCTCCGATGCCGAAGATGTAGTCATATGCGACAACTTAAACTTGGTTGTCATCGCTGCAGCCGGAATTACAGCGGCACCTGATGAGCTGTTGGACGAGACGGACCCATCAGTGTATATTTGCGTTTGGTCTAAGTACAGCTCATGTAATAATAGCAGTGTTGCTCGCTTCAATGCTACTCTGGAGTGATTGCTTTTCTTTTTGATTCCCGGAATTTCTAGACGTACTCGCGGCTGGTCGAGGCACCACAAAGGACATGCCGTTCTCGCAGCTGGCGTATATCCTGATGGAATGCTGTTTAGGTGCTTGGCTATGACGTATGAAAACGTAGCACGTGGTCTTCCGGAAGATAGAAGGGCCACGTGGTGGTCGGCGACACGGCTAGCATGTCGAATGTGTTCTGAGGCAATCCACAACTCTATATGTCTTGACCGGATGGTCTTTGGCAAGCATGATTGTGGCATAAGTAGAAGCGCATTGGGGCAGTCCTAGGCAGATACGCAGTGCCTGACCCTGCAAACTCCCCAATGAATGAGTATTGGATTTGCAAGTGTTAGTCAGTACCGGCAAGCTGTAGCGCAATAGACCCAGAAATAGGGCCCTGTACAGGTGTAGCATGGAGGCCACAGAAGTTCCCCATTCTTTCCCGCACATGAATTTCATTATATGTACAATAGATAGCAGTCTCTTCTTCAAGTACGCACAATGCGGGCTCCACGAAATACTTCTGTCGATTATTATGCCCAGGAAACGATGCGTCCGTGCATATTTGATACTCTGCCCATTGATGTAAACAGGGTATGGCGTCATTGGTTTGCGTGTAAACGCCATCAACGCGCACTTCGCGGTTGATATAGTTAGGCCTTGTTGAGGATTGCTGCCCGCTGTATTCGTGCACGCACCTGAGGGCGAGTAACTGCAGCACTCCAGAGGCAAATATCATCGGCGTATATGGGTAGGCACACGACTTTGGCAGAACCTTCACCAGACCAATGAGGGCAACATTGAACAATGTGGGGCTTAAAACACCTCCCTTAGGTACTCCGCAGTAGGTGTAATGTTGAGCAGTTGTAACCTCATATGTTTGCATAAAGAAACCCCTGCCAGTTATATAATCTTTTATCCATTGAAACATTCGTTCACCAATGCCCATTGCTGCGAGAAAAGTGAGGATGGCATCGTGAGCTACATTATTATATGCACCCTTCACGTCAAGAAAGAGTGCCACTGATATGCGCTTGCGACTTTTTTCTTGCTGAACAAATGTCGATAAGTCAAGGACACAGTCGATGGAGGAGCGGCCCCGACGAAAGCCTGCCATGCAAGAAGGGTATTTGGTGTATCGTTCCAAGTACCACTCGAGACGAAATAGAACCATTCTTTCCATCACTTTTCCGAGGCAGCTTGCGAGGGAAATAGGGCGATACGCTGTCAAGTCCAATGGCGATTTTCCCGATTTCAAAAGTGCTATTAATCGACTTATTTTCCATTATCGGGGAACACTGCCGCTGAGCCAGGAGTTGTTGAAGCATGTTAAAAGTTCTTTTCTGGCTTTTGTCCAAGGTGTCCCAACGCACAATAAGTAATACCATCAGGACCTGGCGATGACATGCGTTTAGAAGCGACTAAAGCACCTTCCCGTTCTTCCATGGTGAATGGAATGTCTATTTCTGGTAATCGCGTCTCAGGAACGATCACGGCGTCGATGCTCTCGTTCATAATATTCCCGGCCACTCTCGTGCAAAATTCTTCAGCCACCTCGAGTTCTGTTTTTCCATGATGGAGTGTCAAAGCTTTAAAAGGGTGCCGTTCTTGCGGAGAGGAGCGAAAACCACGAACTGTTCTCCAGATATATAACAGCGGTTTATGAGGGTCTAGAGATTCGCAGAATGCTTTCCAGCGTTCGCTCTCCAGCTTGTAAATGCGTCGTTGAATCTTTTTCTGGAACCGTCTTGCTTCCCTCAGATCGTAAATTGATCTTGTGCGTCTGTATCGGCGTTCAGCACGCCTTCGTATAGCTCGTAATCTTTCCAGTTTGATGTCAAACTGTGTTATTTTAGACGAAAATGGTAATTTACATTTGGACACTTGCATAGCTTCCGCTATGGTATTTTCCAGGCTGCAGGCGAGGCCTCCTTGGCAAGCGTCCTCAACACGCGATGTAAACATCGACCAGTCAGTGCCAGTTACAACACCGGAAGAGAAATTTTTTATGATACCATCGATCGTCACGTAGGTGGGTATGTGATCACTCCCATGAGTCTCAATATCGTTAAACCATTTAACTTTGTGAGAGAAGCACCGTGACACCAATGTCAGGTCAAGGCAACTGCCATACGTGAGACCCCGCAGATATGTTGGGGTACCATCGTTCATGATGGAAAGGTCGTAATCGAAAGCGAATGTAACAATGTTCCGGCCCCTGGCATTCATCCTAGTGCTCCCCCAAAGCATGCGATGGCCGTTGAAGTCACCTGTGATGATCCAAGGCCCATCGGTCCTCATTAGGATGTCTTTTAATCTGTCGCAGTCAAATCGCGATGACGGAAATATATATCCACCAATAAGCGTGAACGAAACTGCATTCTTCTTTACACGAAGACACACGTACTGATTGTCGTCATTTGCCTCGCCGCGGTGGTCTAGTGGCTAAGGTACTCGGCTGCTGACCCGCAGGGCGCGGGTTCGAATCCCGGCTGCGGCGGCTGCATTTCCGATGGAGGCGGAAATGTTGTAGGCCCGTGTGCTCAGATTTGGGTGCACGTTAAAGAACCCCAGGTGGTCTGAATTTCCGGAGCCCTCCACTACGGCGTCTCTCATAATCATATAGTGGTTTTGGGACGTCAAACCCCACATATCAATCAATCATTGTCGTCGCTTGAACTTATTGGGTGAGAAAGATAAGTCAAGTCTGTGCGTCCAAAAACTGTTATATTATTATGATGTTAAAAAAGCGGGTGTATGTTCTTCAAAGAAAACAATAAATTGTGAAGGTCCGTGCCGCTCAACGCACTTCCGTCCTATCGTACCCACGGAAAAAAAAAAACAAGAACAGATGCGATGAAGTGATCTTGGTGCGGTTCATTGCACGTCTTTCCTTGTAATGTTTTCTCGTCGAAATTGGCTGCGACGCCGACGGTGGAGAAGCGGCGTGAAACACGTCTCGCCTGAGGAGCTGAGCGAGGGAGGCGATTAGAATTGAATTGCTCCAGCCGTAAAGCGCGCCGCCGGCTGTCGGTGATTGCACCGGCGAGGCGCATAATGAGAGCGAATATGGAGAGATGTTCGCTAAGCCGAGTGTCGAAGAAGGGCGCCGCTATGCGCGCATTCGTCTCCAGAGGCTCGCGTTCTCATCTATTAGAAACGGCATCGATTTTTCTACGCGGGTCGACCGGCCTGCAGCGGACTCTGTGGAGATGTTGCGCTTCCATGCCGCGCGACTCGCGCACGCACATGTGTGCTCAATCGATACGTCGGGCTTCCTTCACGGCTTTCCCGGAGAACCCACGTAGAAATGCAAGGCAGAAAAGAAAAGGAGCATGTCTTTGGCAGTCGCACCCCGAGCGGCTTTGCAACTGCCGAGTCCGCCCTCTTTGCTTCAATAAGGTTCGCAACGCTCGAGTTGAAATCCGCGCCCGGCCAAATCCTCTTACCCAAGCACCGAAAAGACTCGGTCGTTCTGCCGACACACGCCCTCCGTAGTGTGAGTGCGTGTCTTTTCGTTTTCAATAAGGCGCGGCTGGTGGCAGGTGATGCCGCTGTCACTAAAGGGGCCAGCACGCCGAGTAGCGATGCATTCCTTTTTATTCAGTTTTTTTTCCGCTGAATTTGCCCTATTGACGTCGT
Source organism: Rhipicephalus annulatus (assembly GCA_013436015.1). Classification (NCBI taxonomy): domain Eukaryota; kingdom Metazoa; phylum Arthropoda; class Arachnida; order Ixodida; family Ixodidae; genus Rhipicephalus; species Rhipicephalus annulatus. The sequence continues at coordinate 273,355 of WOVY01011499.1, read as the reverse complement.
TGCCAAGGTGCTTTGAACTGCAACACAGAAAGTCGGCCAGAGGCAACATCTGTATAACTAAAACATCCTATGAATAAACATCGAATGACTCATAAAGTTTGAAACTTTTTTATCCAGTGGTAATTCAGTACGTACGTTTAGGTTTTGTGAAATCACCGGTATCAAAGCAGATGTTTAAATCATTGTTGTACGAAATGTGACAAAATCAGCCCTTAACCACGACACTAAAAAGAAATTCTACGACTGCGGCAACAGCAGTTTACTTCACCCATTCACACTTTTCTTCCCCTGTCCCAGTGCAGGGTAGCTGACCGCGCTCAGCCCTGGATAACCTCCCTTCCTTTCCTTAAAAAGCCAGTCAACAGGCTCCGACTTTTTTTCACACCCTCCAAAGAAGCTTGGGAATTAGTAGAGTAGGTCGGTGATCACGCTTTTCGAACATTGCAGCGCTGCGTGCCGCACATTGCTTCTATATATATTTCGAAAAAAAAAAAAGAACGATTCCCGCTCACTTTTTCTACTTCTGACCGATCTTCATTTCACGCGCAGTGACGCAAAGTCGCCTGTAGGCGACTTTGCGTCACTGCGCGTGAAATGGCGACTTGACGACTTGACGTAGCACTTGACGCAGACGACTTGACGTAGCACGTAGGCGACTTGACGTAGCACGCAGCTCGTCGATTGGTCTAAACCAGCCCCGACGACGGGCTACGCCTTTCCCTCACAGTGAGGACGAAGGGTGGCGAGGCTCTGCGAAAATTTGAAACCAGCTGAAACCTATGTTCTAATCCTTGTAACTTTCTTAGTATAGCACGTATACGAAAACATTTTGCGGCAGCATGTTCACAAAGCAAAACTGCACATGACATACTTGTCTGTATAATAATTTTTGGACGAAGTATCTCTTGACACTCTTATGAATATTGCCGCGGATTTCTGACGACTTTAGTTGAGCGGGAACACCTTTTCCAACATGTTCGCTTTCAGGTATACGGCAGCATGAACTAGTGCCTCATCGAAGAAATCTCTCCGAGAACACTGCGTGCTTCGTCCCGCATCATGTTTCACATTAGTGCTGCTGAAATACACTTCCCTAGCTGTTTTATCGTCCTCGCCCTGCTTTCACCACACATTTTCTTTTCCTAGCAGCTGCATTTTGAAAAAGGCGTCTACACAGCCTTATCTTGTTCTTGTTAGCACACAAAACTAAGTCCAGGCATTCGTGAGAGTCGTTAACAATCTGTAACACACAGACAACCGGCTAAGACAATGTTATAAAGTGAATGACTCAACAGGACTTAAATAAGAACGGTTCTTGTTAAAATAAAACAGAAAATAGGCTGTTTTGCAGCGAGTGCAGAAACAGCGGCAACTTCTTTTCGAGGCTGCTTTAATGCTGCTTGTAGGGCGTCCCATATTTACTGCTTCGTTCTCTCTGCGGTGCATTACGGGGTCATTTATAACCGGGTGCAGTGGAAAATTTTCCGGCTAGCGGCAGTGATGCCAGAAGCGCCATTCTGGCGGGGAGGGGACGGCAATTGTGCTCTGCGTCTTCTCGACGTCGCTTCTCCGCAGTGATGCTGAAGCACGTCTTTGAAAATGAAGAAAGGGAGATGATAGGCGCAGGACATCGTGGCGCCGGCAAGAAGAATGGAGGTCATTGCGAGACAAGAAACGGGCAACGAGAAAGGGAAGGAGACGGCACAGGAAGTGTGGGATCTTCCGTGACCACGGCAATCTTTCTTTCAAGCTGAGGGCGTACTGACGAGATGCGTGTAATACACATCCACACAGGGAAGACACACAGGGGAAAAGCGCTGCTTACAACTGTTCATTCCGCAACGTAGTTATGAAACATATATGGGTGAAGGGGTTCACTGTTTAAGAGAACACCGGAATGCGTGTCGTCTTCTCGGAGTCACCACCAGTCGGCAACTATAGTTTTTGGCAGGAAGAGCGAGTGCTGTGGGCCGCGCTCGTTTGTCGTTTGCTACAGTAGCGGCCGCGTGTATTTCCATGTATTCAACATGGAAATACACGATCTCGTCCCAAAGCGTGGCCTAGGCCACAAAATCTTAAAAATAGTCGCTTTCTTTTGAGCTAGAAGGAAAATGACAAGAATGATCTATAATGGCCTAATGTTACCAGGCACATCAGCTGGATGACCGTCTTTCGTTCGCCTTCTCGTTAGATCAAGAATTGCCCGCTTTGAGAAAGTTTTCCGGTGACGTCTGTTAAAGACGCTTGTCACATGCTTTGTTGAGCTTGCGCACTGCATCACCTCGAATCTGCGTTAGTGCGCATCAAATACGCATTCCACAAGGAAAAATATTCTTTAACCTAATTATCGTATAAAAAGACGACTGTAAAGAAAATGTCACGCTTCTTTAACCACCAAAGCTATCAATGAGGTGGGATTTTACATAATCTATTTTTTTTTTTGGAGGGGGGGGGGGAGGGCTTTGCCACAGCTTTTCACTTGGCCATGCAGCGTCGAATTTCAAAGCGTGAGGACGACTTGCTTCACGACGAGCTGAAGCACTGACGAAACTGTAGCAGACGACAAACGAGTGCCGCCCACAGCACTCATTGCTCCTGCAAGGACCTTAGCACCTTAACTCCTGCGCGAAACTATAGTTGCCGCAGCGGGCCGGCGGTGGCGCCTAGCACAGAACGCGCGCTGCCGTGTTCCCTTTGACAGTGGACCCCTGTGTACATGTGGCACATGCGCAGATGCATTCAATGAAAAAAGAAACAAAAAACAAGAAATAAGATGTTAACAGATTTATTATCTCACATACATGTCGAGGATTCTTGCGCAGAGTGGGGCAAGGTTTGCTTAATACTCCCCGTCATAGCAAATCTGTCATTGTGTTCAATTCTAGTTTCATCTTGTTTTGTTTTTCTTCAACGCATCTGCGAATGTGTTATATATATATATATATATATATATATATATATATATATATATATATATATATATATATATATATATATATATATATAATGTTTCATGAAAGATCGTGCATCTATATATATTGAAAAAAAAAAAGTGTTGCTACTCCTGACCTAGGAGGGAACTAGACCATCACGTCTGGCTTTATGAACATTACGGACAACGAGCGAAAAGCGCCTTTTTTTTTTCATCTCAAGCCTCGATGTCACGGTGGTGGCTCAGTGCAGCAGCGAGATAAGCGGTCCTGCAACGGCGAAATCGCGTTGCGGAGCGGCCCCTCTATCGGGTGCAACTAGGACTCGCTGCGCTCTTGTAAAGCTGCCAGCTAGCTCGCCCAATTCGGTGCACTGTATGGAGCACACAGCGAGGATAGCTTCTCGTCTCATTCCGACGGAAAAGCAAATATTCGTTTGTCTGGCCGCTGTTCGTCTCTACTCGTGAATTACCTTCCTTCAGGTTCCCAGGCACTCGTTCATACGCCTAAGCTTGAAATTTATGAGCCACAGCATAGGCGTAACTCGCAGACATTGCGCCATCCTCTCCAATCTATACTGTGCGCGTATATCTCGGCTGCGCTTCACAATAATGCAAGCTTAGAAATACACGCGCCTAGTCAAGCCAAATGCATACGCTGAATTAGGGCTGGATCCTTCCCTGCACTGTACACGTGAACAAAAAAGCAAATAATAAAAAAAGAGCAAAACGTTTGCTTTTCCAACCGTGTCTGGGTGCAGGAGGGTCGAAACAGTGGAAATGGAAATGCAGAATAGATGATTTCATGATGAAACCGCCTTCAGCGCCAGCAAATGTTGAACAGCTTGCGATGTTCGGTGGCAGTTGATTTCTCATTCTGCACTTCGATTTTCGCTACCGTATAGGCAAGAAGTTTCCGCGGCTCCATCGCAGTTAAATTTTTAAGTGCGGAGCACTTTATGGGGCCAGGCTGTCGTATGGTGTCGTCGCCGCTTGCAATAATGCAGGCAAAAGCACATTAGCATTGCCAGCTGCAACGTATAGAGCGCGTGCTGACGCGAAAGAGAAGCATTCTTCCTCTTATTCTTGGAGCGGCTTTATGACGACATTAAGTGCTGGAATTACAACGATGGCTAGGGATACACGACAGCATAAACCACACTTAAAAATTGAAAGAAGTAGAAAGCTAGAAATAGAATGAGAGAAACGAAGAAAATATGGGTAGAAATAAAGAAAAAAAAAACAGAAACTAAAACTTAAAGGAAAAGAACAAGAACGAATCAGACGAGGAAAGAAAGAGGAAACCAAAGGAAAACAAAGAAAGCTGCAAAGCTCTGCTCTTCCTTCAGGCTTGGTGACACCAGAGCGAAACAGGCTATTTGTTTTTCTTTATTCACTATCCGTTTACGTAGTTGGCTTCTGTGGTTCAGTCAGAACGTGGCAATAGGTTCGATTCGTCGTCACAGCGGGCCTATTATGATAAAATGCGGGATGCGATAACGCTTCCATGTTGAAGATTTGTGACACGGTCGAAAGCTTCAGGTGGTCGATCGAACTAAATGTACTCCTTGCGTGGTAGGAGCCTTGAGCGCATACATAATCGGGCCCGCAATTATTGGTGGCGCAAACCGATGGATGAACGACGGAGTGCAATGCAGAAGGATCGCACAACGTGCAGAGAGCTGAACACGGAGATTCGAAAGCGCTTAACCTTATTTTTCGGCACACGCGCAATCACATTGCCAAAAATAAGGCTGTTCAACAGGCCATGCAAAAAAGAAAAAAAAAGGTTTTACCGTTGTTTATCAGAGCTGCCGATGAACTCCCACCGAAGGATATATTAAAAGGTTCCGCCAGTTCCCTGGCTGTTGTATTTTCGCTTCTACTCAAGACGTCGATCTCTCGAAAAAATGTAGCACATGTGCAAACTTTACAATGCGTGGGTGAATGCATGTTACGTCTACTTTTATATTTTAAAGCTCACGTTTCCTTCCGTGATCGTTATCATTTCCCACAAGGTAGTGAAATTCCATAAAAGAGCTCAACGAGAGCGCATATAATAAGGCTATAAGGGCTCAGGGTTGCCCCAGCTGACTCTCTAGCATCGCAACAGCTCATCTCGTGCCTTCAATACCGAATTCGGATACATTCTGGGCTAGAGTTAGGCTAAACGTATAGTGAGGCTGTGGAATAGGAGGTATCTTTAAACCTGCAATAGATAACGGAAGGTTACCATGCACAGTCAGAAAGTACAAAACATGTATCAGCTGCCGATCAGTCGTGCTAAAAAGGGAAAAGCAAGTGTGGTATCTCAAGTGCAAACGCGTTGATTGTGCGTTCATAGGGAAGGAGGCTTGGCAAGCAGGAAAGAATAGTGTTTCTAGCTCTTCGCAAACGGTTTTTAGTTATGCAGTGACCATTACTGCCTCATGTATGTTGCTGTGTACGTTTCAATGAAAGCTTTGTTTGCTGGCAGCGCGCATAAAAAATAGAGGAAGACACAAACACACGACATTAGACAAAATACGTGAGTGCCCATGTATATTGTATATTCTTTTCTTATGCTAGCTTCGTCTTCGTTTATAATGCTCGCTGTAGCGAGCCATCACGGCTAACCAACTAACCAACCAGTACGTCTTAAGCTTTGCAAAGTTTAGAACCCAGTGCGTAAAAAATGCGCGGTTTACTCCATTTCCCTGCTTCGCCGCGGCATCTTCGGGAACAAACAGATGCGGCGTAAGCCACTTTCGAGCCGAGTCGGACGACAAACAACTCGGATAGAATTTTATTCCAGCAGCGTCGTGTCGAAGACACGCTGTGCGCGAAGGGCCCCGCCTTTGGAAAACCGCCGGGTCGTCTTGGGCTTCGTGGAAGATCTCGTTCATCCCCCATGTACGCAGGCCAGTCGAGAAAAAAAGGTCGTTTGCTTGAGTTATCGTATGTGTTGTGTGCTGACTTTTGCGTGAGCGCGGGGTTTCTTTCCTTTATTTTTATGGCGTTTCATTCAGATGCAAGATGAGAGAGACGAAGAATAAACAAAGGGAAGGACGTTTCATACAGCGGTCGCTTCTGGCAAAGCAGCAATATTATGGAGTCAGGCTTTTTAGGACAAAATTTCACCACTTTTTGGACTTACACGGGTTTGATTTCTGGTTTACTGTCTTGGTCAAAAGAGAGTACTATAGCAGTTGCGCATAATCTCTTTCCTTACAAATTATACATCGCCTTTAAATGCACGTACTCTGGTTTGTTCGTACCGCACGACCGAGAAAACGCGTGACGAACAAATGAAACCGTCTATGCTGGTTTCGTTAGGTTTTCGACTGCTGACCCAAAGGTCGCGAGATCGAATACTCACCGTGGAGGCCGCATTTTCGACGAAAGTGAAAATGACCCGGGTACTTAGATTTAGGTGCATGTTGAAGAAACCAAGGCAGTCGAAGTTTCCGAAATCCTCCGCTACGTCATCCCTCATAATTATATCGTGGTATTAAGATGGTAAACTTCAATAAATATTTTTATTATCAATAGAGGATACAACACGGTGCTAAGTGGCTAGATGCGCTGTGAAAATCGCGTCGTAAAGATTGTTACGATGTAATTTTATTGAATATCAAGGACGTTGTCTCGCTCTGATATATTTTGCCCATATTAACATGAAAATTGTTTTAGTTTTTTATTAAAACTTGTTGTGTACTTTTGTCAGCAGCAGTGTGGTGCTCTGTTGCCGCCACTGCTTTATGTCAATAGGAGGGCGAGAACTTAGTCTAGCGGTTAGTCGCATGTATTCTCACATCCTTTATCACTGTGTATTGGTGGAAAATAAATTATTATTATTATTGTTATTATTATTATTATTATTATTATTATTATTATTATTATTATTATTATTATTATTATTATTATTATTATTATTATTATTATTATTATTATTATTATTATTATTATTATTATTATTATTATTATTATTATTATTATTATTATTTCTGGGGCTCTCATTTCGAAAATGAATGCATTGCCCCACGCATATTAAGAAAAACTTCCCGCTTTTCTGTACCATTCGTCAAAACACGATATGGCAAAGCTACAAGAAAGGTCTATGCCCCTACTGTTTTAAATGACATCCCCGACAGCTGTTTTTTCGGCAACGACTAAACGCAGTCTACGAAAGATCATAAGGTCTCTTTGATGCTGCATGAGTTATCGCATTATTATTATTTTTTCTAGTTTCTGGCATACTGGTAATAATCTGTTTAAAATTTCTCAATGCTTATCTTCACATTTATGCTGTTTAGGTAGTATTGCTTCCGCTAAATTGATTCCTGATTGTTATTGTGTTTAAATGTAGCGTAAGTGAGTTACATGTATTCTTTCTGTGATTGTTTACATGAAAAGCTTTTCAATATATATGTCAACTCTCGTTTGCCGATGCGCCGGGCCAAGTCTTCCAAGCCACCGTCTGGCTTTGACAGGCCTGCTATTTGTTTTGTACAACTCAAGATGACAATAAAGATTATTATTATTATTATTATTATTATTATTATTATTATTATTATTATTATTATTATTATTATTATTATTATTATTATTATTATTATTATTATTATTATTATTATTATTATTATTATTATTATTATTATTATTATTATTATTATTATTATTATTATTATTATTATTATTATTATTATTATTATTATTATTATTATTATTATTATTATTGCTGATGAGCTTATCTGAATAGTGCTGCTTCCCCTCAACACATCTTTCATTTAACTAAACGCGGTGCTATTTCACATTGTTAAATAATTCAATAACGTGCATCTTGAGGAAGCAGGGGGACCTATGCAATAGAAATGATGGAAACTAATCCTTATTATTTTACTAGAACAGTGGGGATGAAGCAGGCGTCCAGTGATTATAAGCTACATTTTCGTAGGGAAACTGTAGGGAGAGAAAGAGAGAGAGATAGTGGTAGAGGAAATACAGGAACATCAACCAGAAATGTTTGGTTTGTTACCACTCTACATGGGAGGGGAGAAAAGTTGCACGAAAAAAAAAAAACGGATAAGAATGCTCTATATCGATAGCAAAAGTCATGACAACAGAACTGTCCAAAATCTACACGCCTACCGACACAGTTGCGGCAGAAACAGTTAACACGGTGTAGTCAGGATGCCACCGCTGGCTCCTTTATTTGCTTCGAGTGTTTGCGATGGCTGCTCGATTTCCGTCTTTGTCATCTTACGGGTTCGTTTTCTTACCACGCGTGCTTGCTTGACGAAGAGGTCGATGACTGGGCTTGAAACGTTGTTGTTTTACTGTCCACGTCACACAGCGTACTTTCCGTGTCTCGTATTCGCGTGTTTTATGGCAACAATCGCCGCAAGTATTGTCGGCGCGACGCAGTAGGGCAATGCTGCAATGCTTCCTTCATGTTTACACATTCTTTTTGTGCAGCGATTGCCAGTTCACCTGCACTGCGCCCTATGACGGACTTTGAACAATTTCTCAGCGCAAGACAAACGCAGCATCCGAAAATGATATACACAAAGGACGGTTGTCCCATGTGTATTTTCATTGTGTCTTGCGCTTTTCTTGAGCCATGTAGTTTTTTTTTATATAGACATACGCACGAGCTGAGCATTCAAAATGTCCTATTGCGCACTTCAGTTTCGTCTTCCCAAGAGTCCCAAAAGAACCACGTACATAAAATATTTCACAATTATTTGCTCTCATTTTATTATGTAATTCATCAATATTTGGGAAATTCTTCACCAGAATTTGTAAAATGGCATTAAATCAAAGAACAAAATGAAATTGAAGGCGTAAAAAACGTCGTCCTTCAGTGGACGTATAGGATAAGCTTATGTTCCTGCTGCTGATGATAACTATAATGGTGGTGATGGCGATTGTGATAGGAGCAACATTTCTCCTTCGTTGAATACAGCGATTCTTGCAGACGTGCAAGTCAGAACTTCAATCATTGTGGTTTGCTGTATTGTTCTTCCTTTGAATAACACTAACCTTGGGCGCAATATTGTTTCATTTAAAATGGTGTAGAGCGAGCAGTCAACTCGAGCCAAATTGTGTTAGTGCAGAGTAAGTCCAACAAAACTTTACAAAGAAGGTATGCATCATTTGCTGCAGGTTTTCAAAACGTTTTAAAATAAGTTTGATACCGTACAGTACGCGAACACGAATGACAGATTGCCAATATCCCTCAAAAGGCAGGTATATAACAGCTGCATCTTACTGGAACTTACCTACGAAGCAGAAACCTGAAGGATTGCAAAGAGGGTTCAGCTTAAGTTGAGGACGACGCAGACAGCAATGGAAAGAAAAAATGATAGGTGGAACCCTAACGGACAAGAAGAGAGAAGAGTGGATCGGGGAAGGGTGTCAGGGACATCATAGCCGAAATCAAGAAGAAGAAATGACCATGAGCAGGGCACATAGTGCGAAGGCAAAATAACCGCTGGTCGTGAAGCATCACAGACTGGATTCCAAGAGAAGGCAAGTGGTGAGGAAGAGATAGAAAGTTCGGTGGGCGGATGAGATTAGGAAGTTTGCGGGTATCAACTGGTAGCAGCAAGCACATGACCGAGTTGACTGGCGGTACATGGGAGAGGTTTTTGTCCTGCAGAGGGCGTAGTCAGGCTGACGATGACGATGCAAACATGTATATTGATAGGACCTTTAGTGTCCTGCCAAAGACAACTTTCTCTTCCTTCATTTTGACATGTCATCATTAATACGTATTTAGTTTTCATTGAGAAACCTCCATTGTTTACTTGCATTTGTTTGTGACTTTCCCGCCATCGTTAATGGCGTTTGTCGCAACTGCAACTCGTTTGCGTCCTGAACCTTTACTTGAATAGAAATTCGGCACATATATTTAAGCACTATTGTGATTAAGTATAACACTTGATGCGGTGAATGTTTCTGGCGGAGTCACAAGCGAACCTCAAGCAACACTGCTTTGAGCTCTACAGTTCTGTTATGTACCGACGGTATTTGGCTAATGCTCTGTCACATGACTAAATCACGATGCGTCTGTAGTTTACGGGTAGTTCATCTTTTTAACAGCCACATACATCAGGTAACAGTGAACTCAACACCATTTTTATATGTATATATGTTGATGCTTGCATGCTCTACAGTATAAAAATTCCAGGTGTGCGATTTACACATTGAACGACTTTGATGCGATTCGCTTTTCATCCTTCCCAACTCGCGAGAGAAAGGTTGCCCAAACTCCCCGAGGGGACGTTCTTCGAAATTGCGGCACGGAGCAGACGTCAGTCACCGGCTGTCATTTTGAAAATCGCTCGGGGCGCACACGTTTCGCTTTCGACATCACTCGCGATGCTGTTGCCCGGTTCCTTTTTCAGTCGCGCTGTCCTAGGGATTCGAGCGAGCAAGCGATTCCGTCTCCTTTTCCCATCAGTCCTCTCCCCCTTCTCCCTACTTTTCAAGAACTGCCGCTCAGTGCCCCGTGGCGCTCCATACTCACCGGTTGGCTCGAGTTTCTATCTTTCGAGCAAGAGTAAGCGATAGGGTGTGATGCAGAAAGGAATAAGACATCACTCGAACGGATCCCTTTCGACGCGAAGGTTGTGTTTGACGGCTATCGATACTTGTTCATCCGAGGCTTACAGGTCTGGACGCGTGGATTGCCCCGTAGCTGATCTACTCGGCGCATTTTTGACGAACGCGAGGGGCGAGATGTGCAACCGAGAGAATGACGTTTCAAGAACAAATATTAATATATAACGAATAGAAGGAGAATATTTAGGTTCCAAACTGTCAACCTGACAGCGCTTATTTATTTCTCGTCTTGCACTTCACCGGATTGCTGTTTTCTGTCGTGACCTAGAAAAACAAACAAGGGACCACGTCCTCGGGGACGGGTGGAGAAGAGGATGTCGTGACGCATTTAGTACGTTCCAAGGATGTGACGGCTAGTGGACTAAAGTTTATTTTGGCTACCACTGTTTTCCTCAAGCTATTTCACAATATGGAAACACATCGTTCTGTTTTTTTTTTCTAGGAAATTGTCCTACCGAAAGAAAGAGAAGAAAGGCGTAGAAATGTGCGGTTGCTAATTTTAGCCTTTTGTAACCTAGTGCACGCTCAACATTACTTAAAGTCGGGTATTCAATTCACAGCAACCCAGGCTCTCGGGAGCAGAAAATCATCAGAGGTCGCATATTTGTAAGTGAAATGAGGTCATATATTCTTTATATTGAATGCCTGCTGCATAACGAAAGCAGCGCACTGAAGTGTTCAATTGTATCACAAAAGGCACACGAGAGACTGCATTGCAAAAGTGTAGAAAGGTGCGCTCGGTGGTAGTTCATACCAAACTGAGAGCACGGGAACACACACAAGAGACAAAGAAACACACAGCATGAGCGCTCACTAACTTTTAGGGGCGAATCTCCTGAAGGCGTCATCCGATCGTCCTCTGTAGTAACCACCTCTCTCGGGTGTGGGCTACAGGAGAGTTTAGGTCTTGGAATGTTCGCTAGATAGCGGTACTTGTATATAATCAATATATAATGAAAAGATACGAGATGGTGGTACTTGGAGTGTTCACAAGGTGGAGGGACATGCAGACAGACAAACAGACAGGCGCACGAGCGAAAAGATCGACCCACGGTTGGACGGACGGATGGACGCTTCGCCCCATTCATCACCACGCAGTCCATATATATATATATATATATATATATATATATATATATATATATATATATATATATATATATATGAGATATAACAGACAGTAATGCCAAGGAATGTACAGGGGAAGTTATTAACACCAATGGAATGTAAATAAGAAGAAAGAAAAGTGGATGAAAAAATTACCAACTGTCCTGCTCACAGTTGGTAATTTTTTCATCCACTTTTCTTTCTTCTTATTTACATTCCATTGGTTTTAATAACTTCCCCTGTACATTCCTTGGCATTACTGTCTGTTATATCTCATTAATATTGTGTTAAAACACGGAAAAACGAGCCCTTAGGTATACACTTCTTTCCCTTATTATATATATATATATATATATATATATATATATATATATATATATATATATATATATATATATATATATATATATGATATATGTATTAGTGAGTGATCGTGCTGTGTGGTTCTGTCAGTTAGCTGAACGAGCATGACGTAATGTTTCTCAGGCCCTTGACGTTATAAACGTTCACGCACCAATGCACAATAAAGCCTTAGCAACGCAGAGTGAAACCTTAGGTTACCTTACGATGGGGAAACCCACCCCAGGATAAAGAACTACCCGTTTGCGACACACTGCTCTGCGTTCTGCTTTGGCAGATGTTGGCCAATCAACTGAGCTGCGTTGTCAAACTTACATGCAATTTTATGTTCCTGACCTGCTATCGAGGTTATTGCTTCTGGTGCAGGAAGCAACGTCTTTTTTTCACTCTCTCTGCTTCTGTCTTTCAATTTTTTTCCTTTTGTGGTGTTTTAGTGATTTCTTCGAGTTTAAGTGTGTTTACCAACTTGCCCAACAAGCAACACTCCCTAGTCCTACATTCTGTCACATTGCTTGAGGTTGCTCAAAGCATCCCCACATGCACATGATAAACACAGACATGACACCACACACACGTTGGAGCAGTGGGAGGGAGAATGTTCAGCCCTGACCTCGTCAGCAATCAATCGCTGATCGGCCATGTTGAGTGGGCAGCTAAGGCCAGTTTCAGTTTCAGTGTTCAGTTTATTGAGTGTATTTGGGTGGAGGGTCACATATATACAGAAAGGTAGATATATACATAGAGGTATACAGAAAAAGGTCCCTTAGTGTGAACATAGCAATGAGACCTATTGTTATGGTATAGTTAAAGCGGAAAAGAAAACACGAGCATAATCGCGGGAAATAGGCGTAACTATGTGTGCAAAATATTAGAAGTGGCATTATGGTATGCAATTATAATTGGAATATTTGACATAAAATACACACAAAAATAAACCCATAAAGCAAAACCTAACAAAGTGCAACAATGCAATCGTCATAGCAGTATACACAAATAATTATTTCACAACAAAAAGTAATGAGAGTGTATAATCGTGAGTTGCATGACAAAAAACGGCAACGACAGTAACTACACATAAATCAGAAATTCAAATATTGATTAAGATAAAGGTGAACCAACTGTTTGAAGACATTTAATGAGGGCGCAGTTTTAGTCCCCAGGAGAAGAGTGTTCCATACTTTGATTGTGGAGAAGCTTACTGTTTTTAGTCTGCCATTTGTACGCGCCTTGGGCAGTACGATATTGTTTTGAAGGGAGAAACGTGTATTACAAGAGGAAGTTGTGAATTTATTAGCTGCAATATACAAAAAGATTTTGATTATGTACCAGACGGTAGGTAATTACAGCTAAGTTGAAAACGATCACATCTGAAATAGGAAGAATATTCAGTGAAGAAAATAGCGGAGACGAATGAGCGTGATGATCATGGCGTTTTTTATGTGGCCCTCGGCTAAGGCTCCCCACAATAAAACGACATAGTTCATAAAAATTTTCCCCTTCTGTTGTGTTCTTGGCAGCCACGTTTGTTGTGACCACAAGCTTAATCGAGACAATCAATCCCTTGTTATCCAGCAGTGGCCACACGAAAAATGTCTACACTGACAAAAAACGACAAAGTATAAAATATAGCTAATTTTGACGTCCCCGAGAAACTGACACGTGCTATGTTCACTCGCGTTACATTGGCTTCCCTTGTGCGTGTGTCACAAGGAAAATGAGTGTCTCACTCCATTCCCATTTTTCTTTTGTTTATTCAATGCTTCGCTTCTTTGTATTTTCTTTGAGTCGGGTATATTGCAAGTAACTGTTTTTTTTTTGCATGTGAGAAAGACAGTTGCGGAAAAAGGAGTTCTGCGGAAAGACATTTACTGCTGCTCGCTTTAATTTCATGGGGCACGAGTGAAGTAACGCTGCGTAAGTGTGATGACAAGGTTTTAATATGTAACGACACTGTTTCGCGCTAGATACGACGTGTGCATCGCCGTACGCGATTCATTTTGAGGACATCATATCGCGAAGAACACGATGAAGCCCTGTCGTTTTTGTTTTAAGATATTCCCTACGTTGTCTCCTGAAGTTGCCTTCCCGCGTGAACACACACAAAAGTCAGAAATGGCGGGAGAAGAAAGAAACGAGGTCGGATTTCATTTTCGTCACGTCATCTTCTCCTCGGCTCCTCTGCTCACCTAGAGACTGTCCAAGCAGGCTTCTCGTACGTTTTTTTTTTTGTACTTAACATTTGGTACTCGGGAGTCGGTACAGGCTTACATTAGAATGCGACCTCACGTCGTAGCTCCAGCGCGCAGGTTGCACCGATGAGATGGTTTGCGCCTCTTGATGGGATTATGCGACGTCGTCTCTTCCACCATAGCATCAAACGCAAGCCCGTTCTCACCCTGAACGGAGCACTTGAGATGTTGAAGTGGTACCAGCTAGGATTTAAATTACCAAAAGGGTTCGTGTAACATAACGTGCACTATGTTTATACCTCGCTGTTTCTTAATTTTTGTTTGCACGGACAACCCGCATGGTATCACACATTACTGGGGCAGCGAATCAGGGCCTGGTTATAGCTGTGACATTGTAAAAGTAACAGTGTCGCTGACAGGGTGAAGCAATGAATTTCATAGCAATAACGTGGAATGTTATGCTGGGAACGGCAAGCACATCGAAACGTGCAGCGCGCTGCTCATAAATGACACATGAAAACAACGCACACAGGACGAGAGTGAACTAACACCGTTTACCGCTTGCCACTTGACGCTCTGCTTAAGCAAAAACGACGCACAAAAGGTAATCACAGGCACATATGAGTGCAAACTAAGAAGTGTCCCAGTTGTTATACTTCGCTGTTTATGAAAAGAGCGCTGTTTTCGAAAACAGTGCCTGTGCAGCGAGCCAAGTGACTTTTGTGGGCCCGGCAACTAATACCGGTGTCACGCGAACACTTCTGATTGCAATAAGGGTGATCCGGATCGGTTTTTTTTGATCGCGATGAAGTTTATGGCCGCTGATACACTGCCCAAGCTAATTCGGTTTGGGCTTGGATCAGATGAAATGCACCAGGTGGCACTTGTGTACCGTAAAACATGTCATTGACAAAACTCAGCGTACGATATTTCAACAGAGCCATTTCTCGGCAACTTGTTATTCGTTCGAGAACCACTCGAACGTCAAAAACTTTGCGTGTCACTCGTAAAAGTAATTTCGTAAGTCTGTCATTCGGTAGAGTTTTCTTTGCACTCATCTCTACTGCTGTTCGAGAATTTCAATCTTCGCCTTTATTTCTGATGGCACGTGCTCGTAGCCGTCCAGTCGCAGCGAAACGGCAATCTTGTTGTACACGCCAGAGTTCCACTTATGGCGCCTCAAGTCAACCAGTTGCTCCTGCCAGCTGTTGATTACTGTAAAGGTCTCTTCATTCGACCATGAAGTGCGCGTGCGCTGTGACGTAGTCGAAAACTTGGGGACACTCATAATCAATTTGCTTCGAGGTGCTCCAACAGGTGCGATGGTACGAGAGTTGAACTTGTCGACATCTTATCGTCT
This sequence comes from Rhipicephalus annulatus, assembly GCA_013436015.1. NCBI lineage: Eukaryota > Metazoa > Arthropoda > Arachnida > Ixodida > Ixodidae > Rhipicephalus > Rhipicephalus annulatus. The sequence goes on along the minus strand of WOVY01011499.1, from coordinate 257,802 downwards.
GCTTCTCCCATAACTACATGCGGTCTATACGAATCCTCAAATATTCATTTATAGAGATATATTTTTGATTAAAAGAGTTTCAAATTCTTCTTATAAATAAATGTATAGCTTTTTAAAATTCGTTTTTACAAAATTATGCTTACTCTTCTTGTTTCTTTTGCTTTCAACAAGCTTGGCCAGGGGGTGCAGACGATACAAAATCGTGATCTCTCAACCAGATTGCTATGCGCGGATCGCCATACTCTTGATTCCGATTAGGCCTGATCCCGAATAAAAGTGACCGTGTAGCAGCACATAACCCGGATCGTGGTTAATTCAGATCAGCGCTGATCGCGATTAAAATGCCCGTGTGACACCGGTAGAACGCAATCATTCCGGTAAAAGCCGGAGGCACACGATTCTCCCAACCAAAGGATAAGTGCGCGCGCACAACCATCTACCACTTCCCTCCGCGGGGCAAAGTATGCGTGGGAGATAAGCGTGCGTTGGCGCATCGCGACGAGCTAGGCACCGAGCACGATGGCTTTTTTTTGTTTCTTGAGTTTTCAATAGATACGTATACATATAAGATGAATGACAATGGGGGAAGCGGCGGCGGCAAAAAACCAGCCGAGACTGTGAATATGATTGCTATCTCAATCAAAGAAAAACAGCAGTGATGCCAATGCAGGCATTACTCGCTTACCCCTGAAGAACGCAGAATGAAAGAAAGAGACCAATGCTGCAGCACACATAGAGCATGGCAGACCACGGTAATGGAACATGCCCTGCCTTCGAAGGCTGCCTTATAGCAATTCGACAAGGCGCGGATAATTCCGTTGGACCATATAGGCTCCTTATACGACGGCCAAGAAGATTCTGAGGGTTGTCTGAGTACTTGCTCGGCGGAAAAGCCAAGCTCGTAGGGAAACAGCAGTCGCTCGGAGAAGAAACGAAGCTTGTTGCGGGAACCTCGCTTGCGGACAAGCTGATCAAAATAAAAGGATATCTATGGTTGTCCCAGAGCACGCTAGTCGGCTCACACACAGGATGCAGTCGATCAGGAATCGATGGCCGGGCGGGGGGGGGGGGGGGGGGGCGTTCTATTTCGCGAGGAAGATCCGGTTTACCCATTAGCGTGGCCGATGCTCGCGACTTGCCGGGGCCTATCTCGGGAGCCAAACGGGCAAGAACGCGCCGAGTTGCTTTTACTTGCTTTGCCGGCTGTTGTGTTCGCTTCCTCATATAGCGCTGTTGTCCTACACGTGCCTTATTGTATGCTCAATCCTCACGTGTGATGCTTCCTCTGATCACGTATCGCACTCCTGCGAGTCGTTGCCCGTGAAAAGAAGACTGATGCGCCTGGCGAAGTGCACCGTTGCGCAATCGATTAGCCGCGTTTCATTACTTACATCGTTAATATTTATGTCACCTCAGCATCCGCGCAGAAAATGACGTCTAAGCAAATTTACAAACAGCCGCTCCCCCGTAAAATCTTCAGGTAAAATAAAAACAAGAGCAAAAGAAAACCAACAGTGAAAGCCACTTTGTGGTTACTTCTTCCCCTGTGCACAACGCGACTTCAGTATATGGGGGTACTTCACTGGCGATTATTACTATCTTTGCTTACATTTTGAACGGAGGTGTCCAGAGAAATATTTGCTGAGCGGCTCTCTTGAAAAATTATTCGAACTACGTCGTAGTTAATTGAAGCTTCCACGCTGCCTTGAGTTTTCGCTGTTCATGGAACGTTATATTAGCTATACGAGGCCACCTTGCTGAACACAAGCCACCACGATCATAGGTAAAAGCACTGTTACTCCTGCGTGGCCTGAATAATGAAACATATAGAACAAACCATTGCAAGTAGCACGTTCGCGTAGTGTGACAAGAGAAAAAAAAAAGAGCAGGGTACGCGAGACTGGTCTGCCATTCTTGTCATTTGTCAAGCACTACGACGGCAGCGGCAGCAACAGATACGCATCTAGAATACGAGGGCACAAAGGCCAGCAGCGGGGAGGGGAGAGGTCGACAACAGTGTTGCCAGGATTACAAGAGCCCTCCGTCTTCCGTGTCTAGGATCACTGGCTTTTACGAGGCTGTCTTGGGTCGCGTCCAAACAACAACCCGCGAAAACCCCGCAGAGAGCACTTAGTGACAGGTGACCACGTCATTGCGCCAGTGCTGCCATCGATCACACGGCCACTCTTCCCATTCCTTCTCCGGAGCCACAACGTTGCTTATGCGATTAATGTGGTGACTTCTTCCGACGTTGAAAATAAGCGTTGCGGATTGCCACAAGGTTGCGAGAGGGATAATCTTTTAACGCGCCATGTTCACAGCTGTGTAATCCACTAGTTTTCGCTATTTGTATTTTCACGAAGTCGTGACGGTACAGAAGACTTCAGCGGGATTCGAAAATGTGTAACTCTTTATTTGCCCCAAGAAGGTTCCATACTATGTCTTCTGGACTGGAGGTGCACCTCGACAAGGGACGCTCGTCGCCGCCATATTGGAAAAGGAAATACTCGGAAGCAGACGACAAAGTGCGCTTCGTAGCTCCACCCTCGAAGCGGCCTTTGGAGACTGGGACATGCTTTTGTAAATCAGTTAAAGAATATACAAGGCCATGGTGATTTCGTGCGTCGTTTTTTGCTGCACAAATTGCATCAAAAAGACGCCTGGGATCACTTTTCACGTGTAAATATTCTCGCTTCGTTCGCTTACGATCGCCTCTTTTTTTCGCGTATTTCGTTAAATTAGAAACAATATCAAAGGTGCACATGCGTGTAATACATGCGTATAACTGTAAGGAAAGTAACTCGAGGCTTTAAATGCTCGCTGACACGACGTTATCCCCAAGTTTTAAGTTTATGGACGAAGGACTTGCGATCTGTGGCTGCAGGTGTCAAACATTGGAACGAGTAGGACGTCTGAATGCCCTTCGAATTCCAAGTTTTCTGGTGTTGTCTTACAAGGCAAGACTGACGGCGTGCATGCATATTTTTTTGGCGAGTGAATATCGAATTGGGTGCATGTTTATGAAAGAATTCGCAAACGTAGAGAACAATTCCATGCCGTGGTTATCTATGTTACAGGTTTCCGAAAGACAGTGCGCTGCGTTCTGTTTTGGAACGTGCTGTTCGACGAAATATTTGGAGGGCTACGGACGGTGGCCACCTCTGTTCTATTTGCTTCAAAGAATGCTGCTTTTTTTCAGAACAGGGCTGACAACGAGACTGCGGCCTGGCAGTGCACCTTCGATTTTTCCTGCTTTCCTAGCGCATCTGAAAAAACCTGTTAGTTTCTACCTCCTTGACGTAGCTTCAATATAATGTAGTCACAAAAATAAGCAATTGCGTCTAAAACAAGATGAGACACATTTGAAATCTGTTCTATCTTGCCGATGAAACCGAAACAAAAACACCGATAGACGAAGTTGCCAAAATGAGTGAATGGCGTTATATCAAACATCGAGCTACCTCCTTTCTAAGCTCCGAAGACTGCGCTTGCCATGACAACACACGTCGCCAACGGAAGTTGATTACTATTATGCATAACTAACGCCACTGCAATCGTTCTTAGAAACGGTTCATTTGGGGTACGTTTCCTGGAGTTCGTTGGTTGCACGCGACATCGGTGCTTCGGTTTTGGTTCCGCCTGTAAATTGGTTGAAATTGGATAACTCTAGAAAAAGTACTGGTGACTCCTAGTTTACTTAACTGCCTTTGTTTTCTAACTTTAGCTTTAGTTATTTCAACTTCCTTATTATATTCTCTAGTAATCTGTCGGCACACACACAAGCACATATATAAAAGAAACGAGCAAATGTCGCGTTCCTTTTGATCTTGAGAGTCTGGAGGCACATTTCTTAACACACCCAAATTATACTCTAACCCTTTTGGACCGCAATAGTGCGCCAGCAAGCTCGATATGCGAAGCCTCCCTCGACAACAGATTGATCTGAAAGCATGCAGCTGGCAATGGGTGCATGAATTAATTTGTTTCATAAACAAGAAGAGCCATTTATTCGTCAGTGTAACCTAAAAGTGGTTTCCATCAATTTTTTTTATCCTAGAACAGCAAACAGACGCGCGCAACGCGCGTATTCCATTGCGGTCTATGGCGGTTCCGCCCTGTTTTTACTCTATAGCAATATGGCCGCCGGCGGCTTCACTTGCTCCCGTTGGCGGTAGCCGGTACTGCCATTCCAGAAGTTCTATGGAACCTCCTTGATTTGGCTGGATTAGTGGCCGGAAAACCAAAACCTAAACTGCAGCAGAGCAATGCAATATGTATTTATTAGCGGCAAGCAGGGTGTCGGCCGCCGAAAAACTCACAAGCGGTCTGGCGCGTCGGCATTTATGCATGTATTATCGATTGCTCTCGGTCGTGTACGTTCTGGAACTAAATATATATTGTTCGTGTCGAGCACGTAATCGCATCGGAATGTTTCAAGTATAACTAGATAGTACCCAGTCATTCTGGCACGCTCTGCGTGAGGCAGCAGCAGCTGTAGTTTGCAACAGTGGTAACATGAACACTGAACGAAAAGAGTTTGTGTAGCATCGCCCCCCACACCATCTGATAAGGCATCGTCCCGATGCTTTGGTGGAAGTACAATCAGTAATATGTACAAACAATAAAGTACAAGAATAAAAAACAAATTACAGTCCGCAGGTTCGTTAACGTGCGTGAAACGGCTTGATGCGCACGACATGGACGACTTCAGGTCGCACATGGCACCGTTTAGAATTCTCAATGTCGTCTGGGACGTCCTCGTATTCTAGAGCCATTCTAGGGCCATATAAAATCAAAGAATTTTATATGGCCCGAAGTACCTCCGAAAAAATTTTTCACGCATTAGACGGTGCAGCGGCACCCAGATCCCAGACACGGTCATCGAGCTGGTATTCTACATGGCGACTTCAAAGATTGTAGTGATGGCTGATCGGTCTTTTGTTGGCACTGGGCGCGCAGATGGGTGAATTGTCAGGTTTCATTGGCATGATGTAGGTAAGTGGTGATGTCGATGCTTTCCTCGTTGTCCTCATCGGTGGCGTTTGGTATAGCATTCCATCGAGCGTCGTTGCCGTGCTCCATCCGCAGACCAACTTGTACGGCGTCATCTGCATCATTTCCTGCACAGCCGTTATGTATGCGAAGGTCACGTACGGAAGGATGGCATCCCACGTCTTGTGCTCGGCGTCGACTTACATGGCCAGCATGTCGGTAATGGTCTTGTTTAGAGGGTCGGTGAGGCCATAGGTACGGGGGTGGTATGCGGTGGCCTGGCGGTGGCTTCTCTGGCTGTATCTCAAGATCGCTTGAGTTAGCTCCGCAGTAAATGTGCTACCTCTGTCGGTAATGAGAGCTTCTGGGGCACCATGACGCTGGGTGATGCCCTCAACGAAGGACTTGGCTACTTGGGCGGCGCTGCCTTTGGGTATATAGGGCCTTTGTGTTGGTGTAGCGGGTCAGGTAGTCGGTATCTGCGGCGATCCACTCGTGTGATATTGATTGGCGTTTCCTCCAAACAAAATATTAAATATCATGCGGATTCAAGTCGACTCGACGACTCTCGATCGCATTAAGAAAACCTATGACAAAACGAATAGCTCACATCTTCATGAATAACGAATTCTTGCCTAGACCCATGATGAATCCCATTTGATGCATTAAGGTAAAATGGCCTACCGAGATCGGGCGCTCGAACGAAATTATTGTGAAGGATTTGCATCTTCAAATTCATAAGCAAGGGCATATGTTCCTGTTTTTTATAGAATAGCATTGTGCCTACTCGTAAAACATAGGCAACTTCAAGTGGTTAGAGTCCCATCACCACCAGCGTGGTTACAGTTGAAACGTGCTGCAACCAGCCAGACAATTTATACATTGTCTGTAGTGTTGGGACTGACGTCTCAAGAGTCATTGCACTCGGAGAAGCTTACACGACTCACGAGCTGGCAAAGCGTTTCCAAATGCACATTTCACGGCATCATTCACAAAATCTAAATAGTTATGCATATAGTGAAACCAGTGTGAGTGGAAGAGTGGTGGCACGAAAGGTGACATGTTCGGTCGTCGACGGCGGCTCACTGCAAAAGGAGTGGCGCGCCGGATTAATGAGCATATTTATGCGTGAACGCATGGAGCACACGTTGCGTGGGCATTCGGAGTTTTAGTACCGTGTAGCCGGTCTCTATGTACGCCGGCTCGGAGCTCAACGTCGAGCAAAATGCTCGCCTCTTTCGGAGCGCGCACCGCAATGTCGGTGCAGCACATCGTCCAATTACGAGCCTCTCCTGCCGCTCCCTCGGGCGGCTCCAATTATGAAGTTCCAGTCCGCCGCGCAGCGCGAGGCAAGCGTCGTCACGCTTTCTGCCTCGACAGCGAGTGCGTTTTGTGTGTTCATTAAAGAGAAAAAATAAATAGATACAAAACACGCGTTCGCAAATTAGCGGCTCGGAGAAACGGGTCACGTACCGGTCATATGTACACTCTCAGCGGACGGCGGCAAAATGTCTGAGCTCGTCTCTGAGCTGTCGCGTCTGAATCGCTGGCAAACGTGTGTTAATGAAAGTTCGAGACTTAAATCACGTATTTCTCCTCGTTGTTCGAGGCGTGATGATGTTTTACTTGACATGTACGAAAATAAAGCGAACGTGAGAAATTCCGAATAAGTGCTGCTGTCACTCTCGTCAGTAAGCTTTTTGTCTGTGGGATTCGATAAAATGAGAGAGCAAAGAATTAAACGCTTCAAAAATATTCGTGGCTTCTAAGCTTTAATTCATTTCATTACTCTGGAGCGTGACCTCGAAGAGCAGAGCCTTGGAGTAGAAATCACAAATATTCATGCCTGTAGTTCTGTTTACTGCTATCCGAGCACAAGGAAAAAAAAAACAATTGTTTCGCACGCATGTATACAGGTTTTTTTAATGGTATATTACGTGGTGGCTTCAAGAAGGTACACGTTTAATGTAGTTTTTATCGAAAAAAAAAACGATTCACATTTACCCCGCACGACTGTATTTATTCTTTCAAAGAAGGTGGCTCCCTGTAGATATACAATCTTAGGCGCATCGTACACCTAAAAGAGGCACTTTTAGAGTGTATCACAGATACCAGCATATCACTAGCGTGATTTAAATCACACTTTGAAGTATTAAGGCACGTGAAGTATTATTTGGAAGTATTAAGATGCATGCACTAGCGACTCTCGATCTGTGGGAGCTAAATTGCTGTTAGAACTGTAGATACGAACAAACGTTCGGTACTTAAAGCTTTTGGTATTTCGGTGACAGCAAAAGTTTGCGTTAGTGAACCTTCTTTCAACCCGTACAATCGAGGGAAGGTGCGTTTCCAAATACACACGTGTACGTGCTCATTTCATTTTTGACCTTGCTCATGTGCTGTAGGCACCGTAGCTTTCTTATCAAGTGCGGAGCACCTTAGGGGGTCAGCTGTCGTGTGCTATCGTATGCTGTCATCGTCGCTTGGTGCAACGCAGGTAATGCCACATCTAGCATTGCCAGCCGTAGAATATTGAGGGCATTCTCGCGCCAAAGAGAAGTCATCTTCCTCTCGTACTTGGGGAGTCTTGATTATGATACTACTGAAAACAAGTGAGGAATAGAAGGAAGGAGAGAGGAGTTTGTCGGCGAAATTTGTGGAGCTGAGTCAAACTCACTCATGATATATATTTTGCACGTAGGGCTCACTTGTACTGACACTCACCGAAATATTATTCGCCCGGACTTACCCAGACTCCCGGTTTGATCTGAGTCTGGGTGAATCCGAGTGAGTCATCAATTTTTTTTTACTTCTCTTCATAGGTCGGCAAGCTCACTCGCCAGTGATTTTACCGACCTATGGGGACATAGAAGAAAAAAGCAATAGCAATAAAAATATAAATAAATAGAAATAAAAACACAGAAAAACCAGGAAAAGAGAACAAGAAAGATAGAGAAGAAGGCTGCCCAACTCCACACTTCCTTATCGATTCGGTGAGATTGGCCATGAACAAACTGTTTGACTTGTCGTCGCGGTCCAATTTGGGAACCTGTCCTTTCATTCGCGCACCTAAATGTTTCTATGCTTGCATAACACAAAAGATTATCAAGGAGTTCGATTGCAATTCAGACTAAGGAGAACAACAAAACTTCGCTAGTTCACGCATTTGGATCTCGTAGCTAATCGATAGGTTGTGAACTCGTATTCAGCCTGTATTAGGTGTATTACGACGCGCATTTGATTGAAATGCGCTGCTGTTTACTGAAGCAAGGAAATTACTAGCGTATGTGTGTATAGTCGTGATATGTGACAGTCTCCTGTGCTTTTAAATTTATAAGTATATCTTTTGTGCTTTATTTGTGACGCAAAGATCAGTAGCCAGCGCATATAAAGGTCCCCCCCCCCCCACACACACACACTTCTAATACAGGTCGTATGACTAAAAAAAGCGTAGTTCAAAATATAAAACTATTATTAGTCTTTCGTTAATGACACATACGTGCTTGTTTTTCTAGCTAACTTATCAATGCTGGCTAAGCATTTCTTGGACGTAAATATTTGCAGAAGCTTAAAAAGTAAATGATGGGATAACATTGAGCTTTCTATTGATTAATTATCTCAGCGCAGAAAAGCTAGATTTTTATTTTTTCTGTTTTACAGTTTCCATGATAAGTTTCCTAGCTTCGTTGGGCAGTGCTTTTTTAGTTTTAGTGTCGGTCAAATGAATGGCTCTGCAAAATATCATTGAAGAATGCGCACCCGCTCTTTTACCGCAGGAATTAGAGCGGAAAGACGCGATTGACTGACTTTAAAAAGGAATATTAGATGGAAAAAGAAGAAGAGAAAAACAAAACACGCGAGCACATATGCGGGAGAATCGATAGGTCGAAAAGCACTGTAGTTATCTGTCTGTGCGTTGTGTTCACCAGGGCGCGGTGACCAGTCGGCCCGAAAACGAAAAAAAAAAAGGGACAAAGAGGATGGGAGCTTGGTCGGTTTCCTCAAAACGTAGCAACTTGTGCGGAACCAATTACAAACGGACAATCGACGGGGACAGAATGGCGGAGTAACTCGTATAAAGAGGGGGCAAGAGAAAAAAATAAACTAAAAAGATAATCAAGACGGCGCTCGAACCAGATTTGGACTGGAGCCAACAGATCCTCGCTCTGCTTGACGTGCATGGTCAAACAGGGAAAATGTAGCGCAGAGATAAAAGCAGAAAAGGATCGTAGGGTAATGAAGGGGAAGAAAGGGAGCGAAGAAAAGAGCCGCTGGTGCGGCAATTTTGGCAGCCCTGACGTCCCAGTTATATACGCCACGTGCGAGCGGCGGCAGCATTCCGAAGATCTTAGGCGCGCACCGCGTCCGTGGGACATGCGCCTGTTATCGCTTCCATCCTATGCCCTCCCTTTGGTACGGTCACCCCCCATGGCGCCTCCATTTGGGGAGGGTAGAATCACTTATATAGACGACGAGCTGTTTTCGCTCCGAAGGACGCCACAGAAATCATCGCTCCGGTAGCGATCGACACCTATCTCCTCGATTCGCCATGTAGCACGTACAAAGAAGAAGAAGAAGAATAAAAGGAGGGGGGAGATGAGGGTGAAGGCGGACGTACGTCGGCCCTCGCACAGTTTCCTGGGAGCTCCTTCGCGTTATCGATCTTGGCTCAGCCGGCCCAGAGCTACTGCACACTTCGAAACGCGTGTGTCACGTCACAAGAGCGGTCGGGAAGTGCTTTCTCTTCGTAGTCGCAACGCGTGTTGGGACCAAGCAGCTTCGGTATGTCATTCTTACTACAAACACTAACTCACTTAATTCGGGCTGCTACACACGACAGGTTTGATACTTCTTAATTTGTCGTGGTGTTTCAGATCGACCAGGCATACCGAAATCATTGCCGGCAGCTCCGGAGCTGACGCTTTGTGCTCTCGAAGAAAAATATACGATGAAGAGATGCTCGCATTTCCATCGAGGCAAACTGCTATTAGAGGCCCGTGTACTTCGCGATGTCGGTGCATGTAAAAGAATACCGGATGGCCGAAATTTCTGGAACCATGCTCTACGGCATTCCTGATAATTCTATCGCGGCTTTGGCGCATAAAACGACAGAAATCGTCATCATCATCATCAACATCATCATCACCATCATCATGTTGTTGTTGTTGTTGTTGTTGTTGTTGTTGTTGTTGTTGTTGTTGTTGTTGTTTGTTGTTGTTGTTGTGCGTACGTGGTAGGGTCAGCGCGTGTCCGTGCAAAAGGCTGAAACTGGACAGAGAATGATCGTCACTCGATCAGAAAACGGGAACGAGCAGAGACGGGGAAAAGAGACGGAAATGGTAGCAGCAATAAATGGCCCACTAGAGTGTCTGGCACTTCCCACGAAACAGTTTCCAAAAAGTCCGTACCTTAAAGCCACAGCCGAAGTGGTTATTGCTAGCATTAAGAATAGCAGACGCGATGCATTCTTAGGCGTATAGCGTGACTGGCTGAGCAAAATTGGTCTGTCACTGCTATATAGCACGAAAACAAAGAAGTAGGAATGAGAAAAATAATTTCTGTTGTATCGTGACAGCAATAGACCTCTGTGAGCGCCCTGTTTCGTAAACTGGAATAATCATTTTAGCTTCAGCTGTGCTCTGAAGCGTACGGGCTGATCGTAAAGCACGCCATCTGAGGATCGCCTCGTATTCTTTAGTGGGCGAGTGGGGTTCTTCGCTGGTTTGAGTAAAATAATAAATTTGCCTGCTTGCATTCGGCGTTTGTTAACTTCAAACAGCCAATGTAAACAAAAAGGTATCGTGCAAAAAAAAAAAAGCAACGCTACTTCGTAACGCAGAAAGTTTTGGCGGTGCTACGCGACTCTATCACAATGGGCGCACGCTCTCTGATCAATAATGGCTAGTGAAAATAAAGTGCTGGTAATGAAGTCACAGCAAAAAAAAAAAAAGAGAGAGAGAGCGAATTGAGTTGAGGCGCAGAATGATCAGCTGCTCCACGGAACTTTCCTAATTGGTCGTAGTTATTGAAATGTGTGCAAGACGAAGGCAAGACACGCGTCTGACTGTCCCAGAGGAAGAGCTTTGACTTAAAAATAAAAATAAAAATAAAGTGGGGGAAGTAGGCGTCAACAGCAGACGATTCTTTACTCTGTTTCTTTTTTTTTTTATTTGGGTGCACTATATCGACTTGTCAACGCAGCCTGCGCTCCCTGGGCTCAGTGAGCACAGGCTGCTCTCAAATAAAACGTTTACTATTATTTTTTCATAAATTCAGGTTGGGCAACCTCATTACGGGTGTCTTAACCACGTAGCTCATAACAAAAGCCATAACAAAAGCCTATATATATATATATATATATATATATATATATATATATATATATATATATATATATATATATATATATATATATATATATATATATAGGAGTGTATTCGGGGCGCTTTAGGCTCCACATTTCCACACAGAATTTCGAGCTATTCTTGTAACTCGTTTGCTTTCACAATGCCACCATTACATATGCCTCGGACTCACTCCATGCGTAAGTTCTATAAGATAGAAAAAGAAGTAAACAAGTATGCAGTGGAACCCCTGGGCAGAGTCACGGGGTGAGACGCAGCATTCGCACCTGTCCGCGACGACGCCTGGAATGTTGCGAAGGGTCGAGCATCGAAAATACGTAGAATATAAAAACTGCGCTTCTCCTCGAGACGCCGGTGCGCTGCAGTATCCGATAGTTTTGAAGCATGGCCATCTTGTTATTTTTGCGCAACGTGTCGTCCTGTTTATCGCAAGCTTTCCCCCCCCCCCCCCCCCCCAAGAGCCACTCGTTATCCATCGCCGTACGCAAGATGGACGTACAATTTTTTTCTTTTTTTTTACTTCTAGCGTGGGACACTCTCGACGCTGGTGCGAGCTGAGTCGCGCCAAAAGAGGGGAAATAATATGGCCGTGTAACGCGGGGACGAAAACAGGAAAATGGGATATTCCACAAGCCGAAAGTGAGCGTAAGGTAACGGGAGGAAAAAGAAAAAGAAAAAACAACAACCTGTGGAAGAGGACATATGAAAAAAAAGAAGAAAGAAACGTGAAATCTTCGTCGCCTGGGGGCAGGATCACGTTGAGAAAGAGCCCGATGAAAAATGGCACGCCAAAGGAACGTCGTTGAAAAGGTGAACACGGCGCTAAGAAGCAGTTGCTCACGGCTCTGCTGCGCTTTGCTTCGGTATCTTTGATATCTGCCCGACAGACGTGCGAGCATCCCTTCGAACTTTTTCGCTTCGTTCTCTTGATATATACGCCGCCTTTCTGTGGTTCTCGCCAGAAACCGCAGTAAACAAACAAACACAATTCATCTGCAACGCGGGACCTCAAAGTGCCTTTCAAGATAACGCCTCGGCGCGAATCCCCCTTTTCCCGAGACGAGCTCCTTTTTTTCCTCTATACAGGTGAACTGACTTTCACTGAGGGACATTGGATAACATTTTATTTGTGCATTTTGTCAAAACACGAGATCTGTACTCGGCGTGTCTTAACAATATAAAACAGAAAAAACTGAAATATTGGAAAGTTCTCGCTGCTTACATGGCTCGGCCAATTTGTCTATAACGCTACTTTGATAGCCATCGAAATACACGTTGCCCGAAAGCCACAATAATTATTTTGTAGCGCGAAACACAAAAAAAAACAACGACAATACAACTGACATCAACAGACATCGCTCTCTCTTGCGGTGTCATTTCGTACTAAAATAGTAAAAATAAATATAATGTTAGTAAATAGTTCTACCGAAGGCATTTGCTCTTCTGAACACGAAGCATCTGACTTAAGATGTAAGGTTAAAGTAGAAGAAACAGGAATTTTACTTGCTACACTAGGAGCAATTCCTTGCCGAAACTGACCACATGAAAAGCTGTGGGCGAGTTCTTATGACGAACAGATCGCGATAACAACCCCGTGACCACCTTCTAGAAGTTTAAGTACTTTTTGCTGGGCTAGTCAGTTCGTGTTTATGCACTAGCCAGAAAAATGGGGCTGTTTCTACGTGATTAAATAACGAGGGCAAAAAAAAGCGTCATTGACGCTTCCCTTGACCTTTGCCCCCGTGCTTGCGTCTAGCGAAAACCGCCATATTTTTGTAGCTTGTACATGAACATGAATAACCTTATTTTACCCGACGAAATACCAGCGTGTCTCTACGAAAAAAAAAGCATGTTATCGTTTGAAAACTATTTCACGGCGAAACCAGTTCAGCGCAAGCAAAACCACGTATAAAAAATAAAAATAAAAAGCAAGCGAGACGTAAGCGAATAGACAAAAATTAGAAAGAAAAATACAATTAAATAGAAATAAAGAGATTGTTCACGAAAGAGAAAAAAAGGAGGGATACAAATAGAGAACTGCAGAGCTGCCCAGCTCCGCACTTTCTTCAGGCTTGGTACCTATATAGGAAGAATCTGCCTTAATGTTTGCTCAAGATGGCTGTTGCACACGGCTGCCGCTTGTGTTGGGGACTGACGCTTTTTTTATGCGCTGCCACAGCAGTCTGTCAGACACAAAATTGTCGAGTATATGTTCAATGTGAAGTGAATAGATTATTTATTATTTGATTTGTATACACGGATGCACAAAGACAGATAGGAAAGAGGGAGAGAGCAAGCTGGCAACTGCCACCTGAAGGGGCACCACGCCTGCTCACTCTTTCCGGAGGAGGGAAGAAACAGAGGAAACAAAGATTAGAGGGGAGAAAGAGGGAAGAAGGTGAGGAAGGTAAAAAGATGACGAAGACTACGATGAGTATGAGTGAAACAAAAAGCATGAATAAAATAAAAAAGACCGTCTGTAAACGGGTGGCCAGATCCGCTTGGTTCATAAATGTAAGGAGAGCTCGGTGAGTCTGGTCGCGTCAGGAAGCACAACCGCTCGGAAAGACGTAGTCGTCTAGGGTTGCGCACTGAAGTCCAAAGAATTTATATTCCTTAATCAGCAAAGACCGCTGCGTAGGAAACGTGGGACAGTTCACTACGAGATGCTCAAGTGTTTCGCAGGATCCACAAGCTGCGCGCAACGAACTGTCCACACGCCTTTGACGGTGAAATCGTCCACGCACCAGCACAGAGTCAACTCTTAGTTCGTACAACAGCGCTCGGGAACGACGAGGCAAGCCACGGCCACGAACACGTGGAGGGAACGATCTATTTTCCACATGGTGGTCTGGGCGCTGCTTTAGGAGGTGCCGGCGTATGAGCAGACGAGCGTTGTCCATCGTACATGGAATTCGCGGACAGTCACAGCCATCATGGTTGCACAACGAAGCAAGGCGATCCGCTTCTTCAATGCCCGCAATACCCACGTGCGAAGGCACCCACTGTGCAGCTAGGCATACCCCACGTGACAGAATATTGTTGATGGATTCCATGATGCTGCTTAGAATAGGGCTGTCAGTCTCCTTGCTGGTCCAAATGAAGTCATCATGTTTGCAACTAGAGGGGCCAGAAAAATATACAGCTAATTTTGCACTGCCACATTTCGAAACAAATAGTCTATTTTCTTGGGTTGAGACATGTTTGCCTCCTTCTGAAAAAGCGCATAGTGAAAAAAGAAAAAACGGCGATCACAGAAAAGGGAAAACCGGACGCTGGGAAATGTATTAGGGGAAAACTTGAGCTCCCCGGTGAATTGCAAATTCTTTCTTGGGTTGGATAAGAAAACTTGATTGACAGCACGTTTCTCAGGATTTTTTGTCCACCTACTCAGTTCGTTAAGCGTTCTTGTTATTTGAGGAGTGACACATAAGATTTACATGATATACGAGTTCGTTCGCAGCTGAGCGGCTCAAAAATTTTTGGAAAACTATAGTTCATTCGGATACCGAAGCCATTGTCACGAAAAGCAAAGAGCACACGTTGACCAACACGTCCACGAACAGGGGAGAGTCCTTTTAAAAAGCTAACGATTCGAAGAACAAAAGCGAAAGTCTGTGCTTTCGTGAAGCACTCATTTGAATGGCTGACGTTTGATACAATGCCTGTTTACGCCAGACTTCTTTTTTATTTTTAGTCGTTAGCAATATAAGGCTTTCACCTTCATAAAATAAAAAAAGCTCCATGATAGTACGATTTTACTTTCCTGGTGTTATAGAGCGTATAGTCCTGTCTCTAAGCAGCTGTGTCACGCCCCATGAGATCTCATACAAATAGCGAAATGGGCTAGTTGGAACATACTCATGACGATCAGTGCACAAAAAAAAGCACAAGAGACTCAAGAAAGTGCACGACACAAACGCTACCGAGTGTACCGTATCTCTTGTGTTGGTGATCTGGCCGTTGTCATCTAAAAAGCAATAATGCATCCAGGATGATTACGAACCATCATGGCGTCATACACTGTCCCCGAGCTAAAGCAACTTCTTGGTTGTTCGTCTACTTCTCAGATTTCCACCGCACACTTTAATACCAGAAGCTTACCGAAAAACTTAGATGATACGGTTGACTTCCCCACGCTAAGCGGTCATCACTTTTCGCTCATATGTGTGTCGTAAACATAGTCTTTGTAACTGATGATAACTTGTTTTCTTCACCGGGTTATCACGCTTAATTGTTTCATCGCCTGGATTACCTTGATGGTGGAGCAGCCATATTCATTTCTAAAGCATTATCATATACAAAACGTACTGATATCGTGCCTCCTGTAGTGAAATGCAAATCGGTCTGGCTGGAGTATCGCCCCGCCACGGTGGTCTAGTGGCTAAGGTACTCGGCTGCTGACCCGCGAGTCGTGGGATCGTATCCCGGCTGCGGCGGCTGCATTTACGATGGAGGCACGAATGTTGTAGGCCCGTGTGCTCAGATTTGAGTGCACGTTAAAGAACCCCAGGTGGTCTAAATTTCCGGAGCCCTCTACTACGGCGTCTCTCATAATCATATGGTGGTTTTGGGACGTTAAACCCCGCATATCAATCAATCTTGCTCGAGTTTCACCGTGGCTTCTTTCCGTCTAAAATAACTGTCGTGCGATTAAATTATCGGTCCCTATTATCGTCTTACGGTGACTTTTGTGTTGAACTTAATGATATTCGAAGTTCGTTCCTATCATCGTCTTACGATGACGTGTGTGTTGAACTTGATGATATTCTAAGTTCGTTTATATCCTAAAATTACAACGTGATCATTTTAGGCGACATAAACATTAGCATTACAAATGTTAACGATACATCTTGTGTTCAATACTCCAACTGTTTCATGGGTAATGGTTTAGAATCTCTCCTGGATTCTCCGACACGATGTGCTTCCCTGCTGGAACACACTTATTGACCATATACTCAGTAACGTAATGTCTGTTCAAGAGGCTGATGTGGCAAATTTTAATCTTACAGACCATTATTTATTTTTTCTTCTATTAAATACGCAATACGCAAACTATCAGCAAAACGAAAATAGCCAATAAGTGTCCTTTTGATTCTGAAAATTTCACTGATAAGGTATTGTGCTCTGACTGTGGGGATTTATCACAAAATTCTTGCGTCAAGAAAGCGTTCAATGCCTTGATCGAGAAATTTACAGGTTTCATAAACTCGTGTACGTCTGTGTCCATCCCATCATATTGGTACTCAGCTCCTTAAAACCCTAGGATTACGATAGGACTGCTGAACCACATAAATAAAAGACAATCTTTACAAAAAAGTAAAACTCCAGCCATACAACTTCTGTCCGGGCCTGCTTTAAAGTGTATTCACAAACCTTTACTGTCCTACTTAAAAACAGATAAACTAACCTACTATCAAAATAAAGTGCTTGAACATGGGAATAGCAGTAGAAAAAACTGAAACGTAAGTAAAGATTTTTTACATCTTGATCATCCAGACACACTTACAACAAAATATTCGGATGGCACCAGCACTCTAATCAACCCCATCGTTATGGACAATTCGTTAAATGAATCAGTTTTCAACAACTCTGTATCGACTGTCACTACCTTGCTTGTCTCACTCTTTTTTTTCTTGAAACCCACATCACCTGATGAAGTTCTCCGCACTATGAAACATTTCAAGGCAACAGTATGTGACCTAGATTCAATGCACACTTCCAAAATTAAACTTGTTGCCCCCGATTTATCCTGTGTGCTTTCAGATTTTATCGACAGTGCATTTTGTTCTGGCGTTTTTCGTACTATCCTAAAAAAAGGAAAGGCAACACATGTATGCAACAAGAGAGACCAAAAAGATTTCTCTAACTATCACCCAATAACAATCCCATTCTTTAGTAAGGTTATTGAGAAGATTATTGTTAATCGCCTTACGGACAACCTAACAAAATTTAATCGTCTGTCACATAAGCAATTTGGTTTTTGTGCTAAGCTGTCTACCGAATTAGCACTAATAAAACTAACGGATAGCTTAAAAGAGTTTATCGATAAAGGTCTATGGGCATATGCAGTATTTATTTACCTGACTAAAGTGTTTGATACCAATAACAACTCTAACTTCTTTTCTAAACTTGAATCCCTGGGAATTTGTGGGCCTAATTTAGGCCTTCTACAAAGTTATCTCACTGACAACACCCAAGTTGTCAACAATACGGCGGCGTTTTATCTTCTCCAATAACAACCAACCTGGGAGTTAGTTCCACAAGGCTCAATTTCACGACCTCTCTTGTTTCTCATCTACATTAATGACTTACCATCATCACTTACTTTTTCTGACCACATCATTTCTGCTGCTGATACAAGAATACTTTTCAGTGACAAAGATATCAACAAGATGCAATAAAAAACAAACAGAGATGTTGATAATATTGTTTCATGGTGCATTAATAAATTATTTAAAATCAACACTATTAAAACAACATTCATGTTATTTCACTCACACACAAAAAAGTGACAAGAAAATTGGAAATATACACGTAGATAACCACGTCATTACTCTGTCAAAGCTCATTATTTTTCTAGCGGTCACATTAGATCCTCACCTTCAATTTAACTTTCATATAAATTATATCGCAAGAAAACTTCTTTTGGCATGCGCGTACTCATTCGCTTAAGACATTGTTATCAGCAACACACTCTCAAGTCACTTTACTATGTATTAATTCAGTCATCTTACTTACTGCATTTCATCCTGGGCCAAAACGTACAGCACTCATCTCGCATCCATCATTCACCTTCAGAAAAGGGCAATCCGTATTATCACTCATAACTCATACACTGCATCAGCAGCACCCCTCTAGAGCACTCTCGAAATTCTACCTATCACCTACCCTTTTCAACACAAACTTGGTATTTTATTATCCAGAAGTAGAACAGATGACATTCCCACTGAAATGCTTCCCCTAAAACAACTTCACAATAGTGATAACACACGGTTTCCTGAAAATATTAACAATCTGCTTTCAAAAGTAAAAACTGACTACGGCGAAATGACAGCGTTGTTTACAGCAATGTAATCCCGAAATTCACTTCCATCAATTATTAAATCAAGCACTTCATTACATTATTTCTGGCGTCATCTAAGACAGTTTTTACTACCCACACGCATCACTTCATCGTATTTGTGCATTTATATGCGTATTAGTTGAAATAGTATTTGTATTTATGTATGTGTGTATGCTCACTGTGTATGTGTATTCATTCATAAGTATTTACATATGTGCTAGTTTGTTATATTGAAATGGTTTCTTAGTTGTCTATCTTCATTTTAGGTTTTTTGTACTTCTTCTAACAGAACAGTTCTAACATGTCCCTGGTAGTTCTTACTTTGGGACCTCCTTCTGTTGTATGCACATTTTTTTTTCATTGTATTGCATTATAGAAACTATTGAATAAAGTTTGAAGTTTGGAATACAAACCATACCATTGTATGCATGTGCTCTGGTGCATGCTTGTTCTCGAAAGTCAATTCGGACATGCCTGTTCTAAGAAGCGAAGGGAGAAGTGTCATCGGCTGTGGACTACGCTTTACAGAAAAATTGGCATTCGTTCAACTATATGTTGTCCGTAGCGTCGATTGCTGACGGTATCCCAAACTCCCCGACGAGACAAACCGTCTTACGCCATCTGCTTTAAGATCTCCTTTTACTCGTTATCTTGGGGCTATCCTTTGACGAAGAGTCACTGCACTATGTTCCTTTCTTTCGCCTTGCAGCGTAGTCCCAACTGAAAGTCGTTATCGGTTCACTAATTATTACCGAGCGAGTAGAAACGGGTTTTATCACAGTTTGTGGTGCTTTGAAGCTCATTACGCTTCCTTTATTCCCGGCGGGTGCACAGGAACGCCTAACTTGCATCAGTGCCAAAACTGAGGTGACGATCAAGAAGCCAACGCAAAGTATTAAGGAACGGACGGATCTGTAGTGACACGCATTCTGTTACTCAAACACCTTTCAACAACAAGAGTTAACTAGTTCAACTCTTTTTGCACGACACAAGGTTTAACTTGTTGACAGGCATCTATCATTACATATTCACCATCAGTTTTATTTTCTGTCTACCTTCATTCACGCAACAGTACAGTCTTTACACTTGATAATCTGCTTTAATGCTGAATGGTTCCCTCCCGTGACCATCATCGAGCGTCTTCTTCCACGACGAAGGGCTTTTCTGATTTTGCCTTAAAATTTTACCTCCAATAAATAGCTTATAAAGTGTTGAGGACATTACGAAGGGCTCTAAATGGTATGAGTTGATTTGTCTCGAAAGCAGTATAGATACTAAGTGCTCGGGAAATTTCTGACACCATCTTGAAAAGGTCGCTTTAGCCGCCAGTTTCTCGCGCCGAGTCCGATTTTCGAGATGCGAACACAAGCGCGTAGCATACCCACGTAACCTACAGCCACCGCACTACTCAGCTCCACTTACAGCCCAAAAGTGCAACTCGAGTGGTAGAAAAACCCACGTATCTTTTCCTTCTCCGTCGGCTTAGTTTTCCCTACGAATCGCACAGCAGCGTTAAAGTGGTTTTCTCGTAAAACCAAGTTCCCTCGTCGGCCTCTGTCTCCTTCATTCTAAAAGCACGGCAACGGGCTTTCAGGCCGAGCAAAACATGCAACAGCGGTGATAGTGCGGAGGCTCCAAATTCAATAAAGTTGGCACGCAATGCCGTTCCACTTTGCGAGTTCTCGTCGAGGCTGGTGTGCCGACCTCTCTGTATACTACGTGAAAAGTTGCGCAGCGAGAATTTCATGCCCCTTTGAACTTCTAGTCGAAGCTTCTGTATTTGCCTTTGATGTTTGTGTCCATTCTCTTGCCGTCAACTTTTACGATCTGCCAAATGTAATAGGCGTCGCAATACCCCCTTCCCCTCCACCCACCTTTGTTTTTTGGTCACACCGGTACTTCATTGGTGGTGCATATTACTGGATATCGGACTTTCTGCTAGCTCCA
This sequence comes from Rhipicephalus annulatus, assembly GCA_013436015.1. Taxonomy (NCBI): domain Eukaryota; kingdom Metazoa; phylum Arthropoda; class Arachnida; order Ixodida; family Ixodidae; genus Rhipicephalus; species Rhipicephalus annulatus. Next base: position 237,432 of record WOVY01011499.1, on the reverse strand, counting down.
CCATTGCTTATAGGGAAATGTTTTATCCAAATAAAATATTTATTATGTTTTTATAAGAATTTTTAAGCAGGTTTACATCCTTGGAACGGTGTCACGTCGAAATAAAACATGTATGTCAGAAGTTCTTTCGTTGTTCGGGTGCGCCATCTGTTATTTAAAACTTAAAAAAAAAGAAAAGTAACTCATCCTGGAGCTGCCCTGCCTAAAAAGTACTGCCTTATTATTATGCAAGGAAAAAATTTTTGGTGTGATAGTATGCTACAATGGGCATAGGTCAGCCAGAGGTCGTAAAAAATAACGTGGTACCTGACAAAAACGTTTCCATAAAGATTGTTTGTTGAAAACGCAAGGTGTCGTTGCTTTCAAAGTTACTGAGTACACCTCATCGATCGCTTGCGTCGCAGACTAATTGCGAGGAGTACACCCTGCCCACGGAGGCACACAGATTGCTGGACGTATCAGAGATGACCTGCGACTCTTTCCTCATTATCGATGTGTAATGGAGTTACAAATGAATTAGACACCGGTAACTGCCTGAGCATCAACCGGCTTCGGAGGTAACACATGAAACTAGACAGCCTCGCACGCACGTCAAGGCTTAGCGCACGTTAATGATTATTGCTTGCGCATATGTGCCAGATTTGCCAGAATATAGCGCCCGGATTTCCAAGAAGCTTAAACAAGTATAAAAACCCATTAAATGTAAATGTATAGGCATCAGCCGAAAAGAAAAATGGTTGCATGTATCTGGGCATGTATTTACAACATTTTTTAAGCTAAAATTGTCCGCAAGAGTAAACTTCAGCCAATCCGGGAGCTAGACATGTCATGCGGAAAGATGGTCGGCCTATGGCATAGAGTGTTTACGAAGATATGCTTTGTTGATTCGGCCTCTTTAGGCCAATTGTCTGGTCAATTGTACGCTTAGCTTATTTAAAGCCTCATCAAAATTTTAAATTTTATACAACTCAATTTATTACAAGACAATTTAAACGCTCTTAGACTCCTGAGCATGGTTGTAGATATTTCTCGAAGCAAGTACTTGACGGATTAAGTAATGAGGTGTAAACTAAAGAGCTCGTTTTTTTCTTTGTTAGACGGGATAATAACTAGAACTAAGAGACAACGATGCTAAGGAAAGTATAAGGGTATCATATTAGTAGTAACTGTAAACATGAAGGAAGAAACCTGGACGAAAAGATCCCTGCCGTGGTCCATGCGCTGGGGACCTTAGAAAACGCGTAATATAATCTACAGTAGTGGTCATTCCTCTATCAACTTTATGGGGTAAATATGTGCATTTAAACCTGACAGTGTTCGTCAGCGCCGCCAGTAGCCATGACGGCGAGTGTGCAACACTTTGCTAGATGAATTGCGCTTGGAGGATTGTCACTTACAAATTTAGTTGTGTACTGTCAAAGAGAGGCAGAGAAAGAGCCGATGAAAAGGGGAAAAAAAACGTGCGGCCAATCAGACGCACGTCCGGTTTGCTACCCTGCATTAGGGGACACGGAATGAGGATTAAGAGGGATGAGCGAGAAAACAAACTATTGCGCTTCTTCGCAAAGCACGTATTAACACGACCACTGATCACAGTGGTCTGCAGAGATGCACTGCTGAGATTCAGAGTGGTATTCTTTGCATGGTGCCGTTATTACATACATTCGTTTCGCGAACGAAAGAGGGGAACTTTAAGAGTTCGTTTCTTTGTTTGTTACAGCCCTAATTAAAATCAACAACTAAGGAAGCCAAGGAAGGTACTGGGTGCACCAAAATAAAACACAAACAGCGATAAGCCTTCGTGATGGTATAGTGTGCTCCGTCCACTTATCACCACAAACTAGCACGCATACGTGCGTAGAGCTGCCGAACAGGATGCCCACGCCTTTCAATTGTGATAACTGGACGGCGCACACTATACCATCGCGAAGACTTGCCGCTGCTCGGGTTTCATTTGAGGCCGATAATACATTTATTGTAGTGTTTTACGCGTATATAGTAAATATAATGAATATGCGAAGATAGTAAAGTGGACGGAACGAGAACTTGCCACCTGGGAACAGACCTGCGACCTTCGGATAACGGTTTCAGATACGGCGTTGGTCGTCCTCTCTATCGGGTACTTTTATGCAGGCAATCACGGAAGTGCTAGTCAGCGCCGCTTCTAGTGATGATGGCGAGTGTGGAACGCTGTTTTTTGTTCACCATTTAAGGACACGTAGCACGCATGTGACCTCTTTGTTCATTGGGTGGACAGTGGACTAGTAAGCCCTAGCATAGTCTTTGAAGGCATCAAGTTTTTCGGAACGAGGCCCTCGCTATATGAACGCTAAATACATCATGGTCTTTTCGTGAAATTCTCAAGCATCTTTCTATAAACCGCTATATTCTATTGCGTTCAGAGCGTTATGCTTTCCAGCATATTATATGTAAATATCGGTACGTTTAGAGAAGGAAACGTGGCTACGTTATCATTTTTTTGTATGTTATTGCAGCCTGCGAACAGCAAACAACTGGGGCACTCGACGGGCATCGAGTCCTTGGCGATGAGAGTATTTCATTGTTATTTGATTCTTAACATTTCGCACCTGCTGTGCTGCACTTGACACAACCAAAAGAGAATTATGGAAAGTGTGCGACATGATCTGCAACCCAGCTTAGCTGTTTTACTTCACGCTTGCGCCGATATTTTGTTTGTACTTCTTTTCTGCTGCCTAAAGTTATAGGATGCATAGGTAACACTTTGTAACAGCTCGAGTGTTGTCGTTCTTGTATTGTCTTTAACTTTTGAAGCACTTCGAGCAAAAGCGAGTCGTCGCGGCGTGGTCAAAGCCCTTTCATTTCTTAACACTCTTCACGTGGGAAAGCAATAAAGATCGATCGACCCGGAGAGAATTGAAGCATGCTGTCTTCTCGCCGGGAGGTGTTAATATTGCGTGTCGTCACAGTTCCTAGGCGTATATTAGCCGCCACCATGCACGCTCGCCGAAACGGCATCGACTGTCGTGGAACTCAAGAGCGGCCAATCAATGAAGCTGTGCCGGCAACGAAAACTCCCGACGATCTCGCACAAGCAGCGTCGAAAGCACCGAGTGTGTTCTGGAAGCTGTTTGAGAGAGAAGGAACGCGAGGGCCCTACGAGTCACGCATATTGTATCTCGGTTATTATTATTATGTTTACTCAATGGGCAGACAAGGTACAATCGGGTTGTGAAGCAGAGTACAATGACACTCATGCGAGGCGTTAAATGCGGAACGCCATAAGGCACCGAAACGCGGGATCACAATAAAATCTGTCATAAAGGTATTTGGATAAGGCACTTTTTATCAAGATCTCGGAGCTTGGAAGCACTCTGCCGCCAGTTCAGAGCGTCGCCGCTTCGCGTGCACTCGCGCTCTTCTTCCTTCTCAGTTCCTTCAATCAGCCCATATCGAGAAAATTATCAACACTAGCAACAAGCGTATAACGAACGGACCCAAACACAGGATCGTAAGTTACATTCGTAATAGAATATTGCCGGCAATTACGATGCGAGACATATCGGTAAAGTCGGCTGACAAATAAAAAAAACAAACACGAAACGACGGAAGCGAAGTTTTGTTAATTGGGCCTCTGGGACCTCTGATCATATCGCAGAGAAGTATGGCAGTGCTTAGCAGTGCCAAATCAATGTCTGGCCCCTAAACAAGACTTCAATTATACATCGAAGAGTAAAGAAAAAAAACCTTAGTTGGAAGCTTTATCTCGACCTTTATTACAGTTTTTTGTTGTTTTCTTTATAACCACATCCTTATACCCCAGCGTGTATGTATATAACCGACGTTAAGCCTGCTCGTCGGTTGTATAGCCCAAGTGAAAGAAACGTCATCACGCATCAATTGGCGTTCTCGCTTTAGTGTGCTCTCCTTCCAGGAACGGCTCCACTGCGGCAGTATCAAATGGGTCAATGAAAAGTATCTTCACTTCGCCACGCGAGTGATGTTGGCGTGTCCGCTGGTCTCCCTGTCCTTCCTCCTCCACCTCCTTGTCCGCCCTTTACTTGACTCGATTTTTCGCCCTCCATCGAATACGCCAGGTCAATACGAACACGGCCGACACAGGAAGAGATACGCAAGCCGGCGAAATACGCGCGCACGGTGCTCATTAGGCGCCGATATCACGCAGCTCGAGACGCACTCGAGGAACGAAAAGAGAGCGATTGTTCCCGATCTGTCTCCGCTAAGAAAATTGGGAAGCGGAACTAATTGAAAATCTATGCCCGGTGCGTGACGGCCCGGCGAGGAATTTAACGGCGACCGTTAAGCTCGGGCTTCAGTGAATATAAAGTTGTTCCTTCACGGCCGATAGGGTCGAGCAACACATCCGGGTCCCTTTATCCACGAGTTAACATTATCAGTGGTTCGGGAGAGCAAAAAGTGATAAAATATAGTTTTGGCACATTACAGGAATGCCGAGGTTGCCATAGAAGCAGTGGAAAAAAGGGAGAGGGGATAAGATGAATAAGAAATACACCTAATGATTGACGACTGAGTTTTGTCAGTTTGTGAACGTGTTCTATAAGTATGGTTCTGATTAAGTGTTTCATACGATGCTTAGCACCTTAGGTAATTACAGGTTGATGACACGCTTCATTCAGATACTTCCACGTTAAGATTTGTTTGCAGATCGGGAACTCTATCCTTGCTCATCGTTTACAGGTCTTGTTTTAAGTCTATAAGTTTCTATTTTACATGATTTGTATTCTTCTAAGACGAGATAGGAACAGAAACAAGATTATAAAAAAATCGAACACCATGAGTGGGACGGCAGCTGCAAGTATGTGAGGGAGCGTTGTTAAGGGAAGAAATTGAATTCATTTGTGTATTTTGGGGGAATATTGTTCTCTAGAAAAAGAATGCTTCCCATGCATCACGTCACGAGATGTCTATCAGTATAAAAGAAATAACCTCTACGGTGACCCCCAACGCTCCCTGCCTTTGATCATTTTGATGAACGCCGTGATTCTTCCAATAAAGGTGAAGAAACGTGTGGAACAAAAAAGTTAAAAATCGAGAAGGCATTGTTCACCGGGATAAGGAGTAATTACTTTCTTTTCTTTTCTAATCGGCAGATGTGAAGTGCTCGCGAACGAGCGTTGCTTAAAACTAACATGATGAAGTTCCCGAAGAAGAGGGCATAGTGATGGCGGCATACGTACTCAGCCGACCGCAATATCCGTTCCTGACGACGGCGAGCTCTCAAAATGTCGGGCGCTGGCTAGGAGAACAACGGGCTATATGACAAATCTGTAGAAACAGCCGTACATTTAAGCAAGAGCAAGCGAAACGCACGAAAGATGTGTCAAAAAGCCTTCGGCCACGTTGCTGAAATAACACGAAGTGGACGAGCTGGCAAAAGAAGCAGCGATGGAAGAAAGCACAGAACCAAGAAAAAGTTACGGCACTGGGATTAAGCTGAATCGAATCAAACAAAAAAAAACGGAATAAAAAGCGGGGTGGGGGGCAGTAGAATACTCTCCCTGATGAGCTTATAATGCAGCCAACTTGTGTTAAAAAAATCTACTCACGCTCACCATGCCCAATGCCCTTCTTTTAAATTATGCAGAGGTGCACTCTCGCAAATAAGCTGTGCCTCATGGAACACTGTAACATGCGCTATAGCATATGGCTGTGCCTAAAAAAATAAAAAGTGTCGGGGGAAGGGGAGCATAGTTATTACCGATAACTAAGGCTTCAATGCTATTTTCGTATCTGTGAGCGCGTGGTTTTAAAACACAGAACATGAAGCGATAGAGACAAAAAGAAATAAAAATTGTGTGATCACAATTTCTTTAGGTAGGGACAGCATAGAGTTACAGAGGGCTTTCTTTAAGCGCGGATAATCTTGGGGGGGCATGGCTGTCGTATGCTGTGATCGCCTGCTGTCGTCATAGCTTCGCGTAACGCATGCAGTACTACATATAGCCTAGCCAGCTGTAGCATATTGAACACGCACTCGCGCCAGAAACAAGTCTTCTTCCTCTTCGAGCACCTCGTTGGTGATCTTAACACGTGTTCTTTCTCTTGTTCTGCGAGCGCCTTGATAATAATTTAATGAAAGAAATACTACATATAGCATAGCCAACTATTGCATATTGAACTAGTGCTAGCGCCAACGTGAAGTATTCTTCCTCTTGATCTTCGAATGCCTTCACGACAATATAAAGCGCGGAAATTACTTATGGCTAAGCAAACACGACAATACAAACGATGTAGGAAAATTGGGAGATGAAGCAAGCGAGAAATCAAAAGAGAAAAAGGAGAAATAAAAGAGGAAGAAAATAGAAATAAAGACCGAATATCCCAGAAAAGAAAACAAGAAAGACAGCAATGTGGAAAGAAAGAAAGAGCCAAAGGAAAAACAAACAAAGCTACGCACCGCATACACAAAACATATTTTTTTGCACAAAATTGGCAGAGCTGGAACTCCCGAATGCGAATGTGCATTTATAGATGAAGACTTATGACAACTTATAGACTGCTTACATCATCACACGCCGAAACACCGTTTTAAATCGGAGCTGCTGGCATTAGACCACAGACCATTTAGTATCAAGAAACTTCCGGGCCCGTGTCCAACTGGAGTTTTACAGACGCACGCTTCAAAAGCGTTAAAACGTTTTTTTTACAAGACAGCGGAATAGCTGACAAGTGCTAAGAAATAACGACCTTTCCTTTGTATCGCACATGTCATACTTGTTATGCACAGTATCATACGACACCCATCATATGTGTGTGCTGAATTGAACATCTCTATAAAGACCCGACGTGTGCTCTGCTGTTTTCTGCTAGTTGGATCGAATTTCGACGAGGGACACTATCAGAGACTCTACTCGTTGACTTTCGAACATTTTCTTACCGTTGTGTTGTGATATGTGCGCATAAGTGTCTTTTTTTGCATGTGTGCTCGAGTGTTCTACTTTTTATGCGCTGTTTTATATGATTTCTTTTAAGATATGCGTTCAGCTTTTACTCAAGGGCTAAGGAGTAGCCGGTGCCACACTTGTGCGCCAACATCTCCTTATATATCATATCAATAAAAAAGAGCTGCACAGCTCCGCATTGACTCATTGACTTCAGGCTTGACACAGTGCGTAGCTGCCTCAATTTTTGTTTTCGCCGGTAAGATTCACTGATTCACATAAAAAAAGAAAATTAAAGGTACATTTCAGTCAAAAGCAAGAAAAAAAATTTCACTTTCCGGTTCCCGTTTAAATAAATTGATGTGCTCAAAACCCATCAGTGGCTTCGTTAGGTTAGCGGTTTCGGGTAACTCGAAAGAAACTGTTTGCTAGCGTGAATTATCTGGCGCAGAATAATTTTCTTTTCGTGTTCATGAGACTTGCATGAGATGGCAGTGAACAGAGCAGAGCTTTAGCGTGCTGACTTTTTGATCATCAGGCCCTGAATCGCCGGCATGAACTGTCGCTAGGGCTCATTAAGTGCCGCCACGTTCTCTCTTTCATTTGTGGGATATGGGACGCTTTTTAGATACCCTCAGTGGTTCCTTCGTCTCGATGGGCCAACCACAACGCCTCAGAACAGAAGCACAACATGAAGGACGCTGCACTTAATGTACTGCCGTTATGTGGAGCAACAAGCTTCGTCGCTGAAAGTGAGGCGGCCCATTGGAGTCAGAATCGAGAGTACACAGTTGTCACGCCTTGTGTTCCTAAAGCATTGCCTTCACTGATTATTCGCTATTTCGACCGATCGGTTAATGCAACACCTACAGAAGCAGATACGGAGCCTCATCAGCCATACAGCGTATGGTATCCGGATGTGGTTTTGTATGGTACACCTGTATACACAATGTAAGACCGTATACCAAGTGGTATTTTGGGACGGCAGCATAAGTTCGAGTTATAGTGATGTCATACAATTTTTCCTGTACGACAGATTGATGCCAAGGAAACCATGGGAACATGAATGGAATGCCCATGGAAAGAACAAGAGGTAACTTAGATCTCGTATTCGCCTGCTGTTTTGTTGACCCGAAAGCGTGTAAAAATATACCCAACTTCTTCTCCCGATGGCTCATGCATGCTTTTATGGATACAAACAACAGTGATGCAATTGAAGTTTGTTTTATAACTTCCCTGTCATTAATGTGATGGACTACCATTTTGTAATATCATTGTAGTTGTTGAACTCGCGTATTCACACTGACAATCATCGTTGGATGGCTTCCACCACAAAATGTTTTTAAATATAACGAGAAAAAGAATATTTCTGGAAAAGCCCCAATTTGGTGTGTGCGTTGAGGCACCATGCTGCAATCTTTACTTCAGCAGCCGGTACACGAACATTTCGTGCTGAGTACGTTCCAACCAGAAGTGAGCAAGGCAGGGGTGAGTTCAGACCTCCGTGAAATTCATCGAGCGTCATCGAAGTAAGTGAGCAAGTTGATCTCGTAAATGAGCACATATACTTTCCGATACTACATTTTCCTAATGGCTGAGGCGCGCATGTATGTGAACCCCTCGCGAGCATATAGAAATATATTATTAAAAGCGTTGCTAGCACTTTTGCGTCAAAAGCAGCTGTTTTCTACGAAGCGGGGAGAACATTTTTCTATTGAAGCAAAATCCGTTCTAGTATACTTTTAGGAGGAACGTCGCACGGTTAATCGCATTTTGAGGTTAGTCTTTACCACTCAAAAATTGTGCTCGATGACCGTACGGTCTTGCACGGCAGCACGAGGTAATCTTATCAGCTCTAACACATTCGTGTTCGATGACGCTTCCGAGCGGAAATCCTCGGAAGATACCTTATGGAAACAAGATTTCCTTGCGTTTGTCGTGCCGCCTTGGAAATCAGTTCTACTGACAGTAGTCTATGTACGTTATTGATAGTCGATATCAAAAGAGAAAGACAAGGAAAAGCACCACACTTGGATAACTGTGGTTCTACACGATGAAAAATCGCTCAACTTGCTCTTTCTGTCGGCGCAATATTCCGGTACATTACGGGATACAACAGGAAGATAAAGACCAGCAAAAGTGCGTCCGGAGGGGCACACGGAAAAGACAAAAGGGTTTCCGCGAGAGAAATGTAATTACGCCCTGACAAATGGCCGTGCCGAGTGAAAACACAAGATATCTTGCTCGCTCATAGGCGACGTTTCTTGTCTTTCTTTTTTTCCCTTTCTCTTTCGTCGGCACTGGTCTCTCGACGGCATGAGTAGCGCTGCTGCTTCGGAGACAACGGCTGGTGCATGCGATTGGCTACTTTATTCAGGCGTCTCCCCGAAGAACAATTGCCGAAAAGCAAGACGTGTCAGCTTATTTGTCATGTCTGTCTTGCAATACACGAACGCGTATGAAAAAAAAGTTCGCGTGTTCTTTTTTTTTTTAGAGCGCTTGAATGATAGTGACCAAAAATACTGCGCTGATTTATGTTTTATATATGTGCATTTTATATTGCTAATTCTATTGGGGAGTGTCCTAACTTTTCTCTATTAAGATACACTCAGTCACGCGTAGAAACTGGAACAAGGTCTAACCGCCTAGTATAAAAATATCAGTTTCTAACGTTGTAATAAGACTTTTGTAATAAGCTGTTCCCTCCCGATGATGAACCCGCCGTCACAAACATGAAATAACGCTCCTACGGTGAAGACGATGATGGCAGTGGTATATAGTCGCATGGGCTTTATTCTGCTGTCTCGCCTGCAGCTGTTTATTCGTTTACATTTTCTTCGCGTGTGTGAGTACGTTCTTTTCTTACTTTTGAATACAGCTTCTCGTGACACGGATGACTCATCAGCTGTGAAAGACAACGAAGAACTTTCGGAAAGGTGGCGAAAACATCTGCCGCAAGCCTCCTCTTCGTAACGAATATTGTTCTTAAACTACCAGCGACATGAACGAAGCAGGAGGCCACTCTTGAGTGCCACATAAATTGTTATTGTTAATAATGTATTTGAAAACAACACCTAACGCGTGGAAAAAGCCAATTTATTTATGCTGCTCTCAGAGGTAGTCGTTAGTTGAACTAAAATCAAAACAAACATTTCACTAAATAACAAAATCTACATGACTAGCATTTAAACGACCTTCTACTGACGTGATGGCAATGGCGGAGTCATAAGATGACACGATAAGCAAGTTTTAGAAAGCACAGCTGCATTTGCAATAGTTTAAGGACCAATTGAAGACGAAACCACCTCAAACAAGTAGCGAAGTTCGGGCGAGTTATTATTCCATTTCGTAAAGTAATTACGCAGCAAGGGAAGACGTAGAAAAGCGAGATGAACAGTGCACTGACGAAAGTAAAGCAACTTGCCCAGGTCACTGCTCTGAGGCAGCAGCTCGCTACCTTTATGTTATCTACAAAAAAAAAAACACTTGATTAAGGCAAGCTTCCTGATGACTGGAAGGCACCTAATGTTGTGCCCGTTTTCAAAAGTTGTAAATCAGATGTATCAGATTACAGACCAATTTCTCTGACACCGATTTGTTGTAGAATACTTGAGCATGCTTTTTGCTGCTTTCATGAATCACATGACTTCAATCAAGTTTCTTAATTCTAAACAACACGGATTCAGACGGGGTTTTTCGTGTACTACTCAATAATTGAATTCCATCATAATACAGGATCGGCTTTAGAAAACAAAGGACAGATTTATTATTTATTTTTGGACTTCAGAAAGGCCTTCGATACGGTATCACGCTCGAATCTGATTCAAAAACTGCAGAACTTGACGATAGATCAAACCATTTGCCGATTGATTACGGACTATTTAGCTTCAAGAAAACAGAAGGTTGTTCTAGGTGGATCATGTTCATGTTTTGTTTTGGTGAAATCAGGGGTACCTCAGGGTTCCATGCTGGGCCCATTTCTCTTTCTTGTATTTAATAATGATTTTTTGAATACAATTAGGTGTAGTATTTGAATGTTTGCAGGCGGCTATGTGTTGTATACTGAGCTGACCGACCAAAGGAATTCTACCCAGCTTCAGGATGGCATTAGTTACGTGGATGTATGGTGTAAAAACAGTGACATTGTGCTAAACATTAATACATGCGTTCACGTCAGTTTCACTAAAAGGGTCAATAGGTTTACAAATTAGTATACATCTTAAACAATCAAGTTATTAGGAAAGAACACAAATACAAATACGTGAGTGTCACGTTTTCTGAGGATGGGGGATGGTCTGAACACATTCGCAGCATTCTCAGAAGAGCTGGAAAAGCCCTAAGCTTTTTACAAAGAAATCTTCAACGTGTAACGAAGGAGGTGAAACAGGCCGAATATTATGCCTACGTCAGACCAATACTAGAATATGCTTGTCCTGTGTGGGATCTGTTTCACTAAGTACATATTCGGGCACTAGAGCGTATTCAGTCGATAGCAGCAAGATTTGTTCTGGAAAAATATGGCTGAACTGAAAGATACCAATGTATAAAAAAAAGAACTTAATTGGCAATACTTGCAAGATGGAAGACGTAATCTAAGATTGAAACTGTTTTATTTAACCGATAACAAGAAAACAAGCATTATTCTTTCAGAATATTTAAAACCAGCACATTATCAATCCTCTCGTCATGACCACAAATTTTAAGTATGGCCGTACAACTGCAGATCTGATATGTTTAAGCGTTCTTTTTTTCCACAAGCCATTCGAACGGAACGTGTTACCAGCCGATTTAGTTGGCCGCAAGACTGCGGATTCATTCGATGAAGCACTGTTCCCTCCGCAATAATGCCTAAGATGGCGCTGCGAGTAAGGTTACAAATAAAGAAAACAAAACGAGCAGTCGTCTACTGCTCCCCACCTTTTCCTGTACACAACCTACGCAATTAAATTTTTTTTTCATCATCGTCATCGCTCGTCTGGTTGTCCCATGTTTTCATTTGCGCTGTAAGTACTCTACGAAATCAAACAAGTAGACCGTGTTATGTATAATTCACAGAAGTATAAGGAAAGAATGCAGCCAGCTCGGCCTCGCGGACACCGATGAAACAGCGATGTGGGTGGCCTTCTCTTCGTCAGGCTGATGCATCTTTTATTTGCAAGTGGTTCATATGTGCTGTATCACTGCTCTTCATCACACGCTATTTCTTAAGCTCTGAGGTGGTAGTATAGTTTCATTGCATATTTCAGATAGCCCTCTTATAAGCAGGTTTACAAAGGAGCCCTCATTCAAGATGCTCCAACGTGTTGTACCACTGTGTTTTATTAAACACTCTCTCTCAAGCTGTAAGGTGGAAGTATAGCCACCGCCTTTTATACCAACAAAGTACCACGTGACCATGGTGCGACTATAATGGAAACGAGCAAGTAATTAGTTGGGCTAACAGTTGCTTTCTTCCTTTTTTTTTGTGGAAACTGTTTGCTACGGGATTTTTTTTTTCAATTTCTGTGCCACAGAATCGTTTATGATCAAGGTAATACTTTTTGATGGGCCACAAGTATAGTTTTTGCGGCTTAAACCTGTTTGTTGGGCAAACTTCTGCCTTCAAGTTTAGTAAGGCCGGTGGTTAGTCGTGGGATTTAACCTATGTCTGTGGCGCATACCCTTTATGATGCCCACAAGCGTTACCCTGGATCCAAGTTATGAAGGATTTGGCTAAGAACCACCTCATTGTTACAACTGGGAGTCACTCTTGCGAATTACCAGCTAAGTTCATCTTTGAGGAAAAAAAAAGGAACAGCCATGACTAAAGATGCTTACACGTAGCATAACAAGCATCATTATTTCGTAAAGCCCAGCGCAGCAGATCGTATAACCAATACGCTCGACCGAGAGAGACACGCACCATAGAAGCGTGAACGAAAAAGAGAAAATGTAAGCGAGGCAGCGACACACTAAGCTCCTTCGTTACAAACTTCTCATCCGATGGCGCAGTTGCCGCTTTTTTTGCGACTCCTTTGCGACGCAGACTGCGCGACAAGCGTGAGGTGTGCCATCATTTATGCAAAGCGGATGGGTTCGGGACGGGAAAACTCCCAGACCTGTGTCGCTTTTTGTTTTGCCCGATCTTCCTGTCGTTTGTCGGGCCAGCGACAAGGCTTTATACATTTGAATGGCGCCATGCATCGCCCTTCTTGGTGGCAGCTACTATCACTCTATTAGTGCAGGCTTACCATGCTTTACTTTCTAAGCACTTACACTATTTGTTCTTATTTGTTCTTGAGGACATGAACTGCTAGATGCTGCTGTATTTATCCCCTTCAGCTCGGAATTATGATGTACTGTATGTCAGATTCGAAAACCATAATCCAAGGCACTCTATATTTCATTCTAAGAAAACAGAACGGAGTAATGTGTTGCTTCATATATTTGTTTCAGCAAACGCATGTAATGAATCTGTAAATAAATGTATCATTCTGCAGTCCAGCATTCTTTATTTTAGAAAAAGAATGAGATCATATATGTGCACAATTATTTTTTTGTGGTTTCAGGCATTCCGAAAAAAACTGATGTTTCTGACGTTGGTTCTTGAACACTGCATGTCAACTGACAATCGAAAATTGTAATGAATTCACCAAAGTGATAAGTTACAGTCGTAAGCAGACATGATGACTATTCAGAAGGCTGAGTAAGCAAAAAGTCTTGTTCTCTTTTAGTCAAAGGTTGACACAACTGGCATAAACAAGTTTCGTACACCAACGTAGCCACCACCGTTGGTATTATAGAAGACTGTTACACATTATTTCTTTGGGAAACAACGGATAAAAAGCAGGAGATCATGCTATCAAAGTGTAGAAAAAACACCATTTTACATATAGATTGAATAGTTAATCTTCACATGCATTATAGAAGAGGCGACACTTTGAAAAAGGAAATCATTCTTCTGATCATTTCTCTTTGCAGTTGAAACATTTGTATTATTTTATTAGAGCATAGGCAGTCTACCTGAACAAACATAACACGTGAGTCCTTGCAAACAATAATTATGCCGTAGTGAGCACTGTGATTGCCTCCACAGGAACTTTTTAATTCCTTTCGAATAACTTAAATGCACATCTAATTCTAACGCAACGCAAGGTGGTGCCTGCAATTCTGACGAATCGCGCAAGGTAGCGGAAGGGCTATGAAGGCAATAATTGCGGCTTTGTGCTACAAACGAATGGTTGTCACCGTCCGTTTCAAAGGACACCGAATTTATACTAGACGCTTAAAATGCCCCTCGATAGACATGTCTTCCACATTAAATAATCAAGAAAGTTTTGCATAGATAAGCTTTCTAGGCAGAACTTGTTCACACACGTGACTTTATGTAATAGTATTTTTAAGGGCCCCTAAACAACATCTGAAAACATGCGAGTGTGAGCGATTTTAAATGAAAAGAAGAGAAAAGTGAGCCCCGTAACTGTTTCTCAGGGGGAGGACACCTCAACAGTAGCTCACGAGAAGGGGGGGGGGGGGTAAAGGAGGGATTAAAACGATAGGATGAAAAGGATAGACAGAGAGAGAGGAAGGAGAGAGCGAGGCGCAGGGAGAGCGAACGACAGAAAACGACGGAAGTAAAGAGGAGATCGGAAAGATGGACACGGTCGCAGGAGTCCGAGGGCGGAGCACCACTCGGCGAGAGCTCTTGTCGGCGTCAGGAGATGGCGTAGGGGGAGCCCAGTCAGCCAGAGCTGCACTGTCGTCGGAGATCGTGGGGCACAAACCGGTCGGCACGAAATCCAGAGAGCGAGTCCTCTGGAAATATGGAGAACTAGCGCGTCAATCTCTACAGGTATTTCTCAGATTGCGATGCAATTTGTGACGCCAGCAGGCTGTTCACGTGACGTCAGGATGAAAGAAGCTCTCAATTAGTCGGCATACGAGAGATGTCTGTTGTGCATTATTGCATACCCTGCTTTGCGTGCAGTCGCATTCCCATTGAGCTTCCTCTTGCATGAACTGATTTCATTTCGTTTTCTGAGTTTACGAAAGCGGAGATAGCAGCATGTAGTCGAGGAGCACGAAATCGGCCGAACGTTTAATTTCTCGTGCTTTCTGAAGAAATAAGGATCGAGATGAAGACGTAGGAAGAGTGTTAATTTTGAAGGCTAGAAAGAAACTACTGCTCGCCTTTGAACTCAATGTGGTTTAAGGGCCCTTTACGTCATAAACTGCTATGGATGCCTTCTAGACTCTCATGTAGACCATGCCATAGACGCTCACATGAAAAATTGCCTATCAAAACTGGGTATAAGAGAAAGATATCATTGGTACTGTCTGGCATATCAACGTCTTCTTGAATGTAAGTATAGCGCCTCCGTTGGCAACTGCAATTAGAGCACTGGTACGAGATTCTTTTAGCATATTTTCCATGGGTTATGTGCATACGGGTGCGTTGCTTTAAGTACTATCTCCCATGGAAAGAGCCGTTATTTTTTGTCTAGCTCGAGATCTCAAGATTAAGAGTACATTACTCGAACGAAGTTGAAAACGTGGACTGCGGGCGTATTATAAGCATAGAACATCTATGATTTGCTAGAGAAAGTTCACATACCCTGCGTATGTATTTATGCCTCTTGTTCTACCATAATGCAAGTACCAATAGCGGACCGGAATAAAGGACAATCGGAGATTGACGCTTCAGTCTACGCGACAAAATAAACAGATATAGCACTAATGCTTCTACGATGCGAGAAAGTTTAGCCAGGACATTTCGCGGAAGAACCATTAAATGTCTTGCCATAAAGTTTTATGGAAAAGCCATAAAATTTAGCCAGGGATTTCATGGAAGGACAGTTAAACTTATAAAAGCAAAATATCTGCACTCGCTGAGCCAATGACAACTTACGGGCTCGTTTTATTTATTTTTTGACGGAATAGCATGACTTGTGTTTTAGATCTGTTTGTAGCATGGACTGTGTTTTCTGTGTGTTCACTATTGGGCGGACACAGCTTGCTCTCTCGGTGACTTCGCATATGTATCTGTCCCCCAAAAATATTGATTGCGTTATTGCTATTAGTGTGTAGCGACCGCACAGTGGCGTTTTCAGTCTTTTCATCACCATTCGTGACGCCACCAGTCTGTTCCCGTGATGTTATGAGAGAATAAGCTCTAGATTGGTCCATATACGAGGAATATTTCTTGCGATTTTCCCCTACCCTGCATTTGACAGGCAGTGGCCCGCTCGTTCGGCCTTGCATCCCTTGAATATCGTGCGCGATAGACTCATACAGCTTTGTTTTGTGCGTTTTAGACAACACAAGATGCCAAAAAGCTCAAAATCCTGATAGGCCCAATGCTTAGTGCTGAGAT
Organism: Rhipicephalus annulatus; assembly: GCA_013436015.1. Taxonomy (NCBI): domain Eukaryota; kingdom Metazoa; phylum Arthropoda; class Arachnida; order Ixodida; family Ixodidae; genus Rhipicephalus; species Rhipicephalus annulatus. The sequence goes on along the minus strand of WOVY01011499.1, from coordinate 221,178 downwards.
GGTCAACAAATAAGTGGGGAGGATGAGATAGAGGTGGTAGGGGAGTGTAGAGGAGAAAAAGGAAACACTCTTGCGACTTTACACTTGCAGTGGTTTGGGCCCCTTACATGTAAGGGCATTTTTGCATTTCAACCCCATCTAAATGCGACCGTAGTGCCCAGGAATCGAACCCGCACCCTCAAGCTTAACAGCTAATTACCGTATGTGGTAAGGTGCCACTGCTGGTAAGAGAATGAACCTAGCTTGCGTGAATTTAGGTGGAATGTGAATATATCAGCGCTATGATAATACGTGCGGAGTAAAAATATCGGGCCAAACAGGGACTCTGTATCCCTGAGCAGCATGTCGGAAAGAAACAGCACGAGCAGGTGATCATTGTTAAAATTGATAGCATCAACAAGAGCTATTAACAGTCGTTGTATTAGTGGCAAAAATAAAACGATTTGATAGAAACTTGAAAACTGGATGGAGTTGTTTCAGGTAGTTTCAACGTCTCTCTGCTGTACCGTCATGAGAAGTTCGGAGTTCTTCGTTCAATCGTGTGGAGACGCGGGAAAATTTCTCACTCTGGTGCCACCATAATGAAAGCGTGCCAGTGCGCATCACTCGCTGGGAACAGTTATCTTCGCCCCACTCGTCTATACCAGGTGGCGCAAGGCTGGAAGATGTTAATGATCGGCGCATAGTGAACAGCCTGTGTGAAGCAAGAACGACGGCCTTCGGTCTTTGAAGTGAAGAAACGTTAAGCAAACAGCAGAACAGTGAAATTGCCTCACTGGCTGACTTGGGTATATGGCCACACGCTCTAAGATGTGTGAGCTGGAAGACAGCTTACCTCGAAGGGTCGATGAAATAAAATCAGTGATAACTACTTTTGACACCTAGAGGATATCTATGAAATAGCTCTGGATGAAACAGTTGGAGCGAGTGCCGACTACAGTTGCTTGCTAATTGGACGTAATACCGGTTCAGCAACGTAGTTGACTCCAATGCGTGTACCGATGTGCTGATGATGCACCCTGGAATCTACACGGTGCATCATCACAGATGAAGGCTGAATGTTTAGTTCAACTGTTACCCGTGCTGAAGCTTTGCGCCTCCGTCGTTTGCTGAGATATTATTTCAATTTGTCTCGCCACTTACCTTCAAGCCGCTATTCCTCGTTTGCTCGAGGCGTCAACATGACGTTGAAATGTGCGGTCGCTCACTGTGCATTGGGATAATAAATGTGCACGTACGTGGTTTAGCAGAGTGATGGTTGCGTATCTTTCACTTGTTGGGTAGTTGACGATACTGTGTTTAAACGCTTATTCTTCCTCACTTTGCCGCTTCTTAAGAGATAATGAATAGCGTAATTTGGAGCTACAGTCTGTTTTATTGCAAGCGTTGTTACTCGCTTTGGAGAAAGACCTCCGACTCAGCGCCCGCGTTCGATGCTATGCTGGTACATAGTTTACGACGTCATGCGCTAAAGCGCCGAGCTTCCACTCCAGAAGCGTGCACACGTGGCCCCTCGCAGTCGGTGAAAGCGCCAACTTTCTTTTTCTAGCAGGAGAAGAGAAAGTTGGTAACACTCGGCTCACCAGCCAGCCGGAGTCGGAAAAGAAGCGCGAGTCCTGAACCCGGAGACGCTCCTTTCCAAGGGGGCTAATGGCCGGTTTCGCAGCTCATTACGAGCACGAGAGTGAGTGGCCGTGGCAGGAGAGAGAAAGGGCATGGTCCCTCGTTTCTTTTGGTTTCCGACCGTAACGTTCACTCGGCGCCTTGGAATTCCGCACGGCGTTTGCGAGCTAGCAGAACAAGGCGCTCGGAATTCCAAGCGTGCGCATTTATAAGAGCTGGCCACGACTAGTTTACTTTTTGCCTGCTCGGGCATAGTGCTCTCGCTTGTTTGTTTTGAGCCCCGATGAAAGTGATTTCAATAATGCGCGAAGTGCCGGGAATTCCTCGGGGCGCGGTCTTTCTGTTGCCGTCGGTTCGGAGTGCTCGCCAGGGTCGTGGGAGCCCACAGCTGCCTTCTCTCTCGTTTGATTAGAAAGCCTCATCAGATAATGACTGTCGCCTTTCTTCTCCGCACTCTCCTTGCTTCCACGACGACTGCGCCGTTGAGAATGTAGCACGCGCGGGTCAGCCTTCGCCCTTTTCCCCTAACGATCGGAAAGGAATGCACTGTGGGGCGAGCGAGCGCTATAGTTGCGTTGTTACAAGTAGGGTCACTTGCTTTCGGAATAGCAAGTGCAATGCACCCACATACACACGCAAAAATACAAACACACTGCAGTATCTCGAACTAAACAGTGTGTTCACAGGCAGGCGTCGACAGAACGTCGTTACATCTGCACACATCCGTTCCAAAAGAAATAACAATAATAACATATTGCATTTTGCTGCCCGAAACCACGATAAATGATTATGAGAGATGCCGTAGTGGAGGGCTCCGGATATTTTGACCATCTGGAGTTCTTTTGAGTGCACTAACATTTTGTAGTACGCGGGCCTCTATAGCATATCGCCTCCATCGAAATGCGTCTGCCGCGGCCGGAATCGGAACCGCGACCAGCAGCCGAGCATCGTAATTACATCACCATGGGGGACAAATCAACAGAGTGAGATTTTTTTTTCATTTTTATCGCTCTATTTGTGTCCGATATTCCCAAATTAGTGTGTAATCCAAAAAACACGGAGGCTTGAAGAAGTATTTTCTTCTAAGTTTCTCTTCTTTCTTACAGAGCACTTGTAGCATGTTAATAAAGTCCTGTGAATGATTTCGTTAAATTTATTGAAGACGTAGATTGAAGAAAGAAACGGCGGCAGTCTAGGAGAAAAAAATTGGTGGATCCAGCAAGTGAGCAAACTGTCCAAGGTACACGTGTTGCATGATTGAAGACGAAGTGTAAAAACGTGAGCAAAAGTGTACGAACCACGCTAGAGCGTGCCGTAATCGCTTCTCATACCGTCTAGTCGCGATGCTTAAGTCTGCTGTCGAGAGAGCTGCTTGACGGAGTAGCTGTCGAAAGCATTACCCTGGCGGAGTTCGTCAGAGAAAGGCTCTCAAGAGTAAGCGCGTCTTGCCACTAGACGGTGCAGGCGGCGGAGGTTGACCAACGAAAGCGGTCGGTATACTTTTGTGATGGTAGTAGATATATACATTTATATGCAGTGGTAGTGGTGGTAGCAGTAAATTCTGGAACTTTTGAAATACTGTCTGTTAACGTTACCTACGAACATTTTCTTCACTTTTTCCTTTTTTCCCTTCCTTACCTGTACCCTGTCTTGTGGCTTGAGTGTGTTTACGATTGGGTTTTTGAGTTAAACGTTGTCATAGAAAATTTATTAATTTCACAAGGAATGTTTTGACTAACCAGCGTAATTACGTACGCATTAAAGTACTTTTTTTGTTGAAGCAGTGCAGGCGGGACGAGGGCGAAGAAACAGGAGTACAGAATAGGCACCTATTCGCAACTACCGATGCAGGGCTTGCAAAATGTGATAACACAAGTGTATCTGTATCATCCGTGTACTTCGTGTGATGTGAGTTTATGTTGAAAGGCAGCAGATAGTTTTGGCACGTAACATTTGAGATATATTACCTTAGCAAGTAAAACAGACGCCCCATAATATTTGTTGCCGTTATTTTGGAGAATTTTACGGGCGACGTACCAGCCTACACGTTTTCAGTGGTTTGTAAGCAAAAAGATTTTGACTTAGATGCATGAGAGAAGTTTTTAGAGCTATACAAATTTACGCCCTCATATACACAGTTTCAGCCACAACTACCGTACGGATCCGTATCACAAGGAAAATGTTTGGTTGTACTTATCGCAACGCAGAATTGACTTATTCATCAATAATATGAGCCCCAAATTTTAGGTGCTGTTTATCTTCTTTCTCTATACTTAAGATAAGCCTTGTGAAATATTACCGACGCCAAGCAACGCGAATGCATTTCGTCGAAAGTATACAAGAGACCGATTTTGAAACTGATGCTGGTCTTGGTATTCCTAACGATAGAATATGGTCTCAGCGCTGACCGACTTCAAGTCCATAGCTGTGAAATGCACGTGCTTAGATATAACCTACAACAGCATTTCATTGAAAAGATAATTAGGATGTGAAACAAGTGTTCCAGAGTCCAGCACTATTGCTCATTGTTAAGCGTCTCGTCACAAATTGCCAGGTTTTTTCTCTGTTGTTTGAAGGCTTTAAATCTCTGTATTTATATATTACCAAAAAGACTGTGTCCTATAAGCACTTAGCTTTTCTTTCGGTACCTTTAGCGGACACAGTATGGTACAGATGTACGAAACTGATACATAACTGCAGAAGTAGGGCACTGGTGTGTAACACTGTCTTGAAGCAACACCACCACTGAAGTTGTGATCATTCCTCCATTGAAAACTGCGTGCAATGAAGATACGCTTTTGCTAGGGGCTCAACCTCTTCTGGTTATTGCTGCCATTAGTGTCTATGACTTATAATACATTGTTGAGAAATTAAGGTGCCTGTGCTCCTTTACGGTCAGTTCACATTCTCGTATACTTTACGAGTATTGATTGAACGCTTCTAAGATTCATCTTTATTACGAATTAATGTTCGCGTTAGTTTGATTTCGTTTATTGACAGTTTTAGAAAATCCCGGCCAGTATTCAGAAAAAAAAGCTGTAGTGCTAGTATTGTTCATCAGGATAAATTAAAAAATACTGATGCTTGATAAATTACTAGCAATAACATCCAGCTAATGCGAAAAAATCTTGAACTTGGCCTCTAATGCATACATACATTTAAGCTTCATTTTAATTAATAGGTACATAAACGACTATTTGTACGCGCTTTTGAATCTCGTAAGACGTACGTCAAGCCGCCATAAAAGCCAACCCTTTTTTGTATAAAATGTCTGCTGCTCAAACGAGGGTGTACGAAATGTTTTTCATATGCACGTGTAGCAGTATGATAATCGCACAGCACGGCCAACCCACTTTTTTCTCAGTTTTTAAGAAAACCTCTGGAGTCGACGGCCGACCTGTGCGGACATGTGATTTGAGCAACACTGTTTCTTTGAGCCATTTCGCACTTTTGTTGTGTACACTCATTCTGCAGTAAATTTATAGAATAGAATTGGTCGCAGGCAATGAGCAAATAATAGCGATGACTCCAAACATGGTTTGAATACAATTTAAAGGCATATATAAAGGGTTCCTGAATTTCGTATCACTCTGCATTAATAGGTGGATGAAGCGTTTCTTCTCTGGTAACTTCTGCAATTCCAGCTTTGGCTTCCTTTCGGCAAACGTTCATTCAAAGATGACGAGAGAAGCTCAGAGGCGTCAGAGGCGGATAGCAAATCTGGCATTAGCAGTTTTACACATAACCCGACCGGCGAAATCCTGTCGGTCCCGAGGGGATACTCACGTTCGCTTTGGCTTTTGGTCTCCTCCTAATCCACGACTGTTGACGATCTGGCACATTCCCAAACCTTTGTTACCGAGTTTGTCGAGGCCTCGCATCAAAAGACGACGGCCGGCGCCGTGGAACAGGTGGCCGCCGCCCGCAAAGGGCACAGTGCTCTCGACGGTCGCCGGAACCACATGCCGCTCCTTCCGAGCTTCTTGCAGAACGCACTCGGCGAACACAAAACAACCAGGCCGCAAAAAAAGGTTGCGGTGCGTACGGGCACTTGCACTACCCACTTCACCCGACGCGCATCGCCGCTTCAACTCGAGCCTGCGTATCCGAAAGCGCGTCGTTTCGATCCGCTTCGCGCCGACACTACTTCCGCTTTGCCGCCGGAGGCTCGGAGGCGCGCCTCGCAAGACCCGTGCGGCTGCCCCCTGGTGGTGTGCGCCGGCAGCACGTCGGAAATTTGCTGTCGACTAATGCGACGCTATATAAGAGGGGGGAGGGGGGCACTCGGTTCGTAAATTGAAGATTTACGAGAATCTGTGTCGTCTCACAAAAAAAAAAAACGAAATTGCTCCTTTGCAAAACGACATAGCGTCGCGCAATTTTTTTTACGCCGTGAAAACTTGCAGTTTATCGCATCACATACTTCCCGAGACAGCACTGAATGTTTAAATCTGAATTTACTACACACAAGTTATTCCCAAGTAGACAGGGCAGTACTGCACCGCTAAATAATTGGCAATGTGGTATATAGTTCTCGGTATATGTGTGCTTTACTGCATGTATTTGCTGGTGAAGTCTCAAGTAAGGTTAGGAAGCCGCACCCGTTTTATGCCCCTCTCGTATCGCGAAAGTCTCCCCATAGGCCAAATAACAAGAGTCTTATTTTCAAGCTAGCGTGTGCAGTGGAAATGTCGTGTAGACTTTTACAATGCCACGTGTTTTAGTCATTAAGAAATAATTAAATAATCATCAATAGCTACGATACTGCTCCAGTTCTTGGCGTCTTGGCAGTCATCATCAACAACAAGTGTGTCGCGAGCACAAATCGTACAGTAGCGGAGCAAGAGGGAGACGGAGAAGGGATCATTCGCAGAAATACGACGCACATACAGGCATTGTGCGATGGCAACATGAAGTTAGCGCTTTTATTTTATCAAACATTTATTTCCTTCGAAAGAAGATCTACTCTAACTCGTGCATCATGAGTATTGCGAAAAAAAATATCGGAATGCATTGCAAGACTACACTAGAAATTTATTACTACGTTAGAGTGTGGCAGAAGGTGACGACCGGGCACCTGTGGCACGTACAGTATCGCAACACCACGGAGGACGTCGAAAACTTTGTGCAGTGAGCCGAAAACAGGGATACGGAGTTCTGAAGCTGCCACTGCCAGCTTCAAATACACGTAGCAACATTCGACTAGAAGTGAAAAAGTGCAAGCATTGCCATTAAACACAACAGAAGCGCATATACTCGGTAGCGTACACATCCTTGCAAACGAGAGCTGAAACACAAATGAGCAGATATGTGACGCTTTAAATGTTATATAGGGGCGCGTATACATGAAATTGAATGACCAAGCGTGTGTGGTCGTCGAAACTTCTCATCTGGTGTACGTGTCTTTAAAGGCTGGGTTCGTCAATTTTCCGTGCTATGTATACCAACATGCCCAACACCAGACCCTTTTGCGTATAGCATATTGAGGTGCACAGACAGGGAGGGGGGGGGGGGTTATACTGCACCACGAAATACGGAATACCATTTCGCTCGTTCCGTGTCGTTCCACTTCGCGCCGCACATGGGAAAAAGAGGAGGGGGCAGAAGAGTCTTCTGTATTCCATGGAACGGCATAGGCTCGCACGACACAAAAAGAGAAAAAAAAAAGATCGATCGTTCCACGTCAGCGTACCACAGGTTCCGGCGGGCGGCTTGCGCAATGTTTGAAGTGCGATGCGGTGTAACTGAACACAGGCGAAGTTGGCATGAGCCACATGACACAAGCAAATCGTTTGGCTGGCACGAAAGACAAGTGCCCACTGAAATGGGCCGCTGTGCCGGGAAGCAAGACTTAATGGGTGTTGTGGCGGTCGTGCAGCGAAAGCTGACGACGCATTATACCGCTACATTGGTACTAATGGCGCGCACCACGAAAGGCGGTACTACAGCGCGAGGACATTTATATACGCGGCCTGTGCTGACCGCGGTAGGCAGCACCCCGAGGGCTCGTAGGTGCAGTGTCCTTGAGGAGAGCTATCGCAAATAATTAATGACGAGGTAAATCTCTATGCGCCTAAATTATTCCTGACGGGAAAGCGTTGAGATCGCCACTCACTCAGTCGAGAAGGGATGGGTGGGCACAACCTAAAGCGAACTTAATATAAACGCGAAAAATATGCGCTTTACACGAGGCGCCATTTTGACTCTGAATCATTATATATTTGATTTTTTTATTAGTTTCACTGCGGCAAATCACACCGTAGTGGTGACCAAGGTAAAAACATTAATGAGACAGCTCGAGGGCTCCTCAGGCCCTTATTACACCGGGACAGAGAGCTCGAAAATACTATTACCGAATGAGTTTTATATAAAAAGTAGAAATATACAGTAATCGTGCAATACAATAAAGATTAATCAATAATAAACTACGCAATATGACAATGACAGGTAAAAGACAAAAATGACAAAAATAAGACAAAATCACATTAGTTTCACTTGAAGACGTGTATAATTATATTAGTGAGATACATGTGACTTTTTTTTTTGAAAAAGCGAAATGCAGAAAACACCATAGGTAGGTTACATTTCACGTGAGTCTAAAGTGTGCCTTAGTATTTTCAACTTCTAAAACAGTGGGGGTCGAACTGGCTCATATCCTGAGTTACAACGCGAACGCAGCTTGTTTCTACTAAAAAAATGAGCCAATTGCCGCACTTGTTTCAAAGTGAGTCAAATCCATTCAACCAGCGCTGCGTCAACTGTCGTGACTAAACCAGCCAAAATTATTTCATTAAATCTGGTTAATTTGTGTCGTAGCTGCTTTGCTGTTGTGCTTACGTTCCACGGTTGGTTTTTCTAGGGCGAGTTGGTACCTAATGAAATACATCGTGATGTAGGGCAGAACTGCAATATAAAGAGTAAGACGCCCACTATCCTAGTTCTTTTTGCCTCTTAGTGTTTCTTTTCTAGTTTAGCGCCCAGCATCGTGTCTTTATTTTGCTCCAAGACATATGAAATGAAGATAATGGGCACGGATGGATCCCCTGAAGAAGTGATTCGACGCGGCATGACATTAAACGAGCATAAAAAATAGGAAGAGCTGGAGCACTTTTAAAGCCTTCAGTAGATTCTAAGAACGACAAAAAAAGAAGAAACGTTGCTGACAGTCCAGAATTGTGCGCCTTTTGCGAGAAAGGGCCACTTGCTTTTTATGACGGCACCAACGGAAGCACAATGATAATGTATAACTTTATCGCAAAATATTGCTATAAATAAATGCTCCAATTTACAAAAGCCAAACACAAATTTTGTTAATGCATACCGATGATAGCGGGCTACGTAGGTTTCAGCCACAGTATACATTTCAAGTATTTAGGGTACAGGAACAGACTAACAAAATATTGTTGGAGCGGGCACGACCATGTCGTTAGTAGCAAAAATTACACTTTTCTGAGTTCTATTTAGAGTGCTCTTAAACTTTTTTTTGAAAAAATAAACGCCACTTCTGTGAATGTGAGTACAGGTGAAAAAAGAATTACACACATGAGTTCGACTAAATGAATCAATAGGTCCATAAAATGTCCAAGATTAAAGACAATAAGAATGAAAATTATCTGTGCAGCAGCTGGTGAGAAAGCTCATGAATCTCGCATATTGACCCCTTCCAACAACTAAGCAACAAACGTGTGTCCAAAGACTTCATTACATTGAGAATACAGTAACAGTGTGATCCAAGTTTTGTAAGCACAATGTTACAACGTATGCGAGAGTCCTTCGGTATATTCGTGCTATTTAAGAACAGCCACCTTTGCTAAAAGCGAATGAACACAATAAGCGGAGGAAACGATGTCCTCACAGGTGAGGTATATAAAAAATGTACATTCAATCGGGATTAAAAAACATTAAAAACGCGCTGATGGATCCTGTTAGAGCAGTAGCCTGTGTTCGAGGAACTTGCAGCGTTCTTCTCTGCTGCTGTCGTTGAGTATCGTGAGTCTGTTCGGTCTGATGTCCACCACTGGAAACGCGTAGCCGGTGACCCGTGGCCATGAAGCATTGTTCACAACTGGAAGGCGACTGGTGAGAAAAAGAAACGATAATGTTTTACTGTTTTTGTGGACTATATATAGGATTAAACATTTTCTCACTGCTAGAACAACACTAAGTTAAAGTGGAGTAGAGTGGTGTACTGCGTGAGCTAGTAAGTAGAGTGCTGATGGTGCGAGCTAAAGAGTGGAGTGGCGTACCACGCGAGCTAGGGAGTATATAGAGTGGTGTACTGCGCGAGCTAGTGGGTAAAGTGGAGTACTGCGTGAGCTAGTGAGTAGAGTAGTGCACATCGCTAGCTAGTGAGTAAAGTTGTGTGCTGTATGTGCTAGTGAGTGAGTGATGTACTGCGCGAGCTAGCCAGTAGAGTGGTGGAGAGCGCGAGCTCGTGAGTAAAGTGGTGTACAGCGTGAGCTGATGAAGGAAGCGGTGCGCTGCGCGAGCTGGTATATGTTTATGTCGATAGGTAGAGTGAAGAAGAAACGACACACAGAAGACATGGGAAGTTGAGTTTGCTTGGACGTATAAACAAGAACTCAGCCTAATGCATGCAGAGTTATGCGAGTAATGGCTCTCGTACTGTGACTCTGAGCAAGTGAAGAGCTTGCAAATGATGAACTGGTTTCACTCATCTGAGACACTACAACTGTGACTGATTCATAAAGGAAGCAGTATGTCACCTGGCACACATGTGCAGTGTTTTCCTGGTGAGAAAAATGGGGATGCCTACAGCAGCGTATATTGTTCTAAGGGAATACGAACATGATGGGAAATCGGGAACATGATGTAACATCGGGTGCCCTAGATTGCACATCCAGGGTACACGATGGCTGTTTGGCTTTAGTGGCGGGATCACTTTTGAAGTGTTTCTAAGGTGGTCGTGCAGCTGCTGGCAGAGACGACACCTTAGGGCCGCAGCCCGCCAAGAAAGCTAGATGTCCTACCCTAAGTCCACACCTTGTCTTAAAGCCTTTTGAAACTATGCCAAAATGTTGAATTGGATGTGGTCTTCTCTGCGCCTCTTAGGGTACCCACACCTTACATCTTTTTTTTCCTTTCTGATGCTTGTCTGTGTGAATTGATTGCCGCTGTTTTGATATATACGGTGCCATCATTGTTCATTTTTCCGCTGGGCACACGTCACGTCTAAAAATAGCATGCGTTACAAAATGCGTATATATTTAAGTGATTTTGTTCCGCTATCAGTTGAACTGATTTTATTGCTTGTGTTGTTTCAGTGCCTGTGTGCGCTGCCATATGCCATACTGTCCGCGATGTATTCTTCCCGTACTGCTTTTTTTTTTGCACAATGGCTTCCCAATGACGCAATTATAATATAGCGAAATCTTCATGCGGGAACAGCTGTCACATCGGCCATGCTTTGATACACTTGGAAGCATGAAATGCTCTTCACAATTTCTCAAGAGGAGAATGTAAGCAAGCACTACCACTCCAAGACGCAGCCCTGAGATGTGTGCTTTTGCAACGTCTACATACCCAGCGGCTGCGAATGAAGTCCAAATGTAGATGAGGGTGACGCTGAGCTTGAACCTGTCGTTGCCGTCCAAGTCGAACACGTCGTCTGGAAGGAAGGTTCCCAAGGCGCGCTGCAGGTCTTCTTCAAGCTCCAGCCATCGCTCCACGTACGCGTCCGTGGCCGACGAGGCCGATGCTTCGGGACGGGGGAGCACGAAGCTGCTGACGCGATTGAACTCCTGGGCCAGGAACTGGCCGTAGAAGCGCACGGGACATGCGTGCAGCACGTCACTCAGCATTGTGGCGTCTGCTTCGTCCTCGTCAACACCTGGACCTAACAACCCCGCCTGCGCCGCCTGGTTAAACGGCAAGTTTTAATGCTTAAACGCTAGTTTGAGCAGCGCCAAGAATATCGGAATCAACTGTTGTTGTTTTATATGTGTCAGTGAAAATATAAGCACGCTCGTAAGCAACGGGTAGACATCTCAGAAAATCTCAGCTATGTTACTGGAAGGGCCAACAGATGGAGCTGAAGAACTCTCTACTGAACTCCTAATACTATATACCGTGTCATGCTTAGCCATTAATGAGTAATGCGTAGAACACTTCATCTCGCAACTCGTTACAGAGCGCGATATTCGGACACCATTTACTTCACGGTACCATTTCGTTACGAGTGTCATTGAATAAGAGTCGTTTTACATCGCTACTAGCTATTGTAAATTTGGGTCATTCTTTCGCGTGATTAGCCCCGTGAACGTGTTCAAAAATTTATTATTACGTATTTATTACGAAAATGCCATGTAGCAGTTTGGGTCGGTACATTTTGCTGGAGAAGATTGCAAGACAACATTGTCTGTGGTACCTTTTGGTAGTACTTAATTATCTCCATCGGCGTTTCTATGCCAAGAAGGGTGAGGAAAGCTGCGGAAAAATGCGGCTGTGCTCTAACGTAGTCAGGTCTCATCGTGTCCGCCAGATTGAAGATGTTGCCTTTTGTGTGGCCGACGAGCAGGTCGATGCGGTTAGGCTGCACGGTGACGGTAAATAATTATATGAACAGAACAACAACATTCAGCTAACCGATTATTGCACAATGTTACGTTTAAATAGTTCGTAGGTATTAAACAAGATTTCAACCAAAAATTTTCGGCGAATATCAATTAGTTGGTAACAACTTTATTGTTTGTAACAACTTTATTGCCATTATCAATAAGCCCTTTTTTCTGAACTAGAACATAAATAAAATACAGTGATGCAAATTATATATAAACTACCTAGTCATTCTATCTTCGTTACGATTTTTGCGCTGCCCCATTAACTAATGTACAAAGTTTTACGTTTTACAAGACGCCTACCGTATCGGCTCACCCAGTACCATCCCACAGCGCTAGTTGGCCATCATTAGCTCTTGCTTCATAAAATATTACCGCAAAATTAATATGGGCACAAAAAATGACTGTCTAATCCTATAGCTACTTCATGAAATAATGCAATACCGTGCTTGTGTGCTTGTATACCTATCGATCACACAAGCACAGCACAAAAGTGTAAGGATATAAAGCTGGCTACTGTTCATACAGCTTTGCTCATTCAAAAGCACCAAGTAGTTCTGACGCTCATGTTGTAAAAAACAAGCCATCAGAAATGTCTGCTCTCTATCACTAATTTTAAGAATATTTCTTTGCCATGTTTAATATTTCTCCTGCGTTGTCTACAATCAAGCGTCACGCGTGCTTGGTTCTGCCGCTGACAGCGCTATGAAATTCAGCAAAATTTTTGTTCAAGTCACGATTGCATACCAGCGCAGAGAATCTCTCCAACATCATATCGCACTGACATCTCGAATACCTCTAAACTGTTAGGCTGGAGTGAAGATAAATGACTGGGCATGTGCATAACTCTATCCCTGTCTTGAAATTTCTCGAAGTCAATATTCACATTAAATTGCACATAAAATGGGTGACGTACGATGGCTAGTTCCTTGCGGTTGTAAGGTGCGAAACGCAGCAGGTGATTATTGTAGGAGGGGAAGAAGATCGGTCTTCCATTCCAGCCACTTCTCACGACTTTAGCAGCACCGGCATTCCGCACGCAGTCAAAAACCGAACGCGTTTCGTTGGAGTCGCAGCCTAGCCGTTCGCTCAAAGTCGCCAGATTAGCCTTGGCGTTGATGGTGTTATCGAAGTACCTGCGTGAAGGAGTTTTATTACTGCACCGTCAAAGTTCTTCGTTAAAAGGAAAGTAACGGAGGCAGCCTTACATTCTCACTTTGCGGAATAGATATGTATCCAAGTTAATGCGACAGCAAGCTCTTTCACTGGATATTTTCTATTGATACAAGCATGGCTATCGCCAACCAGAAAGTTTTTGATTGTAATTTTTAGAAAAACCAGCTGTCGCACTGACTGCATTTTGTCACTGTTTGACAAAAAAAAAGAAAACAAAAACGCGATAGATGTTACAGTAATGCTCTTACACCCTTAGCCTCATGTTAACGTCACGAAGGATCGAGGTTGCTAAGGTGAAGAACGGCGCAGTAAAGAAAAAAAAACAGATAGCACAGGTATCACATATTGTGAAAACCGATATTGTATGAAGCCTTTGACCGGCATCTAGCTATAGAACACTACCTTGGGGTATCGCATTGCGTTGCCGCGTACTACGCTACGCTTACGTAAGATCAGTACTCGTGTGTGTGGGAAGCAAGTCTGTGTGAAGACTGAAGCAAAGCGATGAAGGCAATTATGAATAATTATCTCAACTATTGAGATTCTACGTGCAAAAAGACATGTTTCTGACGAAACATTGTAGGCAAGAGCTCAGAAAATTTCGACCATCTGGCTCTCAATATCGTATACCTGAAGCTAAGTACACGGGCCAGCTTCACCTCTATCGTTACAAGACCAGCATTTTCGGGATCGAACTTGCATCCTTTTCTCAGTAGCCAAGCACTATAGCACAGCGGCGGTGGTAACGACGACGAAGATTGTATTACTACGTAAGACACTGGGTACTCCAGTGTCGGTTCGCTACACACCGACTGCTGACCTCTTAACGAGGTTTTGTGTGGAGCGTAACGGAGGCATGACGTTCATGCCGTGCGGCTGCCCCGCACATGACAGAAGGCCTTCTGCTCACCTTTCATTGGGTGTTCGAAATCCAGGAGCGAATAAGAGTCGGGCGGAAGGCCATCCACCCTGTGCGTGGCAGCCGCGTGGCTTGAGCATGAAGGAACCACAAGTCAGAGAAGAAAGAGATTGGTGACTATACCTACAATTTAAGTGTTTCACTATCCCATGATTTTATAACAATGGGATGATAACAGTACTAGAGCGACGCCGTCATTTTTATACGACGGCGAGGAACCGTTAAGGTTTGACGTGGTACACGCCATTCGTATCACACCACTTTTCAGTAGCGTAAGCTGCTACATAGAAATGGCTGGTGAATGTGGACCTACCAAGAAGGCTTTGCCGCTGTCAGTCCAAATTCCTAATGACATTGCGAGTTATGGCTGAAAAAAAAAACCGGAACGACGCACACACGAAACGTCTCAGAGTTAATTGACCGGGGCGTGAGGCTTTGGCATGAGAGAAATGTGCTTGCTATCACCGCCTAAACAATCAAAGAAGGGAAAAAAGAAAGAAAGAAAGAAAGAAAGAAAGAAGGACATAAATAAATAAATAAATAAAGAAAAAAAAGAAAGAAAGAAAGAAGTTAAGCTTGTGGTTCGGGTATCGATCTGCGGCGCTACAAGTCACAAGTTCGAACGCGCAATCGATCACTCATTTATTTTTATCATAATTGCCCGAAACAAGGTGCGGGAAGTGCCCGCTTCAGGTGGCCACGGGTGTCCGCTTATACGCGTGTTTTGTCACATTCACTTTTTCTTTATCAATCTTTTTTTTTGTCTTTCTTCTTGCATAGATCAGCTTCACAGATTTACTCTGTTACATGTAATACCAGTGAGAGCTAGCCACACCTATAGAGTAATCGGATGTATAAGAATGCTCCGATCAGATTACATGCGCGACGAGAACATCTGTGGATAATCTAGAAGACACGCGGGAACTACTGATTACGCTGGAAAGATTTACAACCCACACGTCAAAGGCAATTTCGTTTGCCTGCCATTCACTTATGTACGATCAACGACCATGCTCGCTGGTATTGTTGTGCGGCGAGTGTGTTTCTTGACTGGCTTCAACTACTAACGGTTATGATGCTACATTTTTCAGTTAGAATCACGTGAGTAACGGCTGGTTTTCATTAAGATTGTGTCAAATAAAGAAACAAGCCCTCGATATTTTTTCCTTAATTCAGTCCCTGCGAAGGTCTCGTACGTATATACGGGCAGTCTTGATGCCTTCAGGCAATATGGGAAGGCTGTCCAGTCGTTAAAGCTTTACGCGTCATGCGACGCCATCTGGCAAAAAAAGGGAGTTCCACACTAGCAGTCGTGGCTGAGAGCGTAGCTCACTAACGTTCTCAGATTTCGTGCACATAAATACCTGATAATGTGAACGAACGGGGCAACCGCCACCATGGTTTATTTGGGAAGAGCATCGAGTGCGCAATCCAAAGGTTTCGAGGTTCAATACCGGCTGGTCGGAAGCTGTTTGTTCCTCCACTTTACTTTTTCGCCATCTATATCACAAATAATGCAACGCACTTAAAACGGCACAGTTAACGTCCCCTTTACTTTCCTTGGTTTTTATTAGGAAGAAGTGCAAATTTTATATATAGACCATGCATATTTGCGGCCTACATGTAGTACCTTGTAAATGGTGTCTCGTTGATGAGAATAGCCCTGCTGACGCTGAAGACTTCCCGTTCGTGCAGCAGGTAGCCAACCGAGGACGCCCCGGCGTTATGTCCCAAAGCGACTACGTTTTCGGCGTCGCCGCAGAAATAAGGCGCGTATCTGTAAACAGTAATGCAATGCGTTGATTGATTGATTAATTGATTGATTGATATGTGGTGTTTAACGATCCAAAATCACCATATGATTATGAGAGACGCCGTAGTGGAGGGCTCCGGAAATTTCAACCACCTGGGGTTCTTTAACGTGCACTCAAATCCGAGCACACGAGCCTACGACATTCCCGCCTCCATCGGAAATGCAGCCGCCGCAGCCGGGATTCGAACCCGCGACCTGCGGGTCAGCAGCCGAGTACCTTAGCCACTGGACCACCACGACGGGGTAAGTAATGCAATGCGTGATGTGCTCATAATTAGGTAGGTATACTGAAGCTATTGCGGACACTGTGTAGTTTCTTATAGTATACTGTGGCGCTAGTTCCCATGGAAGCTACTGCGCATGGCGGTTCAGCCAGCATGGGAATGTCCGGTAGTCTAAAATTCACTCCTTCGGCTCTATTTGATGCCATGTGAACTGGAGTTGCTTCCTCTCGAGAGGAAGTTAAGCAAATGTTCGGAAATTCTCCTTACTACCTTAACCTCTTAGGCTCATCAGTACAAATCGCTCACAAAATTCGGAGTCATCCCTTTTTTTTTACCCGAAATAAAAGCCAAAACAAAACGATTCTCAAAGCCACGACAGCGTTCGAAGCTACAAGACCGAATATCCGTGTACTACTTCCCATTCCCCTGTTGGTTGAACGATCACAGCACTTGAGTTTCCTCAAGGTAAATATACTAAACTCTGTGGTTGGCGCGAACTTGTGTCTCAGCTGGTATAGGTCCATTACTGCAAATCAGAAGCAAATAAACAAATGCAGAAGAAATAACACCACTGAAATCATTGTCTGGAGCAGTGTGATCATTCTTAGGGACTGCTACTGCTATGCGGTTATGCTCATTGGATCATGATTTTGGTTTCGTCGGCAACATTCGTCAGATTTAATTAGGGGTGTGCGAATAGTGGATCTCAGGGCCGATTTAAAGGACGATTACGAATTGAATACGGTTCGAGAATAGTGAGGTAACCATATTGAAAGTCACCCCAGAAGAGTAACGTAACGTTATTTGAAACAACGAATAAGTATAGTTTTAAAAGGGGAACAACATGATTAGCTCCAAGCGGCAAAAATATACCACTATTATTCAATATATAGCAAGCTCGCAGATACAACATAAATGTTCCCTTCGGCGGAATAGTGGATACGGTTCACGGTTGCTGACCCAAAGGTCGTGGGTTCGAACCCGGCAATGGCGGTCGCATTTCGAGGGAGGCGAAATGGTAGAAGCCTATGTGCTGTGCGACGTCATGTGCACGTTACAGAGGACCATATGGTCCAGATTTCTAGCGCGCCTTTCACTACGGCGTCTCTCATAATCATATGATGGTTATGGGGCATACTACCTCACATACTATTATTTTATTATAATGCAGCAGGAATCAAAGCTTTACACATATTTAGTAGCTGCAGGTTGCAATGAATAACTGACTACAGTATTGAAGCAAACTCATCGCCAAAAGCTTTCAAATAATACTTATAGATAAATATTGGCGAACATTCACGACAGAACATGATAATGAATGTCATGATGAAGACGATGACTTAATGACTCGGTCACTTTAGCGGCACCGGAGTGCTAACTTTCAAGATAAGGAATTCCGGGTAAATTGTACATTCCGGGTAAATAAATAAACAAATAAATAAGTAAATAAATAAATATGAACCGAGAACTGAAAGGGAAGATGCGGGCACAGCACAGCGTAGCGTAACGTTTATTTCGCACCTTTAAGTCATTGGTCTTTTTTGTGCGCCAAAAGTGCACATAGCCAACGTTCTTAACCACATGCTTCCCTTAGGTATTAGTTCTAACCTCCCTCCCAATACGCTGTACGCAAAGATGTTGTCCCGGTACGCACGTCCTAGTCCAGTTCAGGGCTAAGACGAGATCCATGAGACCCATGTTTCCTGGGGCTTCAGGCGGTGCGTTGAGGAAGCCCATGGCTCCAAGGCGGTAGTGCGGCACCACGACCACGACTTCTCCGAGTGCCGCAAGACAGCGACCTTCGTTCTCGGCATGCGACAGCTGAAAGAAGTGGCCGTGCACCACGAAGAGAACCGCTCGCGGGCCAGATTCGCAGCCACCTGGTGGCTTCCAGATGCTCAGGGTGAGGCAGTCCTCGCGTTCCTGACGCGAATCCGAACCGAACTTTTCTCTTTCAGCACCTGCGGGGCGCACGCAGAAACAAGTGAGCGAGCAAGCTTACGGTAGCATATACGCCGTGACAGAAACAACAGGCCTGTAAGGTAAAGGCTAGCTGAGTAGACGTGCTAATAAGACGCTCCCCTTTAGAAACATATCTTCTCAAATATGTGCCCACAAAAAAAAAAAAATCCCGGGGTTCCTCGTGCATTCACCTAATAAGATGACTCGAAGAAGAAAGCCATCATCTTCTTCTTCTTCTCCCCGGTCGACGTATTTAGACGTACTTTAAGTGCTCCGCCACCTTTCGAACGCTTTCTGCTCATAACGAGGTTTTGCACTGCCTCCAAGATCGGTGGCACGTTCGACCAAGCTACGACGTCATGTGATGACGCCATCATGGGACGTTATGTGGTGGTGAATTCATGTGGACGTCAAGCAGATTTTCCCATCTGTGAGCTTACGATTTTTTAATCATTCGTCCGCGACACTGCCTAACCATGATGGTCATATTTTGGGTTTGACGTCTAAGTGTTTCGCCTTAACATTAGGACAACATGAACTGGTTATATGCCAGAACAGAAAGTCATTAGCTTGGAATTAGAGTGTGTCATGGCGCGCAGCTACACTTGCATACTGGCACGCATGTTTCTTATGTGAGTTGGACGTATTGGTGCTTCACCCACAAAAACTGTTATCAATACATGGCGCAGACCGGGCTCCGTGCAATGCTCGGGAAACTTCGCGATTGTTTGAGTTCATTCTGCTAAGGTTCCACGCAGGACGCGAGTGGTCATGTGTATTTGAGAGCTTGCGCTGGCACCAGTGATAAGGTTCTTATGTTTCATGCCGTATAAATGCCAGCGTGCCTCACCGCAGATCAATTCATTCGATGCCCGGCGCTGTTCTCTCGTTATCAGTGTGCAGCTTGAATAGGTGACCAGTAACATGGGCAATCGCAGGGAACTGTGGGATACGACGGCTTCCGGTTCGACGCACCACGCGGGTTAGCAGCGGCACGCGAGCATTTTTGTACCGCTTCGTTGAAAAAAAAAAACCCCTCTCCGTTCGATGTCAGTGTTTTTGAAGTTGGTTTTTGTTTTTGCTAACCATGACTGTGACGATGACAAGCTACGAAAGCCATGAACGGTAAGGAAACTTTTTATCGCACTAAAATTACCTGCAATGCTTTTATGCTGCTCGGGGATACTGTCAGTTCAGCTAGCAGATCAGTCGATACAGAAAACAGTTTTCATTGTATGATACGTTACTGCAGATAGAAAATCCCCATTTTGAAGATCTCAGGAATGGGGATGGCTGTAGCAGTGTGCTAATAGTTCATTTCGGGATCACTGCTTCGGCCGACATCGTCGGTCGGTCGGCATGAAGCGCAGCACTTATTGAGTGCATTAAGGTATCTTTTTTTGTCTCGCCTTCTGCGCGCTATCAGATGCATTTCTTTGTCGAAGCCAGATGCTTATTTAAACGCTGATCTTTATCAAGCTGCGTGGCACGGCTGCACATAGACAATACAGTCAGACATAGACAGCACCGAATAATCTAAACCCTGCGCTTGTTTAACGCACTTCTTCCTTTGAGTGCCGTCCTGTGAGTGCACACAGTTTGACCAGTATGAGCGCAAATACACTCGTCCAGCACTTCGTGTAAACTTACTCTTGGGTGAAACTTTTTGCCTTTTTTGTCATATATATGCGTGCAATGGTCGGCGCTCATCTCGTATGGCAGGTAGATTTCACCCACGCGTTCCCATAATATCAATGCTAGGCGCACCTGCGCGACAACTTATTCATCAATATAATATTCGCAGCAAATTCATGCGTGGGCTTTTTTTTAGTGTGGAACACACACGTATCTGTGATGAAATGGTTTTCGCACACTCTGGCTTCAACGTTCCGTACTAAAAGGCTACCTGCCGTTGTGGCTCTCTTCACAGCCGTGGCCCACCTCAATTTTGTTTTCTTCGTTTTATGGCAACCGACACATGTGTTTGCCTTTCACGCTCGAGTTGGAGCAGCTGAACAACCGACCATGGTTTATCAGGACTAAGATAAACGGGCGACTGCGCACGCAAATCCCGAATATTCTGAGGCTCGCGGTGAAGCGGTTCATCGTCGTCTACTCCTCTCGAACCGGAAGCCGGTAGCAGACAGTGTATCCCGCAATCCCTCGCTCTTTTACCGGTCACCTATTGCTTGTGTTTTGCTCTTTCAATTTTACGGGCACAGGTTCGCCAAAATAAGGAGTTGCGTCTACAACACCCCGACTGCTGCCTTCGTCAACGTTTCGATTATGTGACAAACATGCGATACATCCCTTGTCGAGTGGTACCGACACGAAGCCACCCAGAGCGAAAATACTTTGTGATCACCAGCAACTAGGCAGCCTCAAGCATCGTTTGCATGACTGCATCTGCGCCTACCATGGGCCACTGATGAAAAAAATTCTCGACATTACCTATTCATTAACTATTTATTAACTACTTATTAACTATTCTCAACTATTTACTAACATTTACTAACTTTTTATTTGATATCTTTAGGAATCTTGATTTAAGATATCTAGTTGGAGGAATCCGAGCTTTATAGCATAACTATAGCCTTGTAAACTGGGACACCTCTATAAAGCTAGAAGAGACCAGTGACCACACATCAGTTCGTCTAAAACAATGACCAATGCCGGCAAATATGGCACTCCTATACGAATTGTTTGCTTAGTGGTGCGCATTAAAATTGACCATGCAGCGAAGTGTTGTATAGTTCGGTTAGTTGAGATGGTCAATTTTTCTCTTTTACGGGAAGCTGGTTTGTGATTAGCTCTTTCCGGCCTTACTGTGAAAGCTAAGTTAGGTGGCGTTATACCGCCGCCTAACCTAGCTTTCACAGATTTGTCACGTTGTCCATTGTCTAGGTTAGCACGAAAAGTTAGCACCGTTGATCAGGCTTCAAAAAAATTTTGATAGAGCTTTTCCAATTAAAGCATTATACCATCAGAGAGGAGCTGTGTGCGCTACTGTATACATAAACTGTTGCTGATGTAGAGTTGGAGAAGTAAATGCCCTCACTGGCACGATTCTTGATCGCACTGCCGTCCTGGAGGCAAGTGGCTGGTGACCGAGTGCCGTCGTAGAGGGAACTGGCGCCGATGTTGGCTGTCGCGATGGCGTCTCGAAAGCGTAGTTCTCCCACTGGCGGCTGTGCGAAGGGTACTCCGCGGAAGGCGTACACCAGGCGCCCCTTGCAGCTCATGACGGAGCCCAGCACGGTGCCGAACGGGCCGTGGATGAGCAGCTCGTCTTTCTTGGGCGACAGGTAGCGCAGTAGGAGAACCGTGGCCACGGCCAGCGTTATGATGGAAGCCACGACGGAAACTAGACAGGCAGTCATGCTCCCTTGGAGTGATGCGCTGTTTGTGATTGAGCGTTTATAGCTAATGGTGACTTGACAACGAGCGAGTTCGAGCTAATCACGATTGGTCAACAGCGTTAAGCGCGGACAAAGAATGATGCGCGTGTTTGCATCGTTTCGCTCAAAATATTTTCTGCTTAGCGTTGGTACAAAATCACCATGAAAGCTATGCAAGCACTGCAGCTTTTTCAGAAAGGTAAAAGCTGCACTTAAAAAGATACAGACGAAAAAGGGACAACCATGCAGACAATACATACAATAAGTTAATGCGCACAAGTCCGCAACCTATAAGAGTTGGCACACGTTAGTGGCTTCGAACTTCTGCACACTGATTATGGTCAAACACCTGATGCTTTAAGTAGTGACCAGCTCTCAAAAAAATGCATTTATTGAAAGTAGCGTGCGTACGTGTGTGTGTTCGTGTGTGCGTATGTGAATGTGTTTCTTTCTTTCATGATGAAAACTGTAACGAGATCACAATTAACAGCTGACTGTGATGAGCTGCTGCTGCCGGTGTCGGGGAACGTTATTGCAAGGAATGAGAGGAATTATCCACGATCGCGCGGGATTTGAACCCAGTTATTCTGCGTGGCAAACGAGTATTCTATATTACGTAGCCACGCCACTGCTTGGAACTTCTTCACGAAAAGGACGTAGTGCTGATGTGCCGTGTTCTGTGTGCTCTGTGTTCTTTATGAAGTGCTATGTCCTGTGTGCCGTCCCTTCATTCCTGTCAATGTGGGCCTTTCGTGATCCAATACCAACTAGCCCACCAAGCCATACAAGCAAGAAGTCACGGTAACATGTGTAATATAGTATGGCAGGGGAGTAAAATAACCATCAGGTGTCACAAAATTCGAATTGCGTAACACGTGGGGGCTCAAAGCTTGCCACCCATCGCAAAGCATTCAATTATTAATCTTCGTTGCCATAAGTCAACGCTTGAATGAAGCGCATACAGTACTTTACAGATGGGTGGCGGATCTCTAGATTCTCTGCAGAATCTTGAATAATTGCATAGCTGATATTTCCCTACTGCGGAACATTATATTTACAGCGCAGTAAGATGCCTTAGAAAGGCTGTTCTTCCAGCTTTCACTGTGACTGCTGCGTGTTGCGTGCAAGCCACGCGTGCACGTCTTTCTTATTGTTTTTACCTTTCTTGGAAATGAAGTAAATTAAGGTTTGCGTGTAGGTACCGTTGCGAGGTTCGTTACGGCGGACGCTTATATAACTATATATGTAGCAGGGTTGCCATCGGTGTCACATTGGCTGCATGACGACCCCATCTGGCGACGAAAATTTCAGATTGACGCCATGGCTCCACTCGCTACTTTTAACTTCTGTTCTGGCGCATTATGTGGTACTGTAGCGAAGTCACAGCGAAAGCTGCGATAGTGCCCTGAGCCCATTGTGAGCTGTCGTGCGGCAACTGCTGCAAGTACTCTTCCATGGTCTTCCATAAATCGTAATGAGTTCTGTGAAGTAGAAAAGTACGCATTACAGCATGATTCTTTATTATGTAGTGAACTGAGATATCTCGTACACATTTCTAAGGCATTAAGCATGTTTTGATGGTGCTGTAGCTGATCGCAACGAATTATCACGGACAAGCCCTTTGGGTTCGGAGCTTTAAGCGACCCCGTCGTGGCGCGATTCTCACTGAGTGACGCCTGGTCCTTATTTTACACTTCTATTCCTTCTCGACAGGGTGCTCATATAGGCTGTTCTTGCGAAGGGCTTTCCAGCACCGGCATGGATCTGTGGTGGAGTACTCGACTGCGCTGTTGTAAATTGTTTGAACTTCCCGCACGAATAGCGTGCGTATCGAAGAATTTCGAAAATGACGACGAAGAAGAGAACGCTTAGTGGAGTGTATTACGCTCGTTGACATGGATGCTCGGATTCGCGTCTTTTTCAATTGGCACCTTTAGAGGCCGAAATACGATTTCCCATATCGAACCCGGGTCCCTTTGAGAGCCCGGTTTCAAATCGCATCTGCCCCTGGGCGTTTTCCTTTCTCGTTGCCTGGGATAGCGGCAGACACCGATGGAGGGCAGTTACGCCACCAGAATCGACTGTTGTTTCGATCTAGTAACAGCTTTCCCCGCTTCACTGTAAAACTAGCTGCTTCAGCAATTCACGTTCTCACTGGCATGTTGGCTGGAAGCTCCTTAAGTTACGCTATATCTGGCAAAAACTCTGTCTGTTCTCATAAAATACACAGTGCGCCGTAAATGATCATTATTTTTCTTTCATTTCCAACTTATTTCTGACTTGAAGATCAAGCAAAGAGGTAAAGTTGTTTTCTTATACCTGCGCCTTCCTTATTCGAAATGTTATAATTAATTTTTAACGATACATGTCTGTTATTTGGTTGTGAATTTTACAATATAATTTAATGATATCGCTACTTTGTCTACTTCTCTAATCCACCCAACAATAACCCTAGGATATCGCCAGAATAATGAAAATTCTTTAAAAAAGAAATGTTGGTGGAGTCGACGCTTCGGCCACAGCGTCGGGTCAACAGCTGTTGTTCATAGAGCGTGTATCCACACGACAGACCCAATACGTCTTTCCCGCGATGGACGGCGCATCACGTGACGCCACGTCGCGGATTCCTGTTATCCGTGCCGGGTGCGCGGACGTCACAGACGGGAAATGCCAAGCTCTTTTTCGCAAACGGATTCGCAGGGAATAACATTACTGATTTAGTTGAGACCATTACAGGTCTGGCAAGACCACCAGACCTGGCAAGACCAGGTCTGGCAAGACCATTACAGACCACCATTACAGGTCTGGCAAGAAGCACTGATTTTTGTTTTTCTCGTTTGGTTTCGTAAATTTAGCCGTAGACGGAAGCATAAATCTTCAATACTTTTCCTAGCGATGGATAAGTGTTCGATTGTCAGACTGGTTGTGCCATGTGGAGAAAATAGGCAAAAGCTAGCATTCGCACATTATGAACTTTGAGATTTGGTAGCACTCGCACTATCGCAGATCACTGTGCTCATGTTCTGCTAATAGCAGCACTTGCTAAGCCTAACAGCTCGCAGAAAACGAGTATACGGTGCTCGGAAACAGTACCTAGTTGTCATGTATACGTTGCCACCGAAGCTTGAGGAAACAAACCTAAAGCCGACACACCCATCTGTTTGGGAATAACAGCCCACGCAATGCGCGACGAAGAACTTAGATTCGAAGCAGGCAGCTCTCGCTTCAGACAGTGTCGCCATGTTTTTTTTTTTTTTCGCCAGCGCGTCCGTCTGCTCGCCTTGTCCGTTGTCTGGATGTGCTTCGCAGCCTGACGGGTAGCGGAACGATCGTCCGCGGAACAGATTTGCTGCGCGGATATGTCCATCGTGTGGATACATGCCCAGCGTTGCGTGCTTTTGTGCGCCTTGCGCACTATCCCCCCCCCCCCCTTCCCTACACGACCACACCTAAAACTGGAGCATGAAAGTCAGTAAGCTTCCTTGGATCAAAAGCTTGCTCAAATCAATTTTCGCCACCTGGGAGTCTGTAACAGCCACTGAATATGTGGGTATTCCTGCATTCTGTGTATACACACACACACACACACACACACACACACACACACACACACACACGCGCGCGCGCGCGCGCGCGCACGCGCACGCGCACGCACACGCACACGCACACGCACACGCACGCACACACACACACGACACACGCACGCACGCACGCACGTGCACACACACAAAAAAACGGGCACCTAGGTTTTTAACCGAAGCACGTGTCGTCGAAAATAGCCACATTTGATAATATTTGACCCCCTTCACTGTCTCATCTACGTTGTGGGACCATGGGAAAGTAATAGTTACGGTGTCAATTCCCAAAAACCACGATATAAAAGAGGGCCGCCACTGTGGAGGGCTACGAAAATTTAGACCATCTGACCTTCGTTAACGTGTACTTAAACCTAGGCACACGGGCCTCTGGCATTTCGCCACCAAAGATATGCCGCCACGAAAGCCGGCATTCGATCTCACGACTTGTTGTCATTCGAGCAAACCACTACATCACCGTGGTACGTAACAATGTGGAAAAGACACGCTGAACGGAAATATATGCACAATTAGCACGATGGTTTCTTCCCTGTATACATGCCAAAATATTTCTCGTTTTTCGTATCAGCTCTTTCTGTGTTGTCTAAATTTGCATTTTTTTCCGACGGGAATCAAGAGTAGCTAAATCTAAAGTCAGTTCTCTCACCCGCGCTGTTCCTCGGTGGCCTTCTTTCCGTACAGGCTCCAGAAACTCTGCAAGGAGGCTGACAGCACGAAGTTCCCATACGGGGTACCCGTGTCGGCACCCGTAACCAGAGCCGAGCTGATGGGGACCGGGGGCCGGTCGGTCACCTCTTCGATGCGGTAGCCGCGCTTGAGCCGCGCCTTCACGGCCGCCACCTCGGGATCCGTGTCATCCAGTTTCTCGAGCAGCGCCCGAGGCTCAGCACCGGTACGACGCATAGTTTCTTCTTCTCTGAACCTCGCGTGATTACAGCGCGTGTTATCGCTGTGATGATGATGCCGAATTTAGCCATCAAAAAAAAAGAGACTGTCATATCAATATTATAAGTGCATATACATGTAAATGTTTATTTAATGATCTTAGCTGCATATATTGAAATATTGCTGTTATTTAAAATGAGTTTAATTAGCATTTCATAAGGAAACTAAAATTACTACAATTATGTTTGCTTGCCTATTATTTATTTTTTTATTATCCCGGCTCCCCTTGTTTCTTCATTTTTGTTTTTCACAAATTATACTGCTGCACGTTTTTTGGGTGATCCCCATGATGGGCTATGCAAATGTTCCAGAAAACAACCAACCAACCACGCACTTTTTCTAAAAGACAGCCTAAAGAGTGTGTTCTAGAGAGAGTGAAAATAAGGAGAAATGCGGGGAGGTTAACCAAGGCTGAGTTGAGCCTCGGTAGGCTACCCTGCAGTGGGGAAGTGGAGAGGGAAAGGAAAGTTATAGAGGAAATCTCAAAGCGGCAAAGAGCTCTTCGCAGAAAGAGCAGCGACAAGCCATTTACCTGGACCTTCTGTCTCAAATATTTAGAAAAGTAATTAATATATAAACCGTTGTTGTTATTGACGTACATACTCATGTGAAGATATGTGCCACCACAGATAAAGTAACTTAAAGTAATTATGAAGGCCGCGAGCGAATGTGGCATTTTCCTGATTTCTTCCGATTTGTTTCTGAAAACGAGCTGTATAATAAACAGTACTTAGAAGGATATGATGTTTTCTGCTGCCACTTTTGCAAGGCTTAAATAGCTGTGATAAGTTGGGTGATATCTGGCTGCCTCTTCTAAACTTATAACTGTTATTTGCAGGTATAGATTTTTCTATTTTTTTAGGGTGTTCTTGTTTTAGAGATCAACTTTAAGCGCCATGTCAAATAAAACTTTGGCGTTAATTGGTTCTTGTATCAATTTGTTTGCATATTCAGTTCTTTTATTTCAGAAAATTTTATTTCAGAAAATTTATTTATTTATTTCGGGAAAGTCATGTTGTGATGAGAGCATATATGGGTGTTTTTCATAGTAAAACTTCAGTGATAGATAGATAGATAGATAGATAGATAGATAAATAGATAGATAGATAGATAGATAGATAGATAGATAGATAGATAGATAGATAGATAGATAGATAGATAGATAGATAGATAGATAGATAGATAGATAGATAGATAGATAGATAGATAGATAGATAGATAGATAGATAGATAGATAGATAGATAGATAGATAGATAGATAGATAGATAGATAGATAGATAGATAGATAGATAGATAGATAGATAGATAGATAGATAGATAGATAGATAGATAGATAGAATAGATAGATATGGTCAAAGTATCTGCGATTCGTTAAACTATGCTTTGGAATAAGAAAGCAATTTTTCCACGCACCGAAAATTCATTGCTTTTAACCAACACTTGCATTCTTAAAACCTCAACCGGAAAGCGTTACAAGGAAATTTTCGAACACGATGTCCATTTGTGATAGCGCTTGATTAGGAAAAAATTCTTATTGGTTGGGCATGAGTGTTTCTCAGTAATAGAAATATTAATATATGTTGAGGTTTAACGTGATGTAGCAAAAGTTTTATATCCTGTATACCAACCCCTTATGTGGCAAATGTTTTTTATATCCTGTACATCCACCCCTTATGTATTACCCCCTTGTGGGGTCTTTAAGGAAATAAAATATGATGATGATGATGATGATGATGATGATGATAAACCTTGCTGGGTAGTAAATAAATCTGAGAAAAAAATGGTCTTCTGCGATTAGCTGACGTGATAAACCGCATACTGTTGTAACGGGCACTTTACAAACTTTTTTTTTTTGCGATCCGGGCTACAGAGTTTGCCTGTTGCGGATATATCCATATCTTAATCTTTGCTCCAAAAAAAGCAGTGGGTGCACGAACGGGAACATGTTCGGGCTCACTCGGCAGCTTTCGCGTGAAGTACACGTGAAACCGTGTTTTCGCACGTCAGAAATGTAAAAAAATTCGAGCTGCTCGTCTGGAGAGCCAAATGGCACGGTGCCCCATTAAATGAAACGTGGTCAGTGATCGCACTTACCTCAATAGATATAGCCGTTGCGAGTGGCCTTCTCTGTCCACTTGACCATCTTAATGCGTGGCTGAGAAAATTTCCATAATTAGTGGATTAATAAATAATTAAATAATTATTAATTATTATATTATTATTTAAACTGCCAAAAAATCACTACTACTTGCTCAAAATGTGGTAAAAGGGGGGGGGGGGGTAAACAACAAGAGGGAAGGCAGGGAGGTTAACCAGGCACATGCCCGGTTTGCTACCCTACGCTGGGGGAATAGGAAGGGGGCATAAAGATGAGAGAGAGGAAAGAGAAGAGAAAGAGAGAAAAAAAAGGAGGATTGTCAGTCAATCGGCTGGCGCGTATGCAGCGGTGGCACTGCACAAACGTTAAAGCTGGTCACATAGGCCTGTAGTTCTTAAAAAGCACAAGACAGCTTTGACTGCTTTTTGAGCCGACGAAAGGCGATGACGGTGTTCCAATAGCATCTGCACAGAGAGTGGCCGATCGTCCAATTGTCGCAATGCTTCTGAAAGCTTCTGTCTTTCAGAGGCAAATCGAGGGCAATGGCATATCAGATGGTCGATGTCTTCTTTGGTGCAGCAGACGTCACATTCCGCATTGTCGGTCAATCCGATGAGGGTTCTATATGCTTTTGAGAAGGCAACCCCCAACCAAAGGCGACAAAGAAGTGAAGCTTCACGTCGACGAAGTCCGGATGGAGGTCGAAGTTCCAGTCGAGGGTTTATTTGGTATAGTTTCGTATGTCTTATGCTTGGGGTGTTCCAATCCTGCAGGCTCAGACTACGTGCCAGGTGACGAAGTTGCTTTGCAGCGTCAGTCCTTGACAAAGGAATCGGAAGGATGTGTTCTTCTTGGTGCGATGTGCGAGCCGCGTTGTCTGCGGAATCATTGCCACTGATCCCACAATGGCCAGGAAGCCACTGAAACTTGACCTCGTGGCCTGTTTCTGTGACGTGGTGAACGAGCTTGACAACTTCGTAAGTTAATTGTTCATGGCAACCTCGTCGAGGGACTGACTGTATGCTCTGTAGGGCTGGTTTTGAGTCGAAAAACACAGCCCATTTACTCGGTCTTTGGGATTTGATGTACTCTATGGCGCCACGCAAAGCCGCAAGTTCTGCCGCTGTGGACGTAGTGACATGTGACAGTTTTATTCGCAGAGTGATTCCTCTAGCTGGAATCACCACCGCACCACCAGAACCAGACGCGGTGGTTGAACCATCGGTGTATATGTGCACGTGGTTGTTGTACATTTCGTGCAGATGGCTCAAGCTCAATTGTTTTAGGGCTGATGATGGCAAATTTGATTGTTTCTGTATTCCTGGAATTGAAACACGTACTTGTGGAAGTGTCAGGCACCACGGAGGATACACCAGTTTCTCAGCAGGCGTAAAATCTGACGTAAACGACGCACGATGAGCACAGACAATTGCACTAAATTTCGTGCGGGGCCTCTCAGTAGCGAGGGTTGCCAAGTGGTGGGAAGGATTCCTAGCATGTTGCCTGAGGTACGTACGCATCGTTTCAATTGTGATGTGCGTCATGATCGAGTAGTCTTGTGCAATGGCAATTGTTTCAGCTGTCGATGCACAGCGGGGTAAACCAAGGCATATCCTAAGCGCTTGGGCTTGAATATTTTGGATTGTGCGCAGGTTCGTTTTGCACGTGTTAGATATAACAGGTAGGCTATACCGCAGGAATCCAGTAAATAATTCCTTGTACAGCTGTAACATAGACTCGACAGACATTCCCCAACTTTTCCCAGCAAGAAACCTGAATAAGTGACAAATGGCAGTCTGCCGCTTTTTCACGTAGTTTACGTGGGGTGTCCAAGACAGGTTACGGTCGATTACGACTCCCAAGAACCTGTGACACCGGCTGCATGACACCAACTGCCCGTTAATTGATATGCCGTAAGCGGACATTGGTTTTCTGGTGAAGGCCACGACTGCACACTTCTCATTTGCGATTTCAAGCCCTTGTTTGTGTAAGTGGTACGATGTCACTGATGCTGCCTTCTGAAGTCGAGCGCGAAGTTGAAGTCGAGTCACACCTGATGTCCACACACAGATGTCATCAGCATAAATGGAAAGTCGTACACTGCTTGGTTGCTTGCCAACTAGTTCAATGAGTGTTAGGTTGAGCAGCGTCAGGCTTAGCACTCCGCCTTGCGGGACTCCTCGGCTGCAGTAATACTCGGGTGTCGGGCCATTCTGTGTCTGCACGTGAAATGATCTATTCTGTAGGTAGCTCTGAACCCACGTATCAATCAATCAATCAATGAAACTTTATTTTCATAAATAGATATATGCAATTACAGGGATTATTTGCACCGATAGCCTAAAGTGGCTAGTGGACGGTCCAATACAATGTGCAACATAAAAAAGTGTACAGGTCAGCTCTGAGGTAACAACCTCAAAGAAAAAACAAAAAAAAACAATCATATGATACACATAACGCAGTAATACATTTTTTTCCTGCAGATATGCATACTTATTAGCTTGCAGCTAGTCTCTATACATAGGCACTTATTAAAAAAATACAATGAAAATCGAATCAAACACACACATGCTTACATGTCTTGACTCCACAGAAAAAATGATTTACATATATCCTGCCACCGAGTCCCACTCCTTCTAGTGCGCTGGGAATGGCTTCGTGGGTGACATTGTCGTAGGCCCCTTTAACGTCAAGAAACAGAGCAGCAGATAACCGTTTGCAGGCCTTCTGGTGTTCTACATATGTCACCAAGTCAACTACATTGTCAATTGACGAACGGCCTCGTCTGAACCCGGACATGGCATCTGGATATATTTCGTAGAACTCTAAATACCATTCCAGACGCGTAAAAATCATCCTTTCCATAACTTTTTCCACACAGCTCGCGAGGGCAATCGGGCGGTAAGAGGAAATGTTCAAGGGTGACTTGCCAGATTTAAGAAGTGGAATCAGGCGACTTGACTTCCATTCCTGTGGAACCATGCCAGTTTGCCAGGAGTCGTTGTACAGCTGCAAGAGTGCCTGCCGAGCTTGATCTCCTAGGTGACACAGAGCGCGGTAAGTGATGTCGTCAGGTCCTGGCGCTGAAGAACGTCTACACAAAGCAAGCGCAGCCTTTAGTTCGTCCATTGAAAACGAAATCTCCATTCGGGGATCACGTGAGGATACAGAAAAGTCGGGTGTTTTTGTCCTAGTTGAATTTGAGCCGCAGGAAATCCTTCGACAGAAGGAATCTGCGACATCAATCTCTTCGCAGAATAAGTGAAGTGCCAGATATTTTAATGGGTAGCACTGAGTAATGGTTGTACGAAGACCCCGGACAGTTCTCCAGATTAGTGACAAAGGCTTTCTGGGATCCAAAGACTCGCAAAAAGATACCCATCGTTGCTTGTCCAACTTGTCCATGTGACGCTGTATTTTCTTTTGTGTGCGTCTGGCCACTCTCAGATCATCAAGTGACCTCGCGCGTCTATAACGTCGTTCTGCACGACGACGAATCACTCGGAGTTTCTCGAGATCAATGTCCATATCAGTGCGAGATGAGCTCACCGGAAGCGAACGCGTCGTTGACTGTAGGGCACTCTTTATTGCGTCCTCTAGGTTGAAAGGTGAGGCGCCAACATAGTCCTCCATGATTAACTTGTATTTTTTCCAATCGGTGCACTGGACGGCTCTGGAGGACTTGATACTTGGAAAGCCGTCAATCTTCAGGTATGTTGGGATGTGGTCACTACCCCTTGTTTCCAAATCCGAAAACCAGTGCACTCTGCGTGTGAACGAGCGTGAGACGAAAGTGAGGTCCAGGCAACTGCTATAGGCCGATCCGCGCAGATAAGTAGGGCTGCCGTCATTCACGAGGATAAGTTCACATTCAGAAGCGAAAGACACTAACTGTCTACCTCTAGTGTTGACCCTGGAGCTTCCCCATAAGTAGTGGTGGGCATTGAAGTCACCAGTTATCACCCATGGCTGGAGAGTCGATTTCAAAATTCCGCGCAAGCGCTCTCGGTCTAGACGACTTGATGGATGTAAGTAGGCTCCGATGATGGTGAATGTGGTCTTCTTGTTTTTTACTGTTAGGCACACGTACTGGTTTTCTTCGTCAGGGGGTACAGGGTGATGAACATAAGTTAAGTCGCGCCGTGTGAACACAACGACCTTGCTGCGCTCTCCGTGGGTAAAAGACATAAAGCACTCATATCCAGACAGTCTCATCTGGGCTGACAGGTTCGGTTCACAAATCACAATTATGGAGAACTGGTTCGTGAATACATATTGCCGGAACTCGGACATACGCGCCCTAAGTCCTCTGGCATTCCACTGAAGGACAGATGCGTTCATGACCTCCTCGCGAAAGGATAACATGTTGCGAGCCATCGTTTTACCTTAGAGCTGCAAGCACCGGACTCAAAGTGTCCAGCACTTGGAGTGCGCTCTGCGCTGATGGGGTGTTCATGTTGCTTAGGAGCAGGCGCATTGCGCTCATAAAGGTCTGCAACATGTTGATGACCTGGCGATCCTCAGTTGTCTTTTCATCAGTGGTTCGTGATGGCATCGAGGTTGGCGGGGATCGATGCACCTCTGAGACAGGTGGTGTTCGTGGAAGTGATGGCCACTCTTCACGAGGTGGGCGTCTTGACCCTGATTCTGTTTTCGGTGTATCCGTCTTCGCAGAGCTTGACGATGGGGAGCCAGTTCTTCTTGCTTTAGATGACGGGTCTCTATCGGCAGATGCCACGTTGCGTGATGATCTTCTGTGGTGATGATCTTCTCAAAATGTGGTATGTTCAAAATAAGGTATGCTCAAAGTCTTTGTGGGTTTAAACCAAACACATGAAAAAAAAAAACGAAATTGAGCCATCTTCCCAAAGGGAAATCTGATGGGATGCAAGCGGCAGCGTTGCGCGCGGGTGGCGTCAAAGGTTGAACGGCGCTGACGCTGGTGCTGCGATACGCGTTGGAAGAGCAGTTTGAAGTGATGGCCAGCGTAGGACTTGTAGGTGACACGCACAGACATGTTTTAACGCGTACATTATGCACGCGTCAAGTTTAATGCGCGTGAACCGACGAGCCGTCGGTGTAGCGAGTGGCGGTCGTGGCAAGTGTTGTGGGTGAGTGGATGAGGCGGCAGCTCCGGGCGCGTGTACCACGGCAAGTGCACGGCAGGCGAGGGAGAAAGTGACGTAAGCGCACACTGTATGCGAGGGTAGCGTGACGTCAACGCGCAGCAGTGGTGTGACCTACTTGGCAACCCACCAACACGTGCTGCGCGCGGCGCGTTCGTGCGGAGGGACAGCGTTACACAGGCTAGTCACAGAGCTGCTTCGCATCTAAAAGCTGCCTTACTAAGTGCGAGAGTTAATACTTTCGGCCACGGCTTCCCTTTCCAAGACACTCGTCGTGGTGGTCAAGTGGTTATGCTGCTCGGCAGCATAACGTGGCAGCATAACCACTTCAATCCAATCCCGCGGCCCCCGCGGCATTTGGGTCAGAACTTTCAATACAGGTCAAATGCTAGCGTGTGTACGGACATTAGGTGTGCCCTAAAGGAGCCCAGGGGACGAAATTTTCAGAGCCCACCACTACAGCGTACCACATAATAATATCGAGGTTTTGAGACGTAAAACGACCACAGTACTTATAAATAGTTCTTCATTTTTAAGAGAAACTGGTGAATAGCTGGATGCCTAGGAGTGCATTCCTTTTTGTGCGGTGTGCCCTTGATAGACACCATGACGCGCTACTAATAAAGGGTTAGGAAAGTTAACCTATTAGCTATCACCCTACCGCGATTTTCCAGAATCTCATGCTGTTTAGAATATTCGCCATCACGCTAGGGTGAGCGATTCAGCCCTATAGTGTGAGAAAATAATTGACCACTGGTTTGCCGCTGAACCTGATGTGAAATGAAATTTTGTCGAATAGCATTACGCGTCCGTTTATCGGAAATCAAGACGCATACGCAAGGTTGGAAAACTGTGTATGTGACTGTCCCTAAAAGGCAGCAGAGAAGTAAACTGCAGGCATGCAAGCAAGCTAGCACTTCTGATTAAAATGTAAAGTTTATTTATAGTTTCGAAAAATAAGCTACTTAAGATCTATAACCCTTTAGATATAGTTGATTGATGTTGTTGATCACTGCCTCATAACATCATTGTTATTCAGCTCAGAAGGCATGAAATTATAGAAAAGTGATTCTTTTATTTCACACCAGTTATACTATTTAGGTAGAATTAAAATTTCACTTATGAGATAGATATTTGACATGACGCACAGTGGATGCAACTTTCGCATTCTGCGCTGTGTTGTGTGACTTCAGGCATACATTCGCAGTATCTATTCAATTAAATATTAAGTGTAGGCTCTTCTCTCACCATTTTGATTCTGGAAGCTTAGCTGATAATTATCGAGAGCATAGCGTAGATGAATATAAAAACAGAGTGAATAGCTCTCAGGCCAAAGATGCCGCAAGCTGGCCTGAACTTATTGATGCGCGCGCAACGGATCAGAGGCGAACGAGGTCATCGCGGCACTCTAGCCTGAACTGACAATGGGTGTCCATCTATCGGCAGCTAAAAGAAACCGTGCGCCATGCTCGTAAGCATTGCCCCCAAGATTTTGTGCACTGGCCACGTTGTCAAATTGCAGAGGCCATAGTTTTACGCGAGCAGTTTTCAGTAGCAGTTTAAAGGTGTCTCTTGTGACGTTACAGTGCGAACGTCGGATTCCCTTTGATGAAGAGTGCCGGAGTGAAGTGATTACCAGCAATGATATGAGAACATGCGATCGCGTCAGCTTCTTAAAGCAAGATGACGTGTGTCGGAGCATGAAGGCCGGAATATATTGTTCTAGGTGCGAAACACTTTATCAGGCAGAGGTTTCGTTTGTTGTCGTGTACTATAGTATGCTGTAGTCTACCTTGTTTTAACGGACCATGTGTAGCATACTGAGCGCGCGCTCGCGCGAAGAAGTCATTTCTTATTGTCCTTGATTGTCACTTATCATCAATTATTAACATGTACCTCGATTATCCTTTATCATCAGCGAAAAAAAGCAAAAAAAAATATCTAGTGCGTTTGGCTTAATGCAGGCAAATTTTACGTATAAAAAGAGACCGATAAAATTGGCAGATGTCACATCCTGCGGGAATCGATGATATACGAAGCACAAATGGGGAAGGTTGATATGTCACTTCAAAGTGAGCACAACGTTTCATGGTGGTGCTAAGGTACTACCTTAGCGGCGGCTGCATTTCTGGTGGAGGCGGAAATGTGTGCTCAGATTTGGGTGCACGTTGAAAAACCCCAGGTGGTCAAAATTTCCGGAGCCCTCAACTACGGCGTCTCTCATAATCATATGGTGGTTTTGGGACGTTAAACCCTACAAATCAATCAATTGATCGCCATACATCTTTTGTTCTTGTTCTGTTCGCCTATTGTCCGTGGCGCATACCCACTGCGGGGATTGGTCAAGAATTGAGTGGTTTTTATAGAATATTGTGCAGTTTTTTTACCAGTTTTGCAATATTTAATACATGTGAACTAAACCATCGCACGGGCAGCAAGATCATGACAAGTAAGTAATGAAATTTATAACATACATGTATTGATTTTCATCTTATGACCAGTCACTTATGCTCTTTATAAGTCATGTTATGTTATGCCAAGTTTGGTATAGATCCCATTATTGAAACGGCCAGGATAGCCAAAAGTCGTAAGCAGATAGATAGATAGATAGATAGATAGATAGATAGATAGATAGATAGATAGATAGATAGATAGATAGATAGATAGATAGATAGATAGATAGATAGATAGATAGATAGATAGATAGATAGATAGATAGATAGATAGATAGATAGATAGATAGATAGATAGATAGATAGATAGATAGATAGATAGATAGATAGATAGATAGATAGATAGATAGATAGATAGATAGATAGATAGATAGATAGATAGATAGATAGATAGATATGCTCAAAGTCACTGAAGTTCGCTAAGAAATGCTTCGCATTCAATAGAGAGAGAAAAAGAGACAGACATGGCGGAAAACGAAAAAGAGAAATAAAGCAAAGGAAAGATAGTAAATCGAAGAGCTTTAGGCGCCGATCATTCGGGTTTTCTCGCGAACAGCACGCATCACTATTGCAAGATTCCGCACATTAACAATCAGAAAAGGCTTATGAGACCGTGTCTCAATTGACAGCTTCTCCAGAATATAAGTATCTCTTATTTCCCTGGCGCAGTGATCCGCTAGTAACCTCGTTAGTAACGAGGTCGAGAATAATGGAATTGACTATAACCAAATTTCACTGCCGCGTTACCTCCCGCCATTTTTACCTGCATAGAGCAGGTCAAGCAATTCCCCTCTGTGTCTCTTCTGTAATGAGGAGGAAACCATTAGTTCTTACTTTCTATCTTGTCGCCGGTTCATGTCATTGAGAAAAAGTGTACCACCTCTTCGAAGTCTGCGCCTCGAAATATCAAAATCTGTTGTTCTTTTTTTTCGGTATCTCTACTCTGGGCTACTGTCACAGCGATGTTTTCTTCGCTGTAGGGAAATTTATCATTCAATCTAAAAGAATACCTAGCTGAATTCTTCATCTTTAAATATCTTATCAATAATAAAGTATACTTATATTCGTTATATTATATAGTTCATTTCAGCGTATATAAGTTGTATATATTTAAAGATACTGAAACAATTCACCTACTAAATCTGGTGTTCCTTTTTCGGCGCCTCTACTCTGGGCTACTGTCACAGGGATGTTTTCTTCACTGTAGGGAAATTTATCATTCAGTCTAAAAGAATATCTAGCTGAATTCTTCATCATTAAATATCTTATCAATAATAATTAATACTTAAATTCCTTATATTATATAGTACATTTCAGCGTATATGAGTTGTATATATTTTAAAAATACTGAAACAATTCACCTACTACTCGGCCGATTCCCTGAATTAGGTATGAGCCTTCACAGAAGGAGAAGAAAAAGCAACGAAGTCATCCGATTTTGATGGGGTGAGGTAGACTCGATTGTCAGGTCTACTGAAAATTGCAGTCTTCTGATATAGTATTAGCTCTCTTTTTCATTTATCGATTCAACTTTAATTCAATATTATTATTTTATGTTTGAAAAAGTTTGCTATACTTTTTTTGTTCTTTTATAAATAGGCCCACAATCAGTGTATCACATTTATGTTACTACAAGTTTTCATGACTAATCTCTCATAGTCAGTACGTGCCAGTGCTCACAGGCAACAAAACAAAGAAACCAAACAAATACCCAGCTGCGCACTTTCTTCAAGCGCATGCACTTGACACCCCTAGTGCAAATCTGCCTCAATGTTTTTTTTTAACGTTAACGAGGCACAAAGCGAAGCTTTTGTTTTTGAGCCTGGCTGAGAGTTGAAGCGCCTGGTGAGAGATTGACTCCATGAGCTTCAGGGAGAACGTTGAACTTCTGCAGTATTGTCGTCAGATATAAAAAGATTTCTACTGTGGCCATCGTTTCTCCAGGACACATTCGCTTTCCTGAAATGATGAAAAAGAATGGGTGAGAAAAGCGTTACCACTCAATTCTTGGCCGAAGCCCCGCGCATATAGTGCGCGGGGCTTCGTAGAAGGCGAACAAGAAGTATTAGCAGCGTTAGAAGACAACTGCTTTAGACTACTGCCCTCTCAAGACAAAGTTTTTCCGCGATGGAGCCTAATGGAACTTTCAGTTCATTACAGTTTTTTCAGGCAAATCGGGAACACTTACCGGTCGAAAATGGAATAAGTTGATCTGGTTTGGGCAGCAATTCTGAACCATCCTCCTTCAAAAAACGTTGTGGGTTGAACTCTTCTGGATTTTTCCAGTAGTCCGGGCTCATGTGCACTGCCCGTAGGTTAGCGATCACAGTGGTGCCTTTCGGGATGAAGTGGTTTTTGAAGACAGCGTTCTCGCCAGCTCTATAAAAAACAATTGTAATCATAAATATTTTAGGGTACATTAAAGGGAAGCTTAGCTGGGTTAGACTAATAGATTGCCATCTGAGAACTTTACAATGTTGTTAACTTTATCATCAATAAAGGAATACATCAACGTCAAAAGTTAAAGTCTAAATGTCATTCAGAAAGCCCCACACGTGACATCACTGTTTTCAGGCTGTATTTTTCACGTTTTACCTTATATTCAAACGAAATTTGCTCGAATCGGTATGTTAAGTCTATGGCCTTATCGTTGAACAATGTGCTCTCCTTTTTACTGATTAGAAACTACGTATAAGACGTAGTAGATCTCAAAATCTACGACGTTACCATGTTTCATGCGGAGATGTTTAGGGTGCGTCGCCACGCTCACTTTCTCATTTATCAAGCCTCTCACAGCGGCAAGCATGCAGATTCTGGAATGCTGAATGAGTACAATTTACTAATATGAGAAAAAGTGTTTCTCGCCTTGGTATTTTTGTAGAGGAGTATTTATGCACTCAGAGATGGTGCCGCTGTTCTACCTAGGCCTCCAGTGTAATAGCCGAAAGACCCGCTATGCTGGGGCGCGACTGCTGATCCAAATGTTGCGGGATCGAATCCCGGCTACGACGGCCGCATTCCAGATGGAGGTGAAAATGCTAGCTGCCCAAGTATTTATATTTAGGTGCACGGTTCGAAATTTATGGTGCGTTTTACTATAGCATCATTTATAAACGTATCATGGTTTTGGAACGTTAAACCCCATCAATTTGTGTACTAGCTGGAAGAAAGTCTAATGTAGAACAACGCTTTGTGCCTACTGGCCTTTAGAAGCCGTGCTGCGGTCGTTGTACTAACACTATGCGTCAGCTAGGCAGAAAATGCTGCAGCATGCGTGAATCTCACGTTTGAATTTTAGTTTGTCTTCTTTGAATGTAAATGTACATCACTACCGTTTGTGTCAACTTCAAAAACGTCAGTTTTAGCTTTAAGCTACCTTACGCTTTCGACATCAAAAATCAAAATATTAAGAGCAAGACAGGAAATTAAAGGAGGTGTGGGTGAGAAGACCTTTCTTATAGTTGGCCAGTGTGCATAACGCTCGAATATTCCTAGCGAGTTGAGAAATGATGGCTGCGTTTACAGAGCATTGCTGAGTTGTACTAAACAGGTCGATGGTCAACACGAATTTCACAGCTAGAGTAGGGGCCGTGTAATTGAGGGGCGTCCATATAGGAGGCAGTTTTCAACAAGAGTAATTACTGTGGTTAATCCGGCTGTGTCACCTGTTCATGAAGAAGCACGCGGTAAAGCACTCTATCTGCCCATCATGCCAGCTAACGCAATACGTGACCTAAATTGGATTATGAACTTTTCACAATGTCATTGGTACACTCGTTATGCAAAGCTGAGTCAAGCAGTATGAGGTTACAAATTAGAGGCAGCTTTTTTTTTCATCCCGTGGGTTGGTAAAAGAAAATTATGCCTTCTGAAGCACTGCTTTGGCGTGTTAACGCTTTCATTTCGTTCAACTAACTAGACCACATTTTCGCTGCTTTGTAACGTACATTCTCGGGATTCCGAGTGGCGTGACCGTTCGCCATCGGTAGACTTCCCAAAGAACGGCCACGGTGAAAGGCATAGCTTTGTGGTCAGCCCACGATGGCGCCCTGTCGCGGCCAATCACTTTGTCGATCTCTTCCTGTATTCTTCTCTGCACGAAGTCAGGCTTGTCGGCGCACACTAGCAGGTGCCATTGAAGCGTCTCTTTCACGGTGCTCGAACCGGCGACGAAGAAGCTGAAGATGTTTCCAATCAGGGAATTCACTGTGAAAGAGGGCGAACAGATCGCATCACAAGCTACATTACCGACTGAACAGTGCCTTCGGAGTAAACAAAAAGAAATGACTCATGACCTATGTGTGTGTGTGGGTGTGGGTGGGGGGGGGGGTGCTGCTGCTATAACTCTCTGTAAAACCGTTTGCGCCTCAGGGCGCGCGCGCATCTCGCACGTTCATTTGTCTTTAACCTTCATCGAGCGGGAGGTGGCGCAATGTTTGCGTGAGTTAGCGTCAGCGGTGGCTCCAGCTGCGCCGCCACGCGGCTGCGGCGGAGAGGCTGGGCCAGCGCACGGAAGAAAGTAGTGACTCAAGCGAGTCTCTTTCGGGTATGCAGCGTAGAGTCGGCGGAGAACAGCAACCACGGGCCGTTTCCCGTGGATCTCTTGTTGCGAGTCAACATCGATGACGCCGCATTCGCGGTACCTTGTGTTTTTTGTTATGTTGCTTATGCGTTCTGTTTGTACATCGCATAAGGTTGCTTTGCGTGTCACTGGTGATGTATCAGATGTGGCTCGCGGTATCGTCGTTGTATGACCAAGTGAACAAATGTACAGGTGTTGTGGTTTGCCCGACGCCATGAACTGTCTCCGTGTGTTCTGAGAGCGGCGATCTAATTTTGAGAATCCACAATTCACCCGAAACAATACTGGCAATATTTGAAACAACCCGATTACATTTTTATAGAGAGATGATCGAAATAGTGGTTTATCACTAAAATTACAAATGAATAAATGAAAATTCACACCATCTTCCCAAAGGGAACCCTGATAAGATACGAAACAGCAGCGTTGCACACGGGTAGTATCGCGAGTTGAACGGCGGTAACGCGGGTGCTGCTGTGAGCGCTGGCACATTCGCGAGCAGCGGTTGTGGTAGCGAAGTGAGCGGAGGTAGTGGAAGGTGTTGCGGGCGAGCGTACGTGGCGGAAGCTGTGGGCACTACGGCGAGCGCGCATTGTGACGGGAGCACAGCTGCGGCATGACCTACTTGGCACCACTCCAACACCTGCGGCCAGAGGAGCGCGTTGCGGCGCGTTCGTATGGACGCATGGAGGGACAACGTTACCCAGGCTAGCCAAAGAGCTGCTTTGCATCTACAAAAAGAAATTAAGATACGTAATTTTTGAAGATAGGCGTTAACTTATCCAAGCAATCATTAGTACCCTCTTCAGAGAGTTGTGGTATAGGCACGACTCTTCAAAGCAAGGTTAACGTGTGTACCTTTAAAGAAAGTTAGTATTTTTGTTCCAAGTCAGCACTCGACGAAAGGAGTAACAGCTAGGTACTCATTTTTTAGCGTGCACCATCAAATATGTGCCAGTTGAAATAGAAAACAACTCAATACTGAAAAAAAATTGCTATCTTTCTTCTCGATTAATCAGCTTGCTCATGTTTAAACAGAACTGCTCACGAATAATTGTCATAATCTTCCAGTGTATTGCATTGGAGTGCTAAGGATCTGTCTTCAGTCAGGTTTGTTCTTTGGCGTGGACAATATCTTTTATGTCAATGATACTCCGAAAAAAGAGAACAAGGTCAGATAAGCTTCTCAATACTCACTGTGAAAGCTGGAGTTTTCGTTTGCCCCCACATTCTCTCTTATTTTCTTGATGTAAGCGTCAATGAAGTCCCGATCACTGTGCTCGTCCAAAGTTGCTTCATGCTCTCGTATTTCGCTTCTGGCGGAGAATAAAACGAGACCAAACCATTGCAGCAAAAAGAATAGAACAATGCTCCATATTAAAAAAAAACATATTTCGGGAAAGAAACATTACAGCCTAAGTTAATATTTGTTTCTAATACCTACGATAATTACTTCATCGATTACTTCTTACAATAATTCATTTGGCACCATCATATTAAGACAACAGATAATGAATTCAACGAAAGCAGTGTGCCATATTTGTTGATTAGAAGGTTTATGTAACTACGTGATAGCAAGAAATGAAACTGAAAAAATATAAAACGAATTCTCGCCAAAATGAACAGGACCAAAACCAACCGTGGAATTTACGGGCTCGTTTACTACTTGCAACAAATTGGTTTAAATGCGTAAGCATTTAGCATTTCTAAGCAGACTTGACGAAAAACCTGTGCGTCAGTGCACCTCTTTGCCCGTCGCATAAACAGTCACTGAATAGGAGGAATGTATATAAAACAAAACAAATTTTTTTTGGATTTGATGGGTTTGAAGTTACCCCGTCCCCTTCACTATTCAAAAGCTCATTGTAGTACCCACTGGAGTCAACACCATCGCCCGCAAAACGCGAACATTTGTGAGGCATACGAATGCGATGCATCGGTGACACCACACATAGGTAAAGAAAAGGAACACATTCTATGAAGGCTTTGTTGAAATATGTCGCATTATTGGACAGTTAGTCTCTGAAGTACCTGAAGTAACGTCAAGATAACTTAAGGCAAGATCCATAAGGCAACCAGAACAGTGCATTCATTGTAATTGTTAACGACACTATTCCTGGCCTTTCCAGTTGTGCTGCATACTACGATGGCACAATAAAACAAACATGGTAAGTCTTGGAACTCAATTAGACACTTAAGCAAGTCAGCAGTACATTTTTTTTCTTATTCAGATGTTTATCTCGAATACCTCTTGCAGAATCTTTTTTTTTGTTTTTTTATCAACTCGACTTCCTGCTTTCGCAATGGCGAAGTGAGTGCACACATCACGCGAGTCGGGCCACACACAAGTTAGATTGTTTTAAACCTTACGTGCTGACACCAACCACGTTGAACTTTTCACTCCTGAAGCATATGAGACTTTCACCCCAAAAAGCTTTCTTTAGTACAATGTGAAACTTACACGTAGGAGATTGATTGATTAATATGTGGAGTTAAACGTCTCAAAACCACGATTTGATTATGAGAGACGCCGTAGTGGAGGGCTCCGGAAATTTAGACCACCTAGGGTTCTTTAACGTGCACCCAAATCTGAGCACACGGGCCTACAAGATTTTCGCCTCCATCGGAAATGCAGCCGCCGCAGCCGGGATTCGAACCCGTGACCTGCGGGTCAGCAGCCGAGTTTCTTAGCCACTAGACCACCGCGGCGGGACTACACGTAGGAGTGTAGATATCTTGAAAATTTAATTCTGAACATGCGTTTCGTCGGTCGCGCGATGCACCGTTCCAGACGCTGACGAGCACAAGCAAGAAGCTGAAAGGTGCCTTTTCTGTGCCGCTTGGGCGCAACGTTTCAGGAAAGGCTCCCGATATATAGAGCTATCTGCAGAAAACATATTTACACGGTTACGAATGAAGGGAATGGAACTTTAAAATCTTGTTTTTTTCTCATCGCTAGCAACAACATTAATTTGAACTAACAGACGAGAAAGCCAAGGAAACTGTAGGAGATGTTATTCGTTCTACTTATATTGTAAGAGTGAATAAACTATAAGAGATGAAACGATAACCTCCCGCAGGCACAGAGCTTGCGACCCTCAGATAACGTGTCCGATGCTCTACCAACTAAGCTACGGTGGCGGTCATCCTCCCATCCCCTTTGTAAAGTATGTATGGGCGTTTATACCTGAGAGTGCTAACCATTGCCGCTAGTTGTCATGACGGTGAGTGCGGAACACTTTTTTT
Source organism: Rhipicephalus annulatus (assembly GCA_013436015.1). Taxonomy (NCBI): domain Eukaryota; kingdom Metazoa; phylum Arthropoda; class Arachnida; order Ixodida; family Ixodidae; genus Rhipicephalus; species Rhipicephalus annulatus. The sequence continues at coordinate 177,439 of WOVY01011499.1, read as the reverse complement.
TCTGCCTGGTGGCGTCACGAAGTACTTCGCCTTTTTTACGAGCTGGCAGCTGACCTGTAATCTCTTGCATATACCTTAACGCGTCAAGTTCCCCACAGTGGGCAATGTACGAAAAGCAAATAGCAGGCGATTAGTACCGAACGCTTACCCGTCACTTAAACAACTCTGTCAAAAATGCACAATTACCAGCAGAGAATCTCTGTAAAGTCTTTTCGTTTCATTTTCGATTTTCTGTCTTTATAAAAGCTGGAAACCTACAAACGACGCGAAAAAAAAAAAACAGCCGTACGGTAAATTACGCCTCCTCTCAATCATGTCTTTCATTTGGTCCCGCGTGGTGATCTTATAGTTCACTTGGTGTTTATCAAAACCAGACGGAGGCCTTGCGAATAGTGATTACCCACAGCTCGGTTCGGGCAGGCATACCTGAAAAAGGCGAGTAGCTCATCGAGAATGGGTCCAGCGAGGTTATTTTTCAGGACTGGTATTTTGGCGGCCAGCTGGTTTATCCACCTAGGCAGAAGAAGACTCAGTCTTCTGGCACCGATGAACCTTGACAGCTTCTTGAGTCGATCATCCAAAAACTGCCTCCGGGCGTCTTCAAATGCATACCGCGTCCCAAATACAAGTGCTGTAACATTGTTGGATGTGCTGGGCACGAGCAAATCCTGGATGGCCAAGGGTGCACCGATATGTTCAGCAATCTTTTCAGTCAGGTACTCTGCTTCTTCCTGGAATCAGACAATATATAATGGAAGTGTTACTAACGAGTAAACCAGATAAATGCTACCATTTTTTGATCAAAGTATGTTTAGAGCGGCTTGATGACTTTGATAACTTCAACGATAGCATATGTATTCGGTCAGCAGTGCCTTCATCTGAGCTTGTTGGTACTTGTCAAGAGCACACTAAATAAAGTGAAGAGTGGCTGTCCTGTAACATTTCATGGTCCATTTTTTTAAGCATTAAGAGCTTCACGCTAATGCTTAAAAACGTATAGTCGATCTATAGCATATATGGCATAAACCACATGATGCGAACACCGTGATGACGTCGGCTTGTTTTGAGTGACTTGGTATGTCAGAAGGTGCATGACATGAATATGGTATCGATGACAAAATGTCGTTGTCGGCTTTTCTTTTTTCAACTGGAATATAAGAACGTGTATCCAATGAACGCTTGGCCTGACTTACTTTACATGATAAACATGCCATGTGACGCCACACAGCCACTCGTATATGGTTAACGTTTGACTACAGGCTAGTGCGGCTAGTGTTGTCTATATGTGCTTACTGCTAAAATTATGTAAAAAAATACTTTGCATGCACCATTATGAGTTTCGCTCACTCCATTGAGTGGATCGCAGGCCTATTGAATGGTCGAGTGCTTCGCAGGCCATTAAGTTGAGTGGTCCGCAGGCCCCATTCATTTGTGCATAGGAAAATTCACTTAGATTTTTTTTTCCTTTGGCATATATAGTGAACAAGAAATACACCAGAAGTTTATTTTTAAAGACAAAGTAAACACCATTTCATTGATGCTTTAAAGAGGATGCGGCTTAATAAGAGAGAGCTTCACGTCAGATCTTCAAGAGCACTGTCCTGTTTTTTTTTCTGGGCTAGGACCACAATGCGCGCCTTGCTTAAAAGAAGTCTCACCTTAAGTTTTTCTTCCATAGAGCTCCTCCCAAATCCGAGATCACGCAGCACGTGGAGGCAAAAACGCCGGTTGTCAATCCAGGCTTGTCCATTCAATGACAACAGACCTATAAAATTGTTGCGGTGGCAATTCATTGCACATCATGAGCATGCAGGTTTGGTATAGCAATTTGCGGGTGTGCAAATTTTGAGGCATGGCGTAAAACAGCTTTCTATCCAGAGTACAAGGCAAATATTGCAGAAGGACGTTGAATATACCTCTCTGTAGTTGAAACTAAAAAGGAATATTTCTCAGACCTTGCCTGCAACTTTTTTTAATTGATACAAAACGGTTGTAAATTTTACGGTGCCGATATGTTTACCTATTTTGTACTTCAGATGAACGTATGATCAGAGAGTAGACATAGTGCTCACGTAAGATCATAAATACTGTCAGGTATCTCAGCTGAATATTATATCTCTATGATGTGATGTCTACTTTCATGTATAGTTTATTCTTGTATCTGCTTACTTCTTTTTCGCGAAAACAGTCCACTGCAAATTAAATAGCAGTTTTCTGAAAAATTAAGTGTTACAGAGTGAGGCTTTACACGCGTCCAGGTATTCGAAATATTGTCAGCACTCCTGCGAAGCCAGTGTGACTTTGCTCTGAAAATTTCTTCTTTTTTCTCAATGCCTCCTGATATAATCTATAAGTGCTAATTGTATTGGGATGATATAAGTTGATATAAGTCTGGTTTAGGTTCTCGCAACCAACAACGAGGCACCATAAAGATAGCAAGAAAGGGTTCACAATATGGTGAGGGAAAGAGAGCGACGAGTATTTGTGGACCCACCTCGAAATCCCGCTTCGTCGACAGTGAGATTACCGGTTCGGTACAACAGTTCCTTCATGGACAGCACTTCACTTATGGATTCGAAATCGTTCAGGACGACAACGTTACTGAAGCCGATTTTCAGTCTAGAAGACACAAAAACTGCGATGAAAGCTCCGCCACGTTAGCGAGGATGCCAACAGGTAATAATCAGTCAGAGAGAATGATGTGAACATTTATTGTAGAAATATTCATTGATCGATATGGGGAGTTTAACGTCCCGAAACCACCATATGATTATGAAAGACACCATAGTGGAAGGCTTCAGAAATTTCGACCACCTGGGTTTCTTTAACGTGTACCCAAGTCTCAGCACACGGGCCTACAGCATTTATTGTAGTCTTTTTTTTTGTAGAAAGAAAGAGAGTTTGGGGGGCACATCATAACCCTTTTTTGTTTGCGTCCCTTGTCCGGAACACCGCATGTACACTGGCGAATGCAGCATGCATTCAAGCAGTAAATGAGCTCCTGCAATTGCTCTTTAAAGAACTTGTTTTTAGATATTATTTTCGATGAAACCGCCGTGGTAGCTGAGTGCCAAACTAAAAAGAAAGTGTCATTCATCTCTTCTTTGCTACGCATGTGTCTCTCGAACGTCTAACTATCTTTATGGTCACGTTGACTCTCCTTTGTAGAGACATGGGAAGCATGATCAAAAGAGTAACGCACCTCTCACTAGGAAAAGTTTAATAGGTGCTCTAGTGGTTAAGGGGCTCGACTGCTCACTCGCAGGTCGCGGGTTCGAATCACGGCCGCGGAGGCCGCATTTTCGATGGAGGGGAAAATGCCCGATGTCCGTGTACCTAGATTTAGGTGCGTGTTGAAGAACCCCTGTGGGTCGAAATTTTCGGGGCCCACCAGCACGGCAACTCCCATAATCATATGGTGATTTCGGGACGTTAAGCATAAAAAAGTATTAAAGGAAGTTTCATGCCGGTGTCACTCGGTCACCTTTGGTCGTGATCGGGTCTGATCCGGATTAAGTTTTTTTCGACCCTGAATGGCTCCTTACGCAAGATGCAGAAGGGAGTCAATCACTCTTGAGAAGCTTCATTTCGACATGGTTTAACCCTCGTCAATAGTGCACAGTGTGACGACGGTATCATGTGTGTGACTAACACACGTGCAGCAAAAAAAAAACAGATTAAAGGGACACCTTTATTTATTTATTTATTTATTTATTTATTTATTTATTTATTTATTTATTTGTTTGTTTTTGTTTTGGAGCGTGGTGTTCGGCCACCGAACTCGAGCACATTGGTTTGATTGCCGGCCATCCTGGCCGTATTTCGGGGGGAGCTGATTGCAAAAACTCCCGTCCGCATAGATTTGCGAGCATGCTAAGGAACCCTAAGCTGGTAAAATGAATCGGAAGTACAATACGGCGTGCCTCACAATCATATCATGCTTATGGCACGCTAATTGGTATAAATTACCGTTTCTATTACCATCATGTCCCCACTTCAAGGTAAAGAAATGAGTGAATGAAGTGGCACAAAATACTATAATTGGTACGCTATGTAATTTGGGCACGGATATTTTAAACAGAAACGCTATAACTTTTCATAAAGGTTGCAACAACAAACAAACAAACAAACAAACAAACAAAAAGGAACCCTCCAAATTCCCTTCATTGAATAACTCTTCATGTGGCAGAAATGTGGCTAAAAAGTGCAGAAGAGTTTAAATGACTAACTTTAACCTACAGATTATAGCAGTATCGAGCTAACATGAACCATCGTGAACAATACGAGAGGAAACATTGGAATGCGATGCAAATATACTAAAACACTAGGTGGGTGATTCACAGCGCCCACTGGTGGAAGCACATTGGAAAGAGAAATCAAGGCTTCGACGGATGCCCATCTGGTCGGGAAGAATTATTGAATAAAAAGACGAAGACGCCGACCACAAGAGAATGAAATATGCAATAAGACGTTTCTGCAACCAGAACGGGAGCCTTGTTCACAAGAGGTAGACGAATCTGGATGAGATTGGAAGGTGTCGCATTGAGCGCTTTGCGTTGGCAATGGTGCCTCACAAGTGTTGATAGGAAACAGTGGCCGATCGGATGTCACCGGCTCTTCGCAATGATAAGGAGTGGAGAGAAAGGAATGACTTTAATAAAAACAACTCTCCGTCTTTACTGTGGCTAAAACACCTCGTCCAGGTCACCACTTAATGTTGTGGCTCGTCGGGCCTGGTCAAGCTCAGTTTGGAGAGTCACGGCTGCCACGACCAATCTACGCGTCTGTCCTAATTAGTCGCGTCTGCCGGACGATGTGGGCCCTGGTAAGTTGCGCTACGAAAGTCGTACACATCAAAGAAATTTGTTGTGGTGGTTTTTAGGAGGTATTTTGTAAAAGATAAATGAAAGTTTGTGTGTCTGTATTCGGCATCAGTACCTCGCGAGTGAGCTGTTGGGTTTGGCACAACGAGTGCGAAAGGCAACCGTAGCCCCAGATAGTCGCAAGCTCAAAAGATGATTATAACTGTAAAACGCTGCAGAGCTGTGGCAGCCTGAATTATACAGCTACAAGCAAACATAGCGATGTTAATCGGCTCTTCCATCCTCTTTTGTGTGGGCGCCACACAGAAAATCAAGACGCAGTTAAACGGAAATGAAGGTGCAGTACTTTCTTTTGCTACGCATGAGCGCTTAGACGACCGCTCGCAATGACGGGCACAGCGATAATGAGAAATATACCCTGAAAGGCATCCGAGCGTTTTGGTTGTGGTGAGTCTTTTTGATGTATCTGTGTTCTAACTTCCTGAGAACAACATCAAGCCGTTATCGGTTTCGAGTGTCCGGCATGTCTTAAAATCAGACGCGTGGTAGAAGTGACAGCAGTTCACGGAAGAGTGTTCCCTATATTCAATTTATTTTACCAGTGCCCTCTGAATATCAATGCAACTGCGGTTTGAGACGCACTTTCGTGTTCCCGATCATATTGCTCACAATAGTACAATGCTTATTGCGATGCTATAAAGAGGAGGGTATAAAAAGAAGAAAAATCTAAATTAACGAAAACTTACCGAAAGACAGGACCATATGTTTCTGTCCATTTCTTGAGATTCTTGGGGCTAAATAAGTTCGTGCTAAATCGTATGTTACCAATAAGTGGAAGTCCGGGTGGTCCTGGCGGAAGTTTGGTACCTCTAGGCACACGGTTTCTGCGCAACCATAGAGCACTTGAAATCAGCAGTATAAAAGACACTAAGATCGCCAGGATGAGTGTTGTTGTATCTCCTGAAGCCTCCTGGAAAAAACAAAGTAAGGATTTAGTGAGTCGTTTGCGACATTTTCCTCACAATTGGCGATCAAGAAATTCGAAGAACAAAAATGAGTAAAAAATTTTTCAGAAGACAAACAAGCGATGTTATTAACTAGCAGACCTGCTTCAATGTATGTACTAATGCGCTAATTGCTGAGCCATGATAGTGGTGGGGCAGCGCACAAAAGGCACATTCCCTCACAGAATCATACTGTTGGTCCTTAAGCTGTTTGCGCTGCTTTTTGCCTGAGGGACCTCCAACAAATATGTAGGAAATTAAGTGTATTCTGATTCTGACATAAATGAGACGCTAAGGCAATGCTGGACTGCAATCGTTTTACTGTACAGTGTTTGTGTTTGCGTCTTATTTATGTGTGTGTGAATGTGTCTGTTCTATCAGGGAGGAAGTGCAAACGAAGACACCAGGAAGTAGTAAAGACACCACTTCTGATTTCGGTGTCTGTGATGTCTTGCATTCTTTCTTGTGCCTTTGTTTGCGTGGCCGGCGTTTCAGGATTAATACTCCTCAACTATAGCTCAGCTCTCTCTTATTCTTATTGTGTCTATTGTTCACTGCTTCATCATTAGCAGCACTGAATTACCCTGATGTTAGCCGAAATTGCGCACATTTTGTTGGTGTTCACGCGTGCTCACAATGTGTTATGACCGGTGACTTCTGCGACAACGCGATATTATCGGCGAGACATGCCAGAAAGTACTAATGCAGGATAAACTTCAAACCAGTTTGAGATGTTTTCCGAGAAACTCGACAAGTGTACTTTAGTAATGTTCGCAATGTTGAAGGAATCTGGTGTGAAATACCGGATCCGTAGCTGTACAGGAAAGCTAACTTCAAAAATGAATGAGCTTTGAATAAGCAAGTAAGAACAGTCCTACGAGCACGTGGTAAGTTGTAATGCCGAGGGACACATGTTGACAGCCTTATATGGGATCCCTATGCTTACTACTTTTTGATGTGCTCGTAGAATGATGTTGCCCTCAAGAATTGTAGAAGGGCACGTACGAGCACACATCAAAATGTAGTAATCATAGGGCTCCTATATAAGGCTGCTAGCATGTGTCCCTAACTGTGTGTGCGGTGTGTGTGTTATGTGCAATGTGTATTTCCTCTTCTCTCTCTCTCTCTCTTATTCTCCCCACTTCCTTCTCCCCCGTGTAGGGTAGCAAACTGGACTTAGTCCAGTTAACCTCCCTACCTTTCTGATATTCTTTTCTTCTCTGTCTTGATGTGCTCGCAGTTCTCATAAACTTTAATGCAGCCGTAAACACAACCGTTTTAAACATTACGTTACATATATTCGAATAATCAAGAAGTAATAAGCTTTCTGCTAGATATCGAGTGGTACCGAGCTAAGAACTGAGATGATGTAGTGATCATCGCTACAGTCACATTTGGCTCCTCTGCCTTGTGCATTTCGCAAGACCGTCCTGATAAAATTATCCACTCAACACATTCCTTAAAGGACCCAGCGGCGTTTTTGCGAATGCCTTTTTTAGCCCTGGAATGCTTGCAGAAACAAAGGCCAAGACGAACGCACACAGAATGATGAAAATTGGTGCACAAAAACTGGAGGTCGTGCATATATCATCACCACCAGTCTGGCTGCGCCCACAGGTGCACATGGTGTTCTTCGCATGGAACCTTGCTACCACTGTTTTTCGAGGCGTTGTTCACACAACTACGATGGACCACATGCCGGCTAGAAAAGGCTTCCATGGTCTATCGTGTGCTGCACACAATTAGTCTGGAAGAGCTAAAAGACCTTGAACGTGAGCTCTTGCGATGGAAGAATGCCCTGCGTGTCGTCCCTTGTGTGGACATGCCATGGTGCAAATTCAAAGAGCGCCACGAAAGACCACGTAATGGGAAGATGACTCCTAGGACCCGGACGAAACACCACCGCCCATGGCCCGGAAGGCATCAGCTACATTTACATTTTTGAAATGCGAAGCATTTCCTAGCCAACTTCCCGACTTTGACCGTATCTATCTATCTATCTATCTATCTATCTATCTATCTATCTATCTATCTATCTATCTATCTATCTATCTATCTATCTATCTATCTATCTATCTATCTATCTATCTATCTATCTATCTATCTATCTATCTATCTATCTATCTATCTATCTATCTATCTATCTATCTATCTATCTATCTATCTATCTATCTATCTATCTATTTATCTATCTATCTATCTATCTATCTATCTATGTATGTATGTATGTATGTATGTATGTATGTATGTATGTATGTATGTATGTATGTATGTATGTATGTATGTATGTATGTATGTAGCCACTTACGACCTTTAGCTCTCCGGGCCGTTTCGATAATGGGATCTATACCAAAATTGCTATGGCATAACATGACTGCATGACGAGCGTAAGTGACTAGTCATAACATAAAGATAATCAATATAATCACATGTATGTCATGAATGTCATGATTTACATGTTATGGTCTTGGTACTTTAGCGGTGGCTTTGTTGACATGGCATATTGCAAAACTAGTATAGTATGACATGACTGCATGGTAAACACAAGTTACAGGCCCTAACGTGGAAACCATGACATTCGTGTCTTGTAAGAACATGACCACATGCCACGCTCATGACGCGCTCGCGGCCGTTTCGCTAGCTTCACATACACGAAATTTAGGATGACGTGACGTGAACGGACGATGAAGGTAAATTACACGTCCAAACATGATAATCATGACGCGTGTTATGTAAAACAACCATATGGTACGCTCATTGTTCACTCGTGGTCGTTTCGCTAGCTTCTCGTATACGGAATTTGGTGATACGGGACGGAATGGATGACGAAGGTATATGACTGGTTCAAACATTATAATCATGACATGCGTGCCATTTAAGAACATGAATACATACCACGCTCATGATGTGCTCGCGGCCATTTCGCTCGCTTCACATACATCAAATTTGGTATTACGTGACGTGAATGCACGACGAACACGGATTCCAGGCACAAACATGATAATCACGACAATGAAGCACGGTATAATTTGTCTGCCTCGTAGCGTTGTGCTGATTTTAAAGTGACATGTCATGCCCTCCCGATAGTTGACGGAGTACTTAGAATCACCAATTCGGCAAGTAGCACGTGCTAGCACGAGCCACACAACTGAGCCGCACGAGAGACTCAAGAAAATGGAAAGAGAATACAAGGTGGATGATTTCGAACAGACTTGATTGGAGCGGGCACATAGACTCCTTGAGTTGTCTGTCTCTTAGGCACAAGTTCGCCCCAACCACTTGGTTTAATTGAAGTGCACCCTTACATTGTGTGTTACAATATACATTATGCATATTGCATTGCAGGTGTAGGGTACTGAAACATACATACATACATACATACATACATACTACATACATACATACATACATACATACATACATACATACATACATACATACATACATACATACATACATACATACATACATACATACATACATACATACATACATACATACATATACATACATACATACATACATACATACATACATACATACATACATACATACATACATACATACATACATACATACATACATACATACATACATACATACATACATACATACATACATACATACATACATACATACATACATTTACCTGCACATTGGATATGATTTCACAAAGAGAATCCATTGTAGGCGGTTGATGCACGTGGCAGCTGGAAGGCTCCCCAAAGCACTGAAAGATATTTGCGCGAGCATAGAAACGCGACCACAGTTGTCACGAACCGAAGAAGGTACAAGCAGACGTCTGACCCTCTATCTGCCCGTTAGCCACGGCATAAGGCTGCTTTCGCTCGGTACAATCTGCTTTTATCGCGCTGTCGCTGCGTCAGAGATCGAACAGAGAGAAATTTCGTAACAATGAGCACGTTGTCGGGAAGGCATTTCTTTCGAGGCATGTTCGCGCTTGCAGCGCAAACAGGATCTTGTAACGCAAACTGTTGTGCTGGCAAGTTCCCGACGCAGTCCGGGAACAGAAACTACCCCCTCTGTCACCATCTGATTCCCCCCTTCACCTATTCATCACCGCATTGGCCACGCACAATCTGTTGCAAATGTTTTGCCCTATTTCATCATTGTCTGCGCTTTATCCTAGATACCTTCAAAGTGTCTAAGCGCTGATAAGGTCATATGAGTCGTCTTGTTTGTTTACCTTTTTTTTGCGAACGTGACTGCAGTGATATTAAGTGCAATCGGAAAGCGGAGTGATAAAAAATAAGGAAAAAAAGACCGTGGGCATTGTATTTAGCAGCCGACTATCTCAACCCCCCCCCCCACTGCCCCCCCCCCTTTTTTAGAGATAACTGGCCCGATAGTCTTTGGGGTTTCAAAGTATGGCTTGGCGAAATGTAGCGTCAATATTTCATCAGTAAATGGTTTTGTGTATATTTATTATCTACATGTGGAATAATAGGGGCACATCAGTGACCAATTTCTGACCCCTGTTTAAGGGTGGAGCGGCAATGCAAAACACAAAATAATGCAATTAATGGTTAGTGTGCTGAACAACAGGTGACGCGACAATTCGCACACTCCTAAAATTTGGGCCAATAGTGTGTCCAGATTTCGATACATGAAGCCTATGACAAGTTTGACAACTCGTATGATTGAATAACTCAGGTAATGAGTACGTGTGGTTAGCGCTTAAAACGAACCGAAGGTGGCTATAATCTTTTCCTTTCTATAGTCGATAGTCTATTATAGTGAACCTCCCCCTCCCTTTTCCTCTCGATACCTTTTCGCACCAAACGCGGTTTCTCACTGCCTACACGGTCGTAAGCGATCTGCACCTCCCGCGGTATAGCAGTGTCTCTGGTATCGGCCCACCTTTGAGTATGCGACAATCTCGTGGTAACTTGGCACGTCATGATGACGTCATTCCTTGAATTCTTTTGTATCACTTGTATTAACGCCGAAGATGCCAAGAGTCACATTCCGCGCTTGCTGATGTATCTAAGGTATTCACAGTAAGAAAAGTGTTCCTTGTTATGATACATTTATCTAGATGTTTGTAAGAGTGATTCATAGCAGAGGGGTCCAACCTCTGTAATGGCCGCAAGCAGCGTTTGCATCCGGTATTCGTGCCATTGCCTGTAGGAAAGTGACGCAGGTTCACTTCTTTCGCATATTGCCACGTGCGTTCCTTATTTCGGTGTATTGTCACGGAGCCATGACGGCGAGGCAATACTCTCGAGAATGTCGGCTGCGCCTCTTTGTTTTCTAACCCACTTTGTCATATTTATATCTCATAAAAAGTGTGCTCAAACTTGAGTTCACGGTAAAGAGCCCCAAGTGGTCGAAATTTTTGGAGCCCTCCACTACTGTGTCTCTCATAATCATATGGTGATTTTCGGACATTAAACCCCACATATCGATCAATCAATATTTCACAACAATGTGCCCGTAATTTTTCGTTCTATTTGACGCTGCGGGGTACTCAATCTATTGTTTCATTCCACATGCTATCACGGGCAATATAAAATGACTACATATTTTTTGCCTAAGGCACAGTGCTAAACACCTGCCATAATTTCGAAATGCCCATCACATGTGGTACAGCCCATCCTTATTTTTCGATGAATTCCGTTTTTTTCGAAATAATTGCCTAATTAGTGATTGGCATACCTAGATATATATAAGTAGAGTCAGGTCATGCGGCAGTAAGAACAACAAGAATGGTTACGAAAGGTGAGAAATGTAGTCACATGTAGGGCCGCAATCAAGAAGTTCGCAAAGACAAAATAAAGTCAGCTCGTAGAGGACACGCTTCAACTGGAGATCGTTGGGAATGGCCTTCCTCCTGCTGTGAACGTACACTGTATGAAAATAAAGTGACAGGCTCTGAAATTTGACTGCCAGTCACGTACTCTTTGTTTCTTGCCGGGCTCTTGGGCACTGTCCTTGCCTTCAGCATGTTGAATCGTAGCCTTCTTTAGGAGCTTTCTTGGTATAGGTTTTCGAAAATGTTTGAAACAAACACATTACGCGCGTCAATAGATTTATTTGCAAAACGTCATGAATTAGTGTACTGCCGTGATGAATAGCGATATCATGTTGAAGAGTGAGGATTACACTACCAGCGACGCACAAACTTGAGCTGTTGCGGTGCGGGTACACTTAACGCAACCATAGCTGGCTGCAAATTCACTATTTTGCCCTCCAACGGCATCACGGTGAAATTTTGAAGCAGCGTTGTTAGGTAGAGGAAGATCTCTATGGTAGCGAGGGTCTCACCGGGGCACATTCTTCTACCTGCGTATTAGAGAAAAACGATGACATGGAAGAGAACTTTCTATGTAATGGCAGAATATTCTCTCATTTCATCACAAAAGCCTACATGCAAATATAAATAACTAACTACATAACTAACTAAAATTGAGTATATTCGAGCAGCCTTTGAAAAAATGAACGAAAAAGCTTGACAAAAGGAGAGGAATGGAGAGAGCGATCACATGATTCTTGTAAGTGCGTTACATTATTAACGAAAATTCGACCCAGTACTTCTCCATACTAAAACTGACAGTTCATCCGAGAAACTGCGTACATATATGTACATCGACTTATGTAATTACTGGCATAGTTGCTGAGCAAGATATTCCGGGGTTTAGAAGAACTCGATTGGCCTATAGTTATATACGGTGTGGAAAAGCCTCCTGTTTTTTTTTTCTGGCTAGAGCATAAACGCAAGAATATAGAAGGTGAAAAAAAATGCTGAAAATAGACGCCCCGACACAGAGTGCTATGACATTGCGAGACTGCGCAATGCCATGAACAAGGAGGTTAGTGTGAGTAGGCAGCGTTACATTCCTAAATAAAATTACGGCTTTCGAGATGTTCGAATTTTCATCGATGAGCATTTAGCGGTGTTCTCTTGAATAGAATAAACACATTATCACATCACAGAACAAATGCTCTAAGTGCCCCAAAAACATTCAGTACTTCAAAAAGAAATATTTCTAGTTTGTGCTATCCACAGCTTGTTAGGTTCAGTTACGATACGTGTATATATTTATAGGTTATACTAGGCGTTCAATGCCCGCCGTGGTGGTATAGTGGTTATAGTACTCGCCTGCTGACCTCCAAGCCGTGGGACTAGATCCCGGCCGCGGCGGCCGCGTTTTGAATGGAGACAAAAATGTTTTAGGGCTGTGTGCGTAGATTTAAGTGCACGTTAAAGAACCCTAGGTAAACGAAATTTACGGAACCCCCCACCATGGTGTCTCTCATGATCATATTTTGATTTTGGGACTTTAAACCTCATCAATTATAATTAACTATGTGCTGGCAATAGAAACAGTCAAAAATATAAGAACTTCACTTACCGATAGAGAAAGGAATAAGCTGATCTGGCTTGGCTATCAGTCCAGAGCCGTCCTTTTTTAGGAATCTGTACGGGTCGAACACCTCAGGACTTTCCCAAAATGCGGGGTCGAAGTGAACAGCCGAAAGATTTGAAAGTATCACAGTTCCCTTCGGAATGAAGTAATCTTTGTACTCGACGTCTTCAGCAGCCCTGAAAAAAAATGCGCAGGATATAAACACACGCACTTGCACTCATTCTACATTTCTTGCGGCGCACCAAAAGCTATGTATTCTTCTGCTGTTCTTCCATACGTGAAAAACGATATAAGTTCTTAAGCACTGTGAGGACTTCGGCCATATTTCATAATATGAATCGTCTTTTAAAGGGACACTAAAGTAAAAAAAATATCAATTTACGTCAGAGGGAAAGCTCAAAATGTGAACGACAATATTATGAAGAGCAGTGCTCTACTTACCGAGAAATTAGAGTAAATGCACGAGAATACGAGCACTTTAAAAACCTGAGCTGTCGTCTCATGTCGTCGCTTGGCGCTATGCTCAAGGAGAGAGAAAAAAGTGCAATGCGGAAAAGTAAGGATGTTAACCACGAAATCAATATCCAGTCTGCTACCCTGAACTGGGGAAGGGGAGACAGAAAAGTAAGAAAAAGGGAATGAGAGAGAGATGTGTAGCAGCACACAGACATACAGGGGTATCTTAGTCGTTCAATGACTCGTAGAAACTACAAACAGCACCTTAGTCACTTTCTGGCATAAAACTCTATCTTTTCAGCATTTTAAAATTGATATTTCAGAAAGCAACTGGCCGTCGACGCGTACAAACGCAGTTGAGAGAGACTGTCTCTGGGAACTGAACTGAGGGCAATGCGTACAATGTGTCTGATGGTTTCGTGACTGTCGCCCCTTAATCTCCGAAATTGCGCGCCGGTGAGAAATCTTCCGAAGTGCATTCTCGCAACCCGTGACCGTGTGCTCAAAGTACCAAAATAGGTCAAGACAGGGCGCTACTGCATAACAATTTAAGTTTTTTTTTCCTGCCTTGGACCCCGAGCAGGCTGGACGTTTGGAAGGCCTAAGCGCGCTTGTCCGCGAACTACAACGTTACCGAAGGGCCGATTCTACTGTCCGAGCCAGTGAAGCACGAGTGAACCACCAGCTTCAGAAGCTGATGATTGATTGATATGTGGGGTTTAACGTCCCAAAACCACTATATGATTATGAGAGACGCCGTAGTGGAGGGCTCCGGAAATTTATACCACCTGGGACTCTTTAACGTGCACCCAAATCTGAGCACACGGGCCTACAACATTTCCGCCTCCATCGGAAATGCAGCCGCCGCAGCCGGGATTCGAACCCGCGACCTGCGGGTCAGCAGCCGAGTACCTTAGCCACTAGACCACCGCGGCGGGGCAGCTTCAGAAGCTGGTAGCAGATCTACGAAAAAAAAAGCACAGTTTCGTGAATCCCCAGCTTCCGATGACTCAGGCACAAGCCGAGCATTGAGAAGGACATGCGAACACACAGCTTCGACTCGGACGAATATTAGCCGAGCTTCAATGAAAGAAGGTGGAGCCTCTGCTTTGCTCGGCAGTTTCTACAGCTTTTACGTCGTGGAAACGGCTTGTTTCCTGTTATATAGGCGGAAGATTTGACCATCGGCAGTAACCGTCCAGCGGCGTGGAGGACGAGTGATGAGAAAAAAATAATCGTCACGTAATGACTCCACCACCAGACATCATCATGATGTGATAGATCGCCAAAAATGTGACCTCATGACGTCACAAATTTTGACGGGACGTCATGCGCCGTAACGACATACGATGCCGTTGTAGCGCCTCTCATCGGGCAGCGAACAAAACCGGAAAGCTGGCGACCTCGTTAAAAGAAGATTTCTGCGCTCGGCAGTGACCTTTGAAACCCCAGATGGCGAAGCCCCGGACCTACGAAGCCCCTTCTTTGACTAAGAAGAAAAAGATCACTTTCACCTTCCAGTAGACTTTTTAGGTGAATACACAAGGAGCCCTGTGGGTTTCTTTTTTCGACATGCGTCGGATACCGACGCAACAGTATTCGCGAATAACGGACCAGACCATGCATGGTAGACTTACTCCCTCGGGATGCTGAGTGGTGCGACCGTGCGCCATCGGTGCATTTCCCAGATGGCGGCCATAGTGAAGTGCATCCTGTTGTGATCCTCCCAACAGGGCTGTCTCTCACGCCCGACCACGCGGTCCACTTCGTTCTGAATGTTGCGCTGCACCGTGTCCACTTTGTCGGCGCAGTTCAGGAGGTGCCACTGTATCGACAGCTGCACTGTGTTGGATCCCGCTCCGAAAAAGTTCACGACATTTCCCAGAAGGTTCCCCACTGTGGAGAAGAAAGCACATTGGACTTTGTGGGCAGTGAAACAAACACACATTCACGCCTCATGAAAAGGCCAACTAGTTGGTACTGATTCATTCTTGAAAGCTGTGCGTCACGTGCATGCCCAGTCACTTCCTTGTCTTTGTTTCGTACAGCAACAGGCTGGAACGGCCTTTCCAATGACATCAGCTCATTACTGTCCCTTCGACATTTTTGACCACCTTAGCAGATTAGTTTGCACTGTATTAAAACATGGTTTTTGTTTAATGCATGGATACCCCTCTTTATGTAATACCGCTTCAGTGGGGCCTTTAAGGAATAAAAATGAAATAAAATTCCTAAATCTTGGCGATATTGGCGAAAGAAGTAAAGCTACTCAAAGAGAGGAGGTAGCTAATGCCGGGAGGGGGGAGGGGAGGCATATGCGTACTCAACTTCTGCCTTTTTTGTATATTGGCTTTGGCCATGGTGTGTATGAGCAGGTGTTAGGCCAAGTTTAGATACATATCTTCTTTTCAAGCAATTAAGCTTCCAATTGTGAGTAAGTGCTCGTGTTTTGTTCTTTCTTGTCTTTGAACTTTTGCTTTTTTGTTGCTTAAGAAAGAACTTACTACACGATATAATAAGTAGGGACATAAGGCACACTGATTTCAACAATATGTCTGCGTTATTTTCTAGCATATCTATGCAACTGAAATAATGTCAGTCTAACATGTTACTTAAAGAACTACCTGATCCTAATTGACTCTCTGCCGACCTCGACAGCGCTTTTCCATCGCTTGGTATCCATTACACTGTTTTTACTGGCCATACGCTTTCTGTACTTCACCGCAGGCGACTTGTCTATGTCTATTTTTTGCTTAATATCGCTTATTAATTGATACGTTTATATGTTCACTGATTAATTCTGAATTGCTCTAGAGAAGCTTAGTGATATACTTCTCTGTATAGATTACGCGCAGGATGCGAACAGTCTGAGTTTATTTGAGAACTTAACGCCACCACCAGTGACAACACTGGAATCTTGGAGAGCACATGTAGTACAAGTATGTACCGATGTACCGCTTCGCATATTCAACGATGGCCGACGCACTGTTGGCCGACATCAGTGTACATTATGTATTGCTTGTAGCGTGACTTTTCGTTTTCCGAGCCGGTTCGCCCAAATACAAAGTGCAAATTTTAGACACAGCGACTGCTGCCTTACTCAACGTCACGACCACGTGACAATATGTTCCACATCATTTCGCCATAAGGTTGCATAGGTATTGAATCACTTCTTTCAATATAGACTTGTAAGTGGTCGAAATTTCCGGAGCCCTCCACTACGGCGTCTCTCACAATCATATGGTGGTTCTGGGACGTTAAACCCCACTTATCAATCAATCCATGTAGACTGGTAGTATTGTTAATGAACCTTATTTGGCTTAATTAGGGGTACTCACTTTTAAAGTATGAGTGTGGGTTGTTTTCGTTCTCCTCCATCTTTCTTATGTATCCATCAATGAAATCTCGATTGCTGCTTTCGGGAAGCGTACTTCTGTGCTCTCTGACTTCCTTGCTGAAAATGAGTGAAGCCACAACTTTATCCTGTTTTACAAACTTCGTAACGGAGAAACGCAATTATACGCAGTGTCCGAAAGATCATGCAGCATATGTTAAAAACAAAGACGAACATTGATACACGAAGCACGCAATGTTGTTCCCTGCTGTAGGAGCGAGTATACTATTTTTTTAGTCCTAATTAGGATTCTAACTCCACAAATATCCACCAAGTCATTAAATGTCGATGAGGCATATATATGGGCGTGCGCACATGCTGAAATGTCATCTAACTGTGCGGTTTTCAGCAACTGACGGTATATATGCTCGTTTTTGCGACTGGTAAAAGAAAAACACATAAAGTAAGAAAAAAATGCGTTAATTTCTCTAATATAGGGATCGGGACAACCCACAGAAGTGGAACGTGTCTTTACAGAGTCATTTCTCATTGATGTATAAGTTCTATGGGTGTTTAGTGGCTGCAGAACCCTTAGATGTTGATGCACCCATTCCGACACCGGGTGGCATATTGCCCCTTTCCCTTTTCAAGCTTTGTTATCACCCCATTTCACTGTCAGCGATTCTCAGCGCAAACCGCACCTACGGTGTTCGAGAAGCTTCAGGACTGCAGTAGATCAATTATTATTACGCCCACCTCGTGAACATTATAGAATATGCTGGAACCTACGTTACTGCTAGCGATAATGCTAGAATGTCCGATGACGCTGACGCACTGTTCACCACTGCCAGTGGGCATTGCTGTAATCTGACCTACAGTTTATGAGTCACAAGTTCGACCGTATAAACAGTTTGATCTTGCAATCACAGTCGGCTTCCTTCGTCCACGTCACGACCCCGTGACAATATCTTGTCCGTCACAATCACCAACAA
The DNA here is from genome assembly GCA_013436015.1 of Rhipicephalus annulatus. Lineage (NCBI taxonomy): Eukaryota > Metazoa > Arthropoda > Arachnida > Ixodida > Ixodidae > Rhipicephalus > Rhipicephalus annulatus. The sequence goes on along the minus strand of WOVY01011499.1, from coordinate 159,439 downwards.
ATCGCGACCGGGATACCACTTCTGGACACACCGTAGTGCGCGTTGCACAAATCATACTGGAACTACAGGTGTTCGCGATCCATTCAAGCGAAAAACGGGTTTTCGCTCAATCGTTTTTCAACTCGTGGTCCACTACAGCGAAGGCGGCGTGATTTGCGGGTCTGCGACTATCCTGTGGATGTCCTTGGCCAGCTGGCTTGGCATACAGCGTCGTGTCGGCAAGCAGCGTCTTCCTGGTAGGTCACTTCGGCAAAGCTACAATCCCTTCGGCCCTGTAACTGTATAGCAGCCAATTGGGCCACTATGCATTCGACTTCACTAAACGCAAGAGGCAGAGTTTTTATTTTGAGCCGTGAACGAGTGAAGGCCTCCCTCTCCCCCCTGCCGTGTCTATAGCAGCACCAAACTCACTTCCGCTACATTCGTCCGTCGACGCTATTGTCTATAGGTGGCGCTTAATGCAGCAGTTCTCGTAGCTGGTGCCATCACACTCGTACGAGCAGACGGCGGAGACAGACGATTGGTGCATATCAAAGCGGCACTACGCTGCACACACTACAACGTGAAAAATAAGGCCTGTAACTTAAACCATTACAACGCGAAAGACAAAGCACGTAACTGTTTCGTCACCGAGTCAAATCAGCGTGCAGAGTGCGTCGCCATTACAGCCTCTGTTTGTTGCCTTCAAATTATGCAGGGTGCGCCAGCTACATTTAGCTAGAGTTTAAAAATATGCCGACACACGCAATTACGATGCGACTAAATGCATGTTGCTGACCGTTACCTGGAGTTAGTCAGAATATTTTTTGCGTTCTAAAATATTGTATAATTTGATCTATTTGATTCGCTAACTTTTGAAGGAACGACCGCAACGTTCTCTGTCGGTATTAGTTGGTGTTACAATGCATGTACCTCTCCGCTATTAGGCGGCTGCACCGTAGCCGCAAACGAATAACGTAGGTACAGAGCGAAGGAGTGGGAGATATATACAAGACACGTCTGAACGACTCTCCGAAAATTCGCCGATGGCGTAGTCGGTCAAGCTCCCGCCTCCTGTCCCCGCGCACCGAGAGGTCGCGTATTTAATTTTCAGGTCTTCTAAATTCGTGAAATAATTCTTCTAGTTTCTTCTCTTTTTCTTTTTTTATGTGGTCGAGTATTTTTCAACAACATCCTATTCGTGATGGAAATACATAAGTGAAGTCTTGGTGGACGCGGGCATGAAACACTTTTGTGTTAATAAGTACCCACATGCAAAGGCAGAGAGCGCATAGTCTTGACTTGTTACCTTACAGTTATCTTGTTTTAGGGCGCTGCTTCCTGATGTGTGCTGCAGTCTAGTCACGGGTCATTTTCAAATTTTGAGGCTTTATTCAATAGCAAAGAAAGCAAGGATGTGAATAGTACGTCGTAGAAAATAGCTCAGTTAGATATTATTTGAGCATGCCTACATATACCTCATTGACAATTGATTTTATCAGGTGTGACCTATAACGATTAGGTGAGTACGGCGACACCGAACAGAGGAAGAATACACACCCACACACCTCAGCAAAGCCGGCAAAAAGTGTGGTCGCGTGGCTTCCATTTTACTTTCACCGAAAAAGTTGCGTTTTTTAAATGCGACAGAGCATCGACGATCTGTGAAAGCGCGTGGTGTGTGTGTACTCTGTCTCTGTCTGTTGTCGTCACCGTACTTTGCACTTCAAGTATGCTAAACCAATACGCCCAGCCTGCCGTTCTTCGAATACTTCGAGTGTACTTACGAGACGTACTCGAACATTTCTTCAACAATTCCAGTGATTTTGCTGACGTTAGTGAATGGAAGCATTGAAAAAAAGAGAAACACCCAGGCTGGAAGGAAGGAAAATAGGCCTCCGGACCCAATTATCCGCACCACCTTCCGTAACCGCTTGTCCAAGAACTTGCGCCTGTGGTCTTCGAATGGGTAACGTTGGCCGAACACCAGTGACGTAATGTTGTTCGACATGCTCGGGACCAAGTATTTGCGAAGGTCCACTGGCGAACCGCGGAGCTGCTGGATTTTGTCGACGAGGTACTGCACTTCATCCTAGGGCAGAGAGCAATAACAAACCAGGTTTTAATCCTTTCCATTGTAGCCAAATAGTACCGACCTATTCAGCAAATTAATTAATAATAACCACGAAAGAAGCTTGAAAGAAGCGGAAATTTGATTATATATTTTTAAAAGATGTAATAAATCACTGAAATGTGAAAAGGAGAAGCAAATGTCATTTCGATTATCTTGAACAGCGAAAATATGAGCAACTATGAACAAAATAGATGTATTCTTAACATTGTCCGCAGGGTGACCTTCATTCGGTTGCGTGCACGTTAGTCAGTGCATTATTAATGCTACCTGTTGATTTCCTGAATATGTGTTCGACTTCAACGCTCAAGACTTCAAAGTTGTCAACAAACGCGATATTGGTGAACGTCATTGTGACTAAAATAACAATATTTGCTCAAAAATGCAAATAAGTCCTAAAAAGTGATAAGCGAATGCGAAATTCTACAAGTAACTTGGCGAAAAAAAAAAGAATTCCAAGATCTCCGCTTATAAGTGAAGCTGGCAACATTGACCCTTTCTCGCACGCTGACCAGCATAGTCATGATATGCTGTAACAAAACGACTGATGACAACTGAACTCGTCATGAACAAAAATAGGTGCAACATGGATCCAATGGCAAGTTTACTCATCAGAGTCGTGTTTCTTCAGGCTGGATGGCCACGTTACTCTATGTGCTGCAACTTGAGTCTCGACAAGCCTTCACTTTATTGCCATCTCTCACTGTTATGTTACGCGGTGAAGCCATCTCCAAGTTATCTTTTTTACGCAGTTAGCGAAATAAAAATACCGTTGAATTGATGTATTTATACCATTTTACTTAGAAAAACAAAGCTTTAGAAATTGAGCAAAAATGCCGGTAAGTTTGAATTTTTTTTCGCGGCAGGAAAAAGCTTAGAAAAATCACCTTATCACGTGTGTATCTTCATTGTCATTACCTCCTTTAATTGTTCACGTATTTGAACAGATGATGTGACGCCAGATAATCACACTTCACTGAATGTTAATTTTTGAAGCTTCTCGTTTACTGATATCTTGGTTAACAAAGTCAGCAGCAACTTTTCTTTCTAGCCTCTTCATCAATTTGCGCGCCCACGCGCCCACACATTACCACACGCACGCAGATGATGATGATGATGATGATGATGATGATGATGATGATCCTTGGATTATTGGCACCTACCCATTGTGGGGGATCGGCCATGAGTCGAGCGGATCATAATCAAGAATACTGGATTTATCCTAATATTTAGTAAGAGCTAAAATAATTGTGAGATATAATTTTTAACGTAACGATAATTCTGAATGATTGTAATTTTAAGTTGCACTATTTTGTGTAATCTCCCAGAGACTGAAGATCTTTTAACTAGGAAGGCTGAATAAAGAATTGATAGTAGTTGATAAATACCAAATCTATTAGAGTCGCATATAAACGTTTCGACAGCTTTGAAAATATTCCTGTCCGAGTGTTCCTGCGCAGAGGCCCCAAATGATGACAGGACGGCCGAAGTAACCGGTAGACCACATTGCCGCAATATAATTTCAATACTACGTTTTCTGTGTAAGGAAAAACTTCGGCAGCTCAACAAAAAGTGTTCGATAGTTTCGATTTCGTTGCAATAGGGGCAAAAATGGGAGATTGCCAAACCCGCTCTGTGCAAGTAAAAATTTAGATTTTGAATTCTACAACGCATTCTGGTTATTACAACTTCATCTCATCTTGCTGCGCACCATTTCCTGCTCCAAAGAAACTTGTAGGTGCAGTAAGTCCAGTAAGTAATCAAGGCTGGGAGTAAACACAGCATACTTTCTGAACCTTTTCGAAGCAACAAACGCCGTAACAGGAAGGAGAGAACTAGACCTGTGAGAGAAGCTTTCGCCAGAAAGTCCTCAACTTCATTAAGTACAATTCTTTTGTGTCTCAGCACCCAAATTAATCACAGGCTTCACAAATGACGAGGGACAAGTAATCACAATAATCTTAGAATATCCGAATCTGTTTGAGCAGTTATAGTGCCAAACAGAACGACAATGAATCTGTAACTTATAGCCGCATAAGTTATGCCTAAAGGATTTTTACGTAGGGCTAATATAACAGCTAAGAACTCGACGAAAATATTTGGGTGTAATCAAGAAGCCTAACAGAAAACGACTAGTCTAGTTGTGTAGAAAAAATTCCCACCCTGGCCTTTTCTTCCCACTGCGTAGAATCAGTTGCTATCACAACCGTAGAATCAATTTGATTTAAATGCTCTTAAAAATGCCATTCAAAACATTACAAGGAAGTAATTTCGCATTGTTAGGACATATATCGTATAAAGCATTGACTTTAGGTTGTCTATTGGGCCAATATGTTTAATTTTTACATTCAGTTGCTGTAGCATCGCTTGTGCAAATATGATTCGTGGGGTGGAGAGTCGCGACCAATGTGTTTCGAAGAATAAAGTTGGTTCTTGTATGAAAACGTAAAACTATATATCGTAAAACGTGAACTATATATTTTTAAGAATGCTTGCACAGTAAGAACTTTAAATCTATATAGCAGAGAAGGTAAACGAGCTTCCATATACAACACATTTGCAACAAACTTTGGGAGACCCAGACACAAACGCAACGCTTTCTTTCCAGCAGTATTAGAGGTCTCATTTTATAGGCTGCACTGCCAGAAAAGAATACACATCCGAATTACATGATAGGTCGCACATAACGTTTATATATGGCTCGTTTACATTCTCACCAATTCACCAGTCCTAGCACATTTCGACCCATCTGCCGCCACGGAGCTTCGTACTGACGCCAGTGGCCACGGCACAGGTGCAGTGCTGGCGCAGGGGCAACAAGGAATGCACCGCGTCGTCACGTACGCAAGCCGACTGTTGTTGCGCTCGGAACAAAACTACTCGATCACAGAACGCGAGTGGTTAGCTCTCGTCTGGGCCATTGCGAAATTCCGACCGTACCTGTATGGCCGGCCATTCTCAGTTATTACGGACCACCATGTGCTTTGCTGGCTCTCCTCACTCAAGGACCCTACAGGACGCCTTGGTCGCTGGGCGCTGCGCTTACAAGAGTACACTTTTTCCGTATCCTATAAATCCGGACAACTTCACAAGGATGCCGACTGCTTGTCCCGTTACCAAGTCGATCCCCCTGACATAACGGAAGATGGACAAGGGGCCCTCGTTCTTTCAATTACCGACTTCACCGACATAGCTGCTGAACAACGCCCCGACCCCTCTTTGCGTCCTATTATCAATGGTCTGCACTCTCCCCACCCTGACCACTCCTTACAACTGTTCGTTCTTCACAACGACACCTTGCATCGCTATAATGCCCGCCCTGATGGTGCTGAGCTTTTACTCGTTGTTCCTGCGCATCTTCGCCCAGAAGTTTTGGCCCAGCTCCATGATACCCCCTCCGCTGGACACCTAGGGGTGTCACGCACGTATGACCGCATTCGCCGCCAATTGTTTTGGCCTGGCCTCTACCGTTCTGTGCGACAGTACGTTGCGGCATGCGACCTCTGGCAGCGCCGCAAGACACCTGCTTTGAGACCTGCTGGTACCCTCCAGCCCATTGAAGTACCAGATGAGCCATTTTTCCGAGTTGGCCTCGATCTTCTAGGACCTTTTCCCGTGTCGGCCACCGGTAATAAGTGGATTGCCATTGCTACCGACTACGCAACGCGGTATGCCGTTACACGCACCCTCCCCACCAGCTGCACTACTGATGTAGCTGATTTCCTTCTTTATGACATCATTCTGCGTCATGGTGCTCCTCGTCAGTTGATCACAGACCGCGGCCGCTGTTTTCTATCTAAAGTAGTCGACGAGCTCCGGCGATCCTGTTCTACCCACCAAAAGTTCACTACAGCGTACCATCCGCAAACCCACGGCCTCACGGAATGCCTAAACCGTACCCTGACGAATATGTTAGTGATGTACGTCTCCAAGGATCACAAAGATTAGGACATCCACTTACCTTTCGTTACCTTCGCATACAACAAGTCACGTCATGATACAGCTGGATTTTCACCTTTTTACTTACTGTTTGGTTATGACCCGCCTTTGCCCATGGAGACCATGCTCCAATGTGACGCCCCCTCATCAACTGCTTATGCTCGTGATGCCCTGGCCTGAGCTGTCATCGCTCGCCAAGTCGCCCGGGATTGTTTATGTGCCTCGCAGCTTAACCAAAAGAGTGCTTACGATCGCCGGCACCGCGACGTACAGTACTCCCCAGGGTCGCTCGTCTTGCTGTGGTTACCATCACGTCGTGTTGGTCTCTGCAAAAAACTGATGCCCCGTTACGTTGGCCCCTACGGCGTCATACGCAAGGTCACCAGTGCGACCTATGAGATAGCTCCACTTCATACCACGTCAGTACCAGCTTCAGTCCAGATCGATATAGTGCACGTCTCACGGCTTAAATCATACTACTCACGTCTCGAGAATTGATCGCACCGGGACGGTGCTTCTGCCGCTGGCGGGTAATGTCACGGGCTAAGTAGATGCCTGAGGATGACGACGACGAAGTGCTGAGGGGAAATGCGCTCGGACTGCAGCAGCGTTGTACACATTTACTCGCCGGTATATTGATCGTGTATACTTTATTCCCCATAACGTCATCATTGTTAGCGCATCTCTTCTTAAACCCGCTTGGTTTGCGAGCTTCCGTAGTCACCCCATGACGCGTATCATTATATAAGATGCCCAAATATTTATGTGAATTTGCCTGTGGAATGAGTTCATTACTATATATTAACGAGATGTTGATACTATAGACTGCAGAAAAAATAATGCAAGAAGCGCACATTTCTTTACGGTCAGCGTCATAAGAATGTTTTTGAGCCATATTCCTATCGTAATGAGATAATATTGTAGACTCTGGTATAGGAATTGAAGATCGGTATTACTTGCAAAGAAAGCATTATGTTCCGAGTGCACATATATCTGAATATCCTTAGTTGATGGAATGGAGCTTAAGAAGATGCTAGATAAAACTGGCGACAGGACGGCCCCCTGTGGTACGCCATGTGTCTGCTTATATCTATTCGATGAGTATCCATCTTTAAAGCAGTAGTATCCTCTGCCTTTTAAAAACTCCTAAACCCACGCAATGATGTGGTTGGGAAAGTGGTGATATTCCATTTGTTTTAATTAAAATTGAATACTCAACCTTATCGTACGCTTTGGCCAAATCTAGAGTAACTAATGCACAGTAATGTCGCCGACGCCTAGCCAGTTGTATTCCGCTCCCACAGACATATAACAAATATAACATTCCAAAATTGACAGAGACAGAAGATTTTATTCTTCTTTCTCTTCCCCTAGTTTCCCGCTTAAAGTTGTTCATCGTCTTTGGGCCGCTCCTGCCATGACTGTCGACTCAATAAAGTCAAATACCAGCAGCAAATGGACACTATGATATTCACACTTCATGCAAGCGTGCCCTTTGAAACCGTTCATGTTGACTTCAATGAGAGGAAAAAAAAGCGAAGATGTGAGGAAAACTCAGTCTTTCTTAGTGTGCATTGACGAATCATCAAGAATCGTTGTGGAAAAGCCACGAAAGGAGGATGCGAAAACCGTCATATCACTACTGAACAGGGACATGTTTAAGAGACTGAAATGAATTATGTATGACAATGCGTCGGCGTTCCGGTGCCAAGAACTTGCAAAGGGGCCAGAACAAAAGAACATCACTTTGAAGTTTACAGCCCCATACCATCCGTCAACCAACAGGATCGCAAAATGGGTCATACAATACATGAAGCATACATAAGCATGTACTCGGGATTCCCAGGAGGGCGGAAATGTTGCCTAACAAGCAGCAGAGTCGCATCACAATAGATTCCATCTAAGTGCTTTTGGGATGCAGTCCTCAGTATGTCGCCTTCGGTGAACCGGCGTATGTGCCTGCAGACGACACACTGAGAATCAAGACAAAACTACAACTTGAGGAAACCAGGAAGACTGTAGAGAGCCAAATGAAACACGGGAAGTCACTTAAACGAGCACTTGACGGGGGTCATAACAAGATCCGCTAGGTAGTTTCGTTAAGAGTACCTAGGTACACTAAGTAATCTAGTTCTCATACGGGAAGGCTATGGCAGCCATGGTGCAAAACTATTGGGACCATTTAAGAAGGACAAAACTGTTATAAAAGACGGAATGCATAATATCATCGGCTATATAACGGAGGATGGTGTCACGGAAATATCTGCCACCAGCAATGTGATCCCCTATAGCCAGGGTTGGGGCAAAACAAAGCTAGGGAGAGTGTAGCGACCCAAAGACGACGAAGAACCGCTTTGGCGGGAAACTGGTGGAAGAGAAAAAACAACAAGAATATAATCTGTTTCTGCCGGCGTTCAAATGTTATAACACACACACACACACACACACACACACACACACACACACACACACACACGCACGCACACACACACACACACACACACACACACACGCACGCACGCACGCACGCACGCACGCACGCACGCACACACACACACACACACACACACACACAAACACGCGCGCGCGCGCGCGCGCGCGGAACTAAACGCATTTGGCCCTAAAGTGCATTTGATGATATTACATGATTAGCCTCAAATAATCAACCACTTGAGCGCAGCATAAAAAATACCGTAAGGAACGCCAATGACAGCAAACCGTACCTCATTTGTTATTTGTTTCATCCCGTGGCTAACCACTATTTTTTCTTAATTCTTGGCTCTTGTTCTATGGAACAATCCGTATATGTATGATAGAAGAAAAAGGTTTCACTTCGCAGAGTTTCAATATTGTTTTCGACGTCTAGATTACTTTTTAACTACCATTATAAAGCAGTAAATAAATCATCATTTTGCTTGATTTTTTTTCTCTGGGTGGAAAAGGGGGAAAGGGGGATACTTTATGAGATTTTATCTTATTCAACTTTCTATCTACCCTTCAGACAGACAGTTGAGCTATGGCGTGAGCTCATTGCAGGCCCAGGAATGAAGTTTTCTTGGCGCTCCTTAAAATGGAGGTCGATTGGTTTTAGATTTGCACAATCACAAAGGAGGACAGCAGCCTGATACACCGGTGCCGCACCTCAAGCGAGCTGCTTTTATAGCTTCTAAGTCATCTATATGCCATTGCTGTTTTTCTAGTTTTAGTTGTTTTTGTACACTGGGAACGAAAGAAAAAAAAGATCAGCGCACATTCGCGCTTGTCTCCGTGCAAATCATCTCCTGTAAATTTGTATTTTATTCACGTATCGCTTTACTTACAAATTACAATTACCTTTATGTGTTCTTCCATCGGTTTTCTCCCAAATCCAACGTCACGAAGTACATGAAGGCAGAATCTACGATTATCTTGCCATGCTTCGCCGTTGAGTGACACAACACCTGTAAAATAAGTTCAGTATGAAAAATAATTTTACGAATGTATTATCTTCTTCTGTATACTAGTTCTGGCATATCAAATCTCGTGCAAGATTGCGTTGGACTAGAAAATCACGGCTCTTAAGTAAAACGTCAAATCAGGACCAAAAAAAAAACATGGGTGAGAGGTTCCAGATCACGATCTTGCCAGATTAAAAAAATACATATTATAGCTAAATAAATTTAATCGAAAAGATTTCTCACTGCCTCACAGCACTGTTTTCATAACGGTCACTTATGCAATGCTCAATCAGATTAATTTCAACGTCCGCCACGGTGGATCGGTGGTTATGGTGTTCGGCTGTGCTGACCCGAAGGTCACAGGTTCGATCCCAGCCACGGTGGTCGTATTCTGAGGTCCGTGTACTTTGGTATGTCAGTGCGAGAATGCCAGATGGTCAAAATTTCTGAAGCCCTCTATTACGGCGTATGTCATAATCACATCGTGGTTTCGGGACATAAAACCCCACATAATTTTTTTAAATTGGATTACCTAATTGCAACAATATTTGGGTAACTCCCTACAAAAGTACAGACATGTATTTGCACTATCCCTCGACTTCAAGAAAGCGTTTGGCACAGTTGCCATCACTTTCTAAATATTGAGTCAACATATTTAAACGTACATAACAAAATCCAAGACTGCAATCGCATCTATCTAAACGGTCGTACACACAGTGCGTAGTCCTTATTGCCTGCAGCTCATCACGCATAACGCTATTTACTTGAGGGTCCTTGTGCTGCATTGTGGGTCCACTGTTGTTCCTCGTATATAATAATGGCATTGTAGATGACATAAGACCCCCGCCCAAGTATTTGCAGGCCACTGTATTGTCTATAGAAATTTTAACAAAAAATACTAGTTAAGGTGACTCTTAGGCCATTAGGGATTCGTTAGGGACCGTCCTGCCCCTCGTACACACCACCTGTGCTGCAGACCGATTTGATAAATTAGCAAACGGTTGTCAGCGCTGACATATCAGATTGAACATTAGTAAATGTAATCACATCTGTTTTTCAAATAAATAAAGTTTGAAGATGAAACGCAGTACTCAAATGAAAAAATAATACAAACTGTTCCGGAGCTCATCTTCTTAAACTAATACCGCACTGCCAGTATAACCTCTATGAAAAAATGACTCACTTATTTCATTTGCTCACAGACGCAAAGTAATATCGTAAGATAGTTAGTGCAACCTTGACTCCCGCACACACGTAAACACTCATCCACCCGAGAACGCACATGACATGATACTCGGGTCGATGAGTGAGTGTTTGCGTGAGCGTTTGCGGGAGTCAAGGTACTGCTAATAATCTTATATGATGAATAACCAACTAGCCCCACAACAAGTTATATAGACGCAAATTCGTTCGTCTTTCGCTATTAAATAAATTTTTCCACCGTCCCACACTTCATGGTGACCTCATACTCCAGCCTTTGCACACTCACCTTTAACGCCGGTTCGATCAAGAAGGAAGTTGTCGGTCCGGTTCAGAACCTCTTTTCTGGTCAGCAAATCTTTTATTGAGTCGAAGTCATTCAAGAAAACGACGTCTTTCACGCCTATTTTCAACCTATAAAAAGAAGGAGGACGGGCATGGTATGCACGAATATGTTACATTCTGTTTTTTAAACTCCCATGATATATAATGGTCTCGCGTAAGCCTCTCATGACCATTTTTATCTCCGAAAACTACAAAGACAGTTCGCAACTGAACTCCGCTGCGTGAAAACGCATCGGAAGCAAGTTATTTTCTGCCTTTCTAAAAGATAGCCACCTCACTCGATGCTTTGCCAACGCAAACAAACAGATGAACAAACCAACTCTTTAGGTGACTGCATATGGCTTCCTCTCACTTGTTTGAAAAACGCTTCTGCTATTTGAATGCAAGGGATAGAAGAATTAGTATGTACCAGTAAGCACTGCAAGTTCACTTGCGTTTCTATACATACAAAAATTGAATATATGGCGGAAAAACAAATGAATACTGAGACTATTTTGAAAATCTTGCAGAAAGAAATCTTAAGCACTAACAGCACAAACAAGGTCCCGTTTACAACTTTAATCTGCGCCTAATAGCATATTCAATGAACAGCCTGTGTATACTGCATCTAGCAATACATTTAAATGGGTGGTGACATCCGATTTCGAGGCTATAACAAGCCTGTTGTGGGTCTCATTTGTAAGCAAGGACACTCTGCACGAAGGGTCGGACAGAGCAAACGTTTAGAATACACTATAATGCACTTCCGAAATGTGCGTAAATGCTCATTCTCCCGTTCAAGACTCATCGCTAGCGCCTCCAGCGACTCCAACAGAGCGCTCGACACTTAGCGGCCATGACTGGAAACGGTGCTAACGCGGTAAACGTTGACATGAGACATTGTTACCACGTTGCGCGAGCTCATAAGTGGCCACATAGTTCCCCTATTTCCGCCATGGCACACACGTGAGCAAACTCTATGGCACCTTAAATCAAGGCACCTTAACGCAGCGCCACTTAATTTCTCGCGCAGAACAACAAATAAATGTTTTATTCACTCTCTTTAGATGAAAGATTATCGTCATTCGATAACGTTTGCAGAGAAACATGCAGATATGGGGTCAATTTGTTCCACTGTTTCGCCACTTAAATCCTTTACGCTTATGAGAATGAGGTGGTCCTCCGCCAGAACCCTTTTACTTTTGGCGAAGCAACGTGATCCGATGCCAGAATCAAGAAACTTCAGCACAGCACTAAGTGAAAGTGCCGCGTGGACTTTGTTACACGTAGCCATCTTTGTTTTTTTTAACCTGTGTCGTCAGCACACGGAGAGTTTTATGAAGTTGCGAACAGTAATGATAACGAAAGTTGTGGTAACGTGACACCAAATCTGCAGTGACGTGTGCCACCCTTGCACTTCCACCACCTCCGCGACGTACGTGCCGGCAAAGCGTCGGTTGCTGCAGCTAGCTATGGCATTTGCTTTGCTGGTACTTTGTGTGGCATGTATGTGTAAGAGCAGATGACATTCAGCAGGCACGCGTCACGACTTTGAGTGGTCGCATGACCAAGCCAACCACACTGCTACCTCACTACCCAACTTGACACCCAGAAACCTAAACCAAAAGTGGTCCGCTTAAGTGAGGTGATAATAAATGATTTAGCGAGAACACATGAATCTTGGTGCATGTGCCATGGCTTATCAGAAACAACTATCTTTTTTGTTTATGATTACCGTGCGCGGGTTTGCTCCTCAATTCAAAAGGGTGCGCGCGTGCCACTTCTCTGGTCCGGCCGTGGAAATGGCTACGTACTACTACTACTACTACTACTACTACTACTACTACTACTACTACTACGTACATCGCGGTCGCACGACCCACGGCTTAAGGAGCTTCGCCCTTAACAAATGCTCTTACCTCCTCGAAGCAAATCGTGACAAAATGCGAATGCACTGCGTAGCGTTCATAACGGCGTTTCGCACGTGAGGACCCAGTGTTAGAAGAACGTTTTTTTTTTTTCTTACACTGTGGTGCCATAGAGCCATTCACCTCCCGTGGCGTTTTTCTGTTGCGAGAAACGTGGTATGCGTAGTACCTAGTGTGCACGCTAAAGAAAACTATGAAGTCAATAAAACAAAAAAAAATGGCCCCGTATCTGCATGTTACACTGCAAATGTCGTCGAAAGACGATAGTCTTGCGTCTGGAGAGAGCGAACAAAACGTTTATTTGATGTTCTGTGCAAAAACAAATGGTGAATGGTATACTGGAGGCGCTGCGTCAGAGTGCCTCGAGCGTGCAGCGTAGGCGAACGAGGGCATCGAATCACGTCCCACATAAGACGTGAGCGCCATCTGCCAGTTATCTTCGAAAACAAATCGCACGCGCCCTGCGCGCCCGTTTCTGAGGTGATAAGGTGTAGAATGCAAGGTGATGGGTAGGTGCCACTACCCTGTCGTCTTAGCAAAGCGTTGGAAACACCCGCCTTTTTGTGCAAGCCTTGCCTGGTCAGTGCAACGTGATAAACGCTACGGTCCTTATAATTACTTATGTATGCCTTTTCTAGTAAGAGACGCACATACAGATAATATACGTGTTGTTATGGTGTCTCAGATATGTGCAATGATTGCTTTTTAATTGACAATCGCACAAGTGTGAACGCTGAACCTTCAGCAATAATGGTGGGCGCTGCGGATGGGGTCGGCCGTTGAAAGTATCGTTTGGCCAATTTGGTGCCGTTTAGGGTACCGTTAAGGGTAGACAAATGTACAGACAGACAGACAGACCAAAATTTTTGTGCCAAAGGTCTCCATGAAAAACTATCGTCTTTAAAATAGCGTCCTCGGCTCGGTGTTTGCGTTGCACAGCGGCGTCTCCAGCACACATTTCCCGGTGATCTTGAGAGGCGCGTAGCCAACGAACGGTCGAGAATGAGGTGCGAGCGTACCGGAAAGTGGGGCGCAGGGAGGAGAGAGAGTGATTGGTGAGAGATGAAGCAGCGAAGCACTGCACCTACCCTCTCCTTCACTCTCCCACACCACTCACATCGGTTGCTAGGGGCGAGGATGAGTGCGCGCCCGCAGCTGTTGCTATAGGAGAGGGCGTAGGACGGATCCCGATGGACAACTGACGTAGCCTGACTTAGAAACGCATTCGCATTTAAAAAATCACGCCACATATCCATGAAATGAATGACGACAAGTTGGCGAAGCTCGAGAGAGAGGGATTATCTGTGGGGGATTATTATCGATACGGATTATTATCAATACTGTGGGGGATTATTATCGAGAGTGGAGGATTATTATCGATACGTATGTACCAAGGCCTTAACACAATATAACCACTAAGGCGAAGCTCATACTTTAGCAACTAAGGTTCGAGGCACAAAGCAAATGTAGCCATAAAGTTAGATACTGTAGAATCAAAGTCCTTGTCTTCACACTCTAACATGAGCAAACAAAATTGTCCACGTATTGAAAAACTCTAGTTACCTATTGACCTTGAAAGGTATTATTTACTTTCTTGTCACGCGCAGCAAAAGGAAACGATACAAATAATCCAAGCAATATAAGTTGACAGGTGGCAAGACAAATTTTCAGTTGCCCCTCGGTATCGTTCCATACAAAAGCGCGCCGATACCTCTGTATACACCCACATACAATTTTTTTTTCATTACTTATCGGCACAACGTGTTTTTGGTGATCTTGTTTGTGTGTTTTTGTGGGCTCATCGTTTTCACTTTTGCAAGTGCACAAATGCGTGTTCTCGTACATAAGCCGAGTCTTTCGAAAATAGATCATGGGTTGCAGCACAGAACTTGTGTTTGCGTGTTTTTATGTGCCCATGCTTTGTGTCCATCTGTGAGCTGCTTCTTTTAAAATACTACACGCCATTCTGCAAAGTAAAACTATCGCTTGCACGGAATGTGTCTGCTTCATATCAGCTGTAGAATACATCTCAATTGTCCACTTCAGAGAATCCGAAAAACTTAGTTTAGAGAAATGTTATTGCCGTAAAAATAAGTTTTCCAAACCTTTCGCACTTCTGCTTCTTTAAGTTATCCGTTTTTAGCAGTTATCCTTGTGATATGATCAGATTGGAAATTCTGAGAAACTTTTTACATCCTACACTTGCTAAACTGTCTCTGTCTCAAAATAAGAAACTGTCAGCTATTTTGTCCAGCAGCTTGTTTGTTTAACTCGCACTTTCAAAAGAAACTTCTTTGTCTTCTTGTGCTCACTGTGAACACTGGGTGCCTGGCTACTCTCACTGAAGATGTATCCGCAGATGGAGTAACCACTTTCTACGAAATATGAAGTTGCCAATGTCTGTAGCTTACATCAGCCAATGTTTCCTCAACTTGCTGTTTCGGTCGCTATGATTTACCTATTGTTAATCACACATAAGTAACAAAATTGTGAGAGCTTACATCTTTTTTTAAACCAAGTACTGTGGCTGCAAAGGGGAACTTTCATTATATTCTTTGGTGATATTATGCGTAATAAATATAGATTTATTCGGGAACAACTCATACTTTCAGTTTCAACATTTTCTAATTTTAAGGTCACCTTAATTTTCTTAGATATAATTTGTTCAAGCAAATATTACTTACGGCGTTATTGTCAAGTGCACAATAAGCTCTAAAACGAATTAGCACAGTATTAGCTCAGAACCTCAGGCGATAGCGAATTCCTATTCGATATGGTACGTGTGAAGGGAAAAAAAGTTTAAAGGGACCTATCATAGAGAAATACTCAATACTTAGCTTCAAAACACACTAATTGTTCGCAATGACAATCAATGTGGTAAACACAAATGTCATGGTGCCGGGATTCCTGCTTGAGTTTCGGATGTGTTGTGTAGAAAAACAATCTGGTGAAATATTGAATCAATGAGTGGCTGAATAAATTCGTTCCACTGAAATGAAAAGTAGCACCAACCTGAACACTGGACCATGCTGTTTCGCAATTTCCATGCATCTTCTGTAGTCGAAATTTCTTGGTCCGTATGGCAAGCGACCAACTAATGGGAAACCTCGAGGGCCCGTGGGCAGTTTTTTTCCCTTCGGAATTCTGGGCTTGTTAGCGTTTGACGAGATCACTCCAAATACAAACAACGAAAGCAATATGGATATTGACAGATACAACCAGTTCACTGATCCCACCTGAAAAATAAAAATAAATTATGTCAGCCTTGCACAATTGGTGGCTAACCTGATGTGCCGTGCTTGGCAGCCTTGTTGATTTCTCTTTGATTTCTCTTTCCTTCTCTATATTTCTTTTTTACATCCTTGCTTTTTAATCCTCTCTTAGTATTAATAATAAATTTATTGCCCTCTCCGCTATATATATATATATATATATATATATATATATATATATATATATATATATATATATATATATGTGTGTGTGTGTGTGTGTGCGTGTGTGTGTGTGTGTGTGTGTGTGTGTGTGTGTGTGTGTGTGTGTGTGTGTGTGTGTGTGTGTGACATTTAACACACAATAATGCCACGGAAAAAGTATAGGGGAAGTTATGAGACAGATTTGTATTTTGACTGCGAACAAAGAAAAGTGGGTGAAAAGATAATTTTCCGTGGGCAGGAATCAAACACCTTCGACCTTCTTTCGAATCCTTCCTTCGAGACGACATGGCCTAGGTGGTATGCTGACGGGCGCCAAAAAGACATTTCTTTAAATTTAACTGCAAAACAGTGGTAGTGAGCCACACGAGAGCTTGCTCAAAGCGAGCGGAATGAGATAAAAAAATCTGCAGAAAACACCACTATGTCATGTAAGTAGCTTAGACAGGTCTGCCTTTGAGGCCCCTGAGAATGGTATCCATCATTTTGACGATGGTTGCAAGCGCGTTGCGAAGGCCGAAAGGCATTACGTTAAACTCGTATAAACCGTCAGGGATGACAAAAACTGTCTTCCGAGGATCGGATTCAGCCATGGGCACTTGCCAGTAAATAGCCTGAGTGCAGATTGAGTGAAGAGAAATATTCGGCTCCGTGAAGGCAGGCCAGGGCGTCATCAATGCGGGGTTGGGGAACAACATCATTTCGCATTATGCCCCGCCACGGTGGTCTACTGGCTAAGGTATACTCGGCTGCTGACCCGCAGGTCGCGGGTGCAAATCCCGGCTTCGGCGGCTGCATTCCCGATGGAGGCGGAAATGTTGTAGGCCCGTGTGCTCAGATTTGGGTGCATGTTAAAAACCCCAAGGTGGTTGAAATTTCCGGAGCCCTCCACTACGGCGTCTGTCATAATCATATGGTGGTTTTGGGACGTTAAACCCCACAAATCAATCAATAATTTCGCATTATATTGTTTAACCGGCGGTACTTAAAGTGAAGTATTATCAAATCATCTTTTTTTTTGGCACCAGCACGACAGAGAGGGAGAGCTCTTTATTGAAAATCAGAGAATTTAGCCGGCGTGTGTGTGTCGCTGACTTGCTACTCTGCGTGAGGAAGAGGATTGGGGACTGAAAGGCAAGAAGAGAGAGAGAAAAATATTCAGTATAAAAATGGAAAGACTAATTTCGGCAGATCCCACGTACCCGGAAGTCATCGTTATGTGAAGCATGCGGAGGAAAGGTGACCGTGTTGCAATTTTTTTATACACCGACACGTCATAAAATTGCGCTAAATATGTGTACACAAATGTCGCACACAATGACTTATGCTGAAGAGTTGCAGATGTTTACAGAATCAGTTGCTTGCACTTGCGCCACGATGCCAAATGGAACATGCGTAGCAACGCCAGAAGCTATGAAGCGCTGATGCTCGCGAATATGCTTGCCCTGGACACTGCTACATCAATCAACTTAAGCGCATGGCAACTAACTACATCTGACGATAACCCGACGTGACGGCTGTATCAAAATAGTACATTTGTAATGTTTATAAATTGGGTAGGCAGCACTGAAAGCACTATTAACGTTTCACGAAGATTAGCGTCTGTTTGAGAAGTAGTTCCGAGACCTGGCGTGTAGCTCTGTGGTAAAATGCTGCATTGGCGCCCAGAACAAGAGCGTTGATCTCGACACCGTCAATAACAACACCGATACTTCGCACCTCCATCAAATGTAACAGGCGTGTTCTTCCATCGCACCTCCATCAAATGTAACAGGCGAGTTTCGGCAAGAGGCGCACGAAGGCAAGCAAGACAGCCGTATGCACAGAAAACAGGCCGAGCGCACGACACACGTACGTCGTCGTCTTACCTCTCACCGGCCCAGAGCTGGCGCCGATGTGTGTGTGTGTGTGTGTGTGTGTGTGTGTGTGTGTGTGTGTGTGTGTGTGTGTGTGTGTGTGTGTGTGTGTGTGTGTGTGTGTGTGTGTGTGTGTGTGTGTGTGTGTGTGTTTCCTTGATTCGCTCTCCTTCTGCCTTTCTCTGTTAGTTTTTCTTCCCTTGCTGTCCCTTTTTCACTTGCTCCCTTTTCAGTGTTTCGATTCCAACTTCCTCAACTCCTCTCTCTTTCCTCACCCTCACCCTCAAGCTCTCTTTCTCGCCCCCCTCCCTCTTGTTATGCTGTACGATGCCAGAATATTTTATGTTGTAATAGAAGGCCTAGAGAGCTCGGCATCGGTCCATCGGTACTCGGGTTCACATCCCGACTTCTCAAAAAAAATTTCTTTTATTGCGATAGCAATTATATGGACACTCTCGGCTGGATTTTGCCACCGGCGTCGGTGTCGATGTCATGCACCGTATATGTATACGTATCTATTCATATGAAAACACAAGACAAAAATCCCTGAAAAAAAATACTATGGCGCGCGCAATTGAAAATGGGACCTCCGCGTCGTGAATGCGAGGCATTTACGTCAGAGCCACCAACAGGTACCTCCTTCTACGTTTAAACGGCAAGCTACTCATATCTACCACTTACCGCTTACCGGAGAGGGGGGGGGGGGGCTATCGTGTTTTCAGCATTATCAGCAAGAGGGCACAGTGAGCGCGTGGCGGCTCTCATCTCTCACGCGTACTTTGCCCCGCGTAGAGAATAAGGGGGTGCACGCTCGATCATGTGCCCTTGTATTGCAGTGGGGAGAATCGTGCGTCTTGGCCAGCATTTGAGTTTCATCGGAACCATTCTGTTGTAGTTACCGGGCGCACCAAGGTCACTGCAATCGCTGCACAGCCTCTGTTTGCGAACAGAGCGCGCTTTTCAGACACAGCAGAGTAACAACTGATACGTTTATTCACGTTAATCTGTACCTGCGAGTACGTTTTGTGAGTCCTTTGTGCGTGAGAAACGTGGGGCACGTTTCGATCTGCTTGCCATTTTGCGCGTGACCTTCCGATTTGTTGCTCTCGCGTTCGTTGCTTCACCTTTGCGGCAAAGGTGTGTTTTTTTTAAATGTGTTTTGCTTTTTTTCCTCTCTTAGTACTCGTTGCCTCACCAATCACAGTTATTCTCTCCCTCATCGGTGCACGTCTTCTGGGAGTGAAGCGTAAAATGACGATGACGATGAAAACGAGAACAAATGGAGTGGTTGCTGGTTTGATGGTTATGTTAATTTGTGTTCGTGGATTACAATCAGCGGCTGGAACAAACAGCTCTGTGCTAACTTGAGCGCTGTAGTCTATCTGGATATACTGTATAGGAAAGGTTAAATTTGAGGAGACCTGTATGGTAGCAAGTACACTATGATGATATACGTTTCCATTCAGTTTTATTGTTGTATCAAACAAACGAGCCCTTAAATTTCCACTTTTTTTCTTTCATTCATAGAGAGGTTCTCGTTCTGGCAGACAAATGCCTTCAGGTAGTGTGCGAGGGATTGTAGGCCAGCTGCAAGCTTTTAATCAGATCCTACGTGACGCCAACAGGCAGAGAGACAATGAATGTTTTACGCTGGCCATGATGGCTGCTAGCGTCATTTACTCCCAAGTTAAGGTAAACACCACAAAGTGGATGAGGGAATGACCACCGCTATGAATGAGCTGGTCGCGTTATCGGACACTTATTTCGAAGGTCGCAGGTTCGTTTCCTACCAGCCGCAAGCTATCTTTCCTCCGCTTTTCTTTTATCGCTTTTATATCACAATCAACAAGTAACGTCCCCTACACTTTAACATAATTGTCTGTTGATTCTCATTAATATTCTGTCTAGCAAAAAAAACTAATAAAGGGATGCTGAACAAAATGTTTTGCTGCCAAGAGTTTCAACCAAATTGAAAGATTGTGCCCTGAAATCGATAGAGACAGCCTTCATTCCAGGCAGAAAGTACGGTAATGATTTTAATGTGTTTTCCACAAACCGCCACGTCTCGATGGAGCACCGCGAACTGGAGAAGGTGACGTTTGGTGACGTCACACGCGCACGAAACGTGCAAGAGAACAATGCCTGCGGCCGCCTGCGTCTCTCAACTCGGTCATCTCCCACTTCGATTCCCAGAATCGTTATGGAAGATAACAGCAGCACACAATGCTTCGGTCCGAGGCAAAGCACCAGTGCTTTTGTGGATGGGAAAGTGTGGAGTGAAGGGAGAGGTGGATAAAAGGAAGGGGATGACAAGAACACGTGCATCCTGCATGTGCCTCAACGATTGTGACATCCTTTTTGGTGTGACGTCAGCGCGCAGTGGCTGTTCCAGAGCTCGTTCTAGGGAACAGCCACCGCGCACAGAAAACGCACTAAAAATACAATGAACTGTTAAGAAATACGGTAAACTAACTCTGTGCATCGGAAGAGGGGCAACTTATGAATCGAATTTCAAAGTTTCAATTTTTGTTCAGAATTTCCACTCCTCTTCTGTCTTCGAGTTTGGTTACTTGTTTGAGCAAAACAGCAAAATTATAACTCCCAGAGGACAGGATCAGTGGTGAGGGCCAAGCCATAGCACTGAAAAAACACTGTTCTAGTTAAAATGGTCAGGATTCAAGACAAGCCGCGTGAGGGCGCTTGCACTACCAGTATATAAATACTGCTTTGACCACCATGTAAACTCTAATTGTTATTACAAATTGTTTCCATGGTGCATTTTAACTAATGATCTTTTTATTCTCATTATATATTCAAGAGGAACTACGAATGTCTTGGACTCTTTTTGATGTGAGTAGCTGCTATGAATAATAGATGAGCTTCCGTTTAGTCATTGGGCATTCTGTTTACGTTTTTAAGATATCTTTAACCTTTAATGTACTCACGCTTAATTAGCACACCATCACTGAAGAACTTCTATTTAGCTTGAGAGTGCTTTCTTGAAAATCATGTTACATTGTATTCTGCAGAGTAGGGGATCTGGTGCTATAGCAAGAAAATACATGGAGCGAACGATTGGGCTAAATGATCCTTGATCGCTGTAATCTGCAGCAAGATAGAAGTGGGAGACCTTGAAAAAAATAAATAGAAAGCCTTCGTCTCGAAGAAGCAGTGGATGTGCTTGCTTTTATAGAACGTTATGGCAAATGGGCATAAAGCAATAGTAATACAAAGAGACAGCAGTACAAGAAAAAAAAAACACAATAACCCGCCACTTGAGATTAACGTTTTCATAGATAAAACATTTATTTCTTGTTTTGCACATATCATATTTGTCATATGATTTTAGATCATGACAATTCTTGATTCAAGGGTATATAAAGTACAATCCTCTTTTGCCTTACGGCCGCACGTGCCCTCACACCAGAGTTATTCATTCATACCAGTTGCGAAACTGCGTTCCGAAACCTGTACGTGCAAATGACCCGCTTTTGTGTGATGATGATGATGATGATGATGACGACGATGATGATGATCTTGTGGTCCACCCTTCACAACGGGTGGAGTTCGCAGACTGTCACAACATCTAGAAGAAAGCAACGCAAAACAAAATCCGTTTAATAGCCGGTGTGCTGATCAACACGTGGCGCAACAATCTGCGCACTTTAATACATGAAGCCTATAGGGAGTTTCGCAACTTATGTGATGGAATAACTCTGCCCTGCCACTAAGCATCACCACCAAACAAAGTACTTTCCTTTCCTGAATAATTACGATTTTGCATGTGCGAAATTTATAAAACGTTCTAACTTCTACGAGTTCAGTGTTCGTGACAACGTTTATTATTGTCGTAAGATGTCTTAAGAGGATATTCAGTAAAATTACCAGTGTTGCGATAATCCACAGACATTTCCACTGTGCCAGATACTGCTTCACAAAGCGAAATTAAATAAGATATTGAGGGTTGTCATTACCTTGTTTTTTTCTTCGTTTTTTTTAAATTCAGTAACGCTATAGAGAATACAAAAACAACACGATACCTCGAAGAGTTGCGTGACAGTCAGGGCTGCGCCCATGGTGCGTGTTTGGCCAAGAGACGAGGTTTATGCACTCCGAAAGGGTCCCCAGGCGCACCACAAGTAACAAGCTGGGCTGAAGAGATAGCAGGCGCTATCAGGAATACTCAAAGCTGCTCGCTGTTGTCCCCACGCAAGGCTTCCCGACACCCAGCATACACGAGACTTCGCGATATCCTGGATACGTTCCGATTAGACGGAGTGCAACCCATTGAATCAAACACAATAGGAAAGAATTCCTACAGCAAGGTTCCCTTTTTTTATTTTCCGGCGTTAATTGAAACACCTCTTTGGACAATACAATAAAATGGGTGCGTCAGCTCGAAGAGCACTACATGACACTCGATGACCGAAGACACGTCTAAAGGAAACCAAATTCTATTGGAAATGCGATACGATGTTGCAAATTCATACATTACAAAGTACATTTTGAAGCATGTGTCTGTGCCGACAACTTGTCTTTCGCCTTTAGCCCCGCCGCGGTGTTCTAGTGGCTAAGGTACTCGGCTGCTGACCCGCTGGTTGCGGGATCTAATCCCGGCTGCGGCGGCTGCATTTCCGATGGAGGCGAAAATGTCGTAGGCCCGTGTGCTCAGATTTGGGTGCACGTTAAAGAACCCCAGGTGGTCGAAATTTCCGCAGCCCTCCACTGCGGCGTCTCTCATAATCATATGGTGGTTTTGGGACGTTTAACCCCACATATCAATCAAATCTTTCGCCTTTAGGAATGTTAGTCACACTCCTTGACTCCCATCGCCACGAGAGGCTGTTCTTCTGCTTGTCAGTTCTTGTTATTGGCGAAGCCAGGGGGTGGCACATCATTTGGCACACCGGAGGATGAGATGTAAATCAGTGATTCCTGGACATGGCTGGGTACATGCACGTACGACTTCATGAGCCGAGAGGTGAAATAACAGATGTGATGTGCCTGTGCACTGTCTTCTTCTCTTTTGAGCTAGTTATTTCTTTTTCCTGTTTGCGCTAAAAATATCACATCTGGGATACTAAGATTACATTGTGCAATACAAGTGACAAGTCCCTTCGCGTAGCGTGGACATCGCGGTAAAGATTTCACTGCTCGTATACTGCATGTTATGAGGAGCTACACTGAGTGCAAAAGGTATTGTATGGTACATAGTACATGCGAAATTGTAGCTTTCACGATTGTTATCTTGTCGAGTGATCCGCAATTTTCTCTTATCTGTGAAAATATATTGGTACCGTATATTTCTTGCGCAAAATTTCTCAGAGAACGGACGAAACAGGCACGGACGGGCGTAAACTTTCAACTGAATTTCTTACCGGAACGAGATATGCACCTATATGTAAGTCTCACAAAACTAAAACACCGATGTCACTGGTGCGCAGTGTGGCAGCGCGTATCAACTACTTCTCCCCCGGATGTAGTGCTCCTTCCAAAGAGGCCATTTCCTTGTATATAATTAAAATTGATGTCATGCTCACGCAGCTACTGCCCTCCCGTTACATTTGGGCCACCTCCACACTCGTTCCCGTGCGCTAATCCCCATCATGAAAAGCAGCAGTGCAATCTTCATACTACGGTTTGCACCCATACTCGTGGTAATGACCAGCCGAATTTCCGCCGTTGCCCCTTTTCACCCTGTTCGCGCAGGCGGTGGTTTAAAAGCTGATCTCGTTGCCCAATGTAAGGTCGTCCACACGCGAATGGGAACTTGTACGCGGCCTCCTTCGTGCAGTCAACATATTTGTTTCGGTGTTTTACTTTGCAGTCTTCCTCTTGGGTATAAATGGGCTTGTGGCGATACAAAGTTTAGACAGTTCTTCAGGGGCAGACATGACCACGTGTATGCCGGCTTTCGCACCAATATTTTTTTATTATTTTGTGCGAGGCTGTACAAGTATGGAATGACCACCAGCTTTTTATCATGCGGCTGCTCCGCGGGAACATGATCAAGAGTACTATTGGGAGACCACGCGTCCTAAAGAGATGGCGGTGATTTCTTAACTCACTCACTCACTCGATCACTACGCTTACAGATTCAAATCAGCAACCATCTCAAAATGATTCGACTCATGAGACACGAGTGACTAAATTAAAGCACGAAAGCAGACACTGTGAGATGCGGACGAAGCCAATTCTGGTATTTCGCATAGCTTGCTGTAGTGTAATACAATACTGATGGCACCGAACATATCCGTTATTTATTTGTACAATGGTCGTTTTCCCGTTTCATTCAGGTCAAGCAAATGGGGTAATGGCATAAGCCAGGCGAGAAGTTATTAAATTTTGCAATCGCTCGGATAGCGCTGCCCTTCATTGCGCATAGAAATACCGAAAGCAGTCGCCGCAAACTTCAGTTATCTGTGCGAAGCGCCCAATTTTTTAAGCCCCAAACCTGTTATCGCTGTTCATTACCATTACGATTGCAACGATGTTACTTGCCCTAATAGGGTCACTGTCATTTTTTCAAGAAAAAATAATACCAATAATATGAACAGCTAATTCTTTTCCCGATCAAGGAAGTAAACACCGTCTTTTTTAGTCAGGCTTCGCACACTACCTGGGCCTTGCTTGGGCTTTCTTCGGTGGCACAGCGAGAGGAAACTGACTCTGAATGTTCTGTTCATGAAACAGTACGTGATGGGATTGCAGCAAGACGAGGCGTACGCCAGCAGCTGCAGGAAGCAGATGCCCCGGTAGCCGAGGCCGTAGTACACAGCTTCCGGTCGGAAGAGCGAGACCGTGTTGAGCACGTACAGTGGTGTCCAGCAAACGAAGAACTCGACCACCACCACGAACAGCATGCGTATGATGCGCTGCTTGGTGGCCAGCGACCGGTCGGAGTCCCGCTGGTGCCATCGCATGGTGGCGACCCGACGCAGCGGCGTGCTCGTCTCGCGCTCAGCCGGATGTACGGCTGCGAACGGGGAGCCTGCGCAAGGAAGGAAGAGAAAAAAATAACCGGTGATTACGCTACATCCTAATAAGAGGATTCTGAGCGCAACTTTGTGTTGACGCAAGGAAAATAGTGTTTGAAGTTGGAATTTATCAACACGGCGTCAGGCCGATTAACAAGTGCCTCGCTCCCCCTCCGGCCAGCGAGGGTGTCCGAACATGAAAAGAGTTGCTTAGAGCTACGAGAAGCTGACGTGGGCCTGTCCCTTCAAACGTTCGTCCGTGACGTTTGACCCTTTCCATTTGATGGTGAACATTTGCCAGTAGTTTGCCTGGTCGGGATAAAAGCTGAAGGAATG
The DNA here is from genome assembly GCA_013436015.1 of Rhipicephalus annulatus. Classification (NCBI taxonomy): domain Eukaryota; kingdom Metazoa; phylum Arthropoda; class Arachnida; order Ixodida; family Ixodidae; genus Rhipicephalus; species Rhipicephalus annulatus. Next base: position 133,898 of record WOVY01011499.1, on the reverse strand, counting down.
AGAAAACTCCAACTAAAATTATATTAAGAAAAACCTGACGTTTCGAAGAAACTCAAATAAAAAATAAATTAGTAAAAACCCGGCCGACTTCGAAATGTCGGGCTTTTCCTAATACATTTTTGCTTCAAGTTTTCTCTTACCTTCTCTTTCTATTTGTACCGTTGGCGACAGCGGGTTTCTTGAAAGCCGCCGAGACAACAGACCACTTGGGCGTGATAGTTAACACGCAGGCAAGCTGTACGTTATCGCGTCAACAGGTTGTCGCACTTGGGAACCGTTACCAAATGAGAAAGGGGTGTGGTCAATAAATATAAAAGCTGATGTTTATGGACAAAACTCTTTACGCCGTCGGTTGTGCGTCCCATGTTTATAGTATGTAGAAGTAGCCACCTCTCGTTTAGTCCTTAGAATGTCTGCTGGACAGCGGTACTTGTATTTAATAAATATATAATGAAAAGAGGCGAGGTGGTGGTACTTGGAGTGTTTACTAGACGGACGGACGGACGGACGGATGGACGGATGGATGGATGGATGGATGGATGGATGGATGGATGGATGGATGGATGGATGGATGGATGGATGGATGGATGGATGGATGGATGGATGGATGGATGGATGGATGGATGGATGGACGGACGAACGGATGGGTGGACGGACGGACGGACGGACGGACGGACGGACGGACGGATGGACAGACAGGACAGGACAGACAGACAGACAGACAGACAGACAGACAGACAGACAGACAGACAGACAGACAGACAGACAGACAGACAGACAGACAGACAGACAGACAGACAGACAGATGGACGGACGGATGGATGGACAAACGCTTCGCCCCACTCATCATCATTCGCTCCATGGATATCTTGTGACTTGTTTTACAATAACCCGCACATGATCGGACCCATGTCGATGATCCCCTTTTCCCCCAAAAGAAAACAAGGAGACATAAAGGGAGACTTGATCACAGGATTTAAACACAGTTGCTTGCACAACATGATATTGAAGTAGATCAACGAGTATCCATTCTAGAAGCTTTAGGGGCGAAGCTCCTAAAGGCGCGAGTCTGTTCATTTCTTGTATGTATGTACGTGACGGCCTATAGTTCCACCTTTGCCAACTGCCCACTACTTCATCCTTGAAAACGTCCCACTACGGCCTATCACTAATTAACCACTTCACCGACCATAAAGCCGTTATAATTAAGGAACGGAAGCGACGTATAGCTACCACTTACGAATAATAAAATTTCTTGTATAAATATATACAGTGTTTGTCACGTCTTTGATGATGTAGCGGGTGATATTCGCGGGTGTTTCACGGTTTAGCGATAAAACATTCAGCGCTTAGCCCCACTCGTCATCAATCACTCCCTAGATATGCTCGTCATCATTCACTCCGTAGATTTTTTTTTAGTGCGGCTTTGTATAGGCTGGCCACCTAGACTTAGCCATTGGTCTAGTTTAGGAGCGCAATTAACACCTGCAACGTAGACATCGGCACTTCAATCTCAAGTTAGCTCAACCTGCCTGATATTACCTTTAAGCACGGGCTCCCGGAAACATGCAGCTTGGCAACGCCGCTGGCATCGCAGTGATGCCAGAACTCTAACTTTCTGCATATGGTCGTCGTGGACTCATTATTGCCGTTCATCTAAGGTATGCCTCTACCTGTTTACACTACTGAACTTTCACCTCCTTAGATACTGTTTAATTGATTTCACTGTGTGATTTTAGATGCGGAGCATCTAATACTCGAGGCTTGTAGTGCGGCGCCGTCCGCAAGCTTCCTCCTCCTTCTTCCACCATCTGTGCATCCCTTCCTCCTCTATACACCGCGCGCGCTTCACTCCTCCACCATCTGTGCACCCTTCCTCCTCTACACACCCAAGGAGTATTAAAAAAATTGCTGGAGTGGAAATGATTGTGCAGATGTGAAGCCGTTCCTCTGGCAAGATGGCGGCTGTGGCGGCCATCTTACTAGGGGCATGATAAAGTGTCGCCGTTCAGCGATCGAAAACGAAGCGTTTCCCTCGCACGCCCAACGAGTTTAATGCAACCAACATTTTTGGGGCCTCATAGTGCTCCAAGTGCGTCTTAAGGTCACTAGTTTTCCGTAGTGAGCCTCTAATTGGAGGCAAAGTTCTTTGAAGATTCAGTCATCCATATTTGTTTCTGAGTGTTATTTCGTCAGGAACAACCATTCTTTAATATAGAACTACCGTAGTATTTACATAACGTATCAAAGCCACTTGATCTTTAAGCGGGCACTATCAGAAAAGAGCATGTTTCCGCCATCTTGGCAGTGGCAATAGGTGGCTTCACTTCTGTTGGCAAGGCATCGCAGGAGCTTCCACTCCAGCAACTTTTCTTTAATTCTCCTTGTACACACCGCGTGCGCTTCTCCTCTTCACGAACATTCGCTAGCTGTATAATGTAGCGCGCATGCGCCGTCACGCTTCGAGAACATCGGCAGCTGACGCGCGCGAATGCGCCGTCGCGCTTCGAGAACATCGGCAGCTGACGCGCGCGCATGCGCCGTTGCGCTTCTCCCCCTTCTCGAACATTCGACAGCTGACAGTGCATGCGCCGTCGCGCTGTATATATACTCAAGGTCGGCGCTCGCTCGCTCAGTTGCCGCTCGTCGGTTGGTTTGTACGGCGCGTCGACGTCCAAGGTCGCGGTGAAATGAATTCCAACGAATCCACAAACACAATGATCGACGTCCCTTCGACCAGCGCCGCCCTTTCGCATACGTGTGTACGTGTTCACTCATTTAACACCCCCTCCTACAACCACGTTAACCAATTTAGCCATCGACCCAAGTAAGTCGCAATTTAACACCCCATTTCACAACCACGTTAACCAATTTAGCCATCGACCCAAGTAAGTCGCACTTTAACACCCCGTTAACCAATTATATGCTCCGCATCCTCCTCAGTGTTCCCCCGAGGGAAGCTGCGGGCATTTTTTTTGTCTGTGCATTTTAAATGTCTTACGCTTTTCAGTTCATTCATTGGTTTTATATGTTTGTTCGTAAGTTAATCTTAAATGCTGTTTTATATTATTTGTGATGCATAGCACCATATTAAAGCTGTGGTTTTGTTCCGCACACACGTCTCTGTTCTGTTCACTGCGTCTGCTTGCGTACGGAACGAACAAACCTGCGGTCATTGCCACCACCGACGTCGCGCTAGAGACGCAAGAGTGGCAGCTTGTAACAGTGTGCTGTGCAAAAATCAGAATGCGTGTTTGTCACAGCAGGCTTACTTTGGTGGGACCTAATTTAAGTAATGCAGCATCGGGGGCTCAAGGCCGCCGTCCAGAAGCCGCATGACCGTTTACGCTAGAGAACAGCCATGCAGGTCCATCTGAGTTAAGGGAGGGGCAAACTTGATGGCGTGCACCCATTACATGAAGATAGAGCAGTCTGTCAACTCCACCCCTCTAGCAGCCCATGCTTGTCAACTCAAGTTTTAAAACAAGCGAACTCACCATTCTGTTTCGGTGAGCCTGTGGCCTCTTCGCTCTGCTGCTGCTGCTGTTGCTGCATGGCTGAACGCAGTGTGGCCGCGATGCGCGCATACGTGGTAACCATGATGAGGAGCGGCAGCACAAGCAGCAGCACATCCAGAAACAGCGTGAACAGTTGTTCGTAAAGAAGGTCCCCCCAGTCCTCCCGACACTTCATCTTGCCTGCACGGAACACAGAAGGGGTCAAACAGCAACGAGGACGTGACAAAAGACGTCGACGATTGCAGCTCTTCCTGCCAACCTAGCGGAGCAGTTTGAGTAATAGCGGTTGAAACGCACCAAGGACGCAAGAGAACGTAAAACTTTCGTTGATTGATTGATTGATTGATTGATCGATTGATTAAAACTTTATTTTGGTCCTCAGAAGACCCAGGGAAAACCCCGCGCCACCCGGCTATTCCCACGTATAGGGACCGTAAAGTAGAGCTTGGCGGCGCGTTTATGCGCACTCCGGACGGCCAGGGTTTGATCGTTAAGTTCGGGGCTGCGTAAGAGCGCAGCCCACCTGTCCTCGCTGAGGGCGGAGCCGATGGCTTCACATTCCCACAACACATGGTTGAATGTTGCTAACAGCCTGCAGGCAGGGCGATCCGCACTTGGATACCGTTCATGATACATGGCATGAAGAACCGCAGGGTTAGGATACGCACTGGCTTACAATAGTCTAAGTGTAACTGCCTGCGCCCTGCACAAGGCAAAGTGTGGGAGGGAGAATACCCTTCTTGACAGCTAGAAGTGCTTTGTAATTTCGTTAAAGAATAAATGCGCAAACCGGCATGAAGCACAGAGGGAAGCATGGTCAAGAACAAGTGCTTTTCTGCTTCTTACCTTCCTGAGCGTTTCGTCTCGGTTTTTGCGCTCTTTTTTTTTCGATAGATTGATACAACCTGGCTCTGTTAACTACACATCTGGTGATCAAACCTTCTTTACAGCACTTAGCCTCTTCAGTCGCTGTAACCTTAGATTTGGGGTGGTTGGTTTGAGCAAGCACAGCTAATTCTTGGGCACATAATTTTTGTTTGCTTAAGCGCAGCAAGGCGGCGCTTCATTTTGGGCATCTGTGTTGCACGGTGGGTTTTTAAAATGCTGTTTTTCAGCTAAAGCCACATATTTCGTCGTCGCAGCAAGTAATTTGACTATATTCTACAGGTTCTCGTTGTTTATTTATACCCAGTATATGGGACAGCACTACTGAAAAGTCTTCAATCAAGCTGTAATCAATGTTATGCTTGATATGCGTTGTGTACTGTGGTTAACAGCTGCTTGACGGAAGTAACTAAATTTTATTATATAATAAGTAATTAACCGTTTGTGTGACAGTGGGACACCTACGTATTGCTTTTCCGTCTGCAGTAAAGTTTTCTCCGACATCACCCCTTGCAACTAGCGCCACGTTATGTCACTAATATTTTACCGAAGTTTTTCCAATCTGGATGTAAATTCTTTTAACATGCTTCCAAAAGAATGATGTAGTGTTACAATGGCGTTATATTTCGCAGTTTTTTTTATGACAGCGTTTGATTTTTCTCTGTTTCACATAGACGTACCATTCAAAATACTCAATAATTTCCACTTCTTTCGTGTTTTTCATAGAGGTAATCTTTGCTTACTGTGCTCACGTATTTTTTTTATTTGCATAATAACTTGACCGATAAATGCAACAAACAAACAATCTCTAACGACATTATCGTCGTTCTCATTCCTCGGAGCTATTGCGGATATTGGTGCGTGAAAACATTTTTCTTCGTACCATATACCTCTAGGTAAGTAGGCACATGTTCAGGGAGAACATCACGACAATTTTGACAGTAACACAAGGACAGCCAAACAAACAAAAACAATGGCTGGTACATGCGCTGAAGTAAACTTTACAGGAGCAGACCTACGCGCAAGAGACGCAACTACATGCATGTGGTGTTCTCCTGCTAGAATGAGGAGCGCAAAACTTTCCTCTTCAGAACTTGAGAAGTGATTCTCTGTTCGACTTGCTTCAGCCATTTCGTCCCAAAATGCCCGTTATTGCAATCGCGAGATGATGCCTTCATGAGCTAGTGGGACTGTGCTTTCCCACTTTTTGAAAACACTTATATACGAGTCAGTGGAATATAAATGTCACACTTTTTTCAGCAATCCGTTGGCTTAATTTTGATGAAATTTATTTCATACTATTCAGAGCCAGTTTCCACTGTGTGAGAAATGTAAGCGAACCTACAAACGGTTAATTAAAAATTTTCAATGTTTACCATTGTTAATTCTAAATATTTTTTCGGCTTTCTTGCATGCTCAAGGGCGAAATATAGAAGTGTGAAATAAGCTGCTGACATTTCTCTCTAAAGACCGAAGAGGCTATATCTCATTCACCACAGTGATTTTGTGAGGTAGCGCAGAAAGCTTTGCAACCTCAATTCAATTGGAGCCCTATTCGCAAAGCGACCATTTGCAAGATAGCACGTGTCTGTTTTGGACAAAATAGAATTATTTGCGGTTCATGCAATGATATACCCTTATACGACACATAGGTCTATTGAACGATCGCTTTTTCTGAAAAAGATGTTGCTTACATAAAAAAAGAATGATTTAGAGCAAGCAGTGCTCTACCGTGGTTCGAACTCTAGGTTATCTATAAGGTTAGAATATTCTGGTAAAAATGACCATTTGGGACAATTTGTGTCTACTAGTGACTGGTATCCGGGTATGGTATGAATAACTTTGGCTTTTAATTATATTTGCCTAAACACTGTTTCTCAAAGTCGATTGCGTGGAACCGAGGTGTTCTGCCCGCCACTGATGAATATTCTCTGGTTAAACCCTTAGATGCTGAACTCTTGCCGCGTGATCGATTTAAAGTAACGTCAACTACTCACGCCCGATTGTCAATGAGAAATTTGAAGTGCCTAACAGAAACAAGATAGCAGTGAGCAATAAATCCCGACAGGAGCTTTTAGGTAGCCCGACTCCGAAAATGGGCCGCGTGGTTGAACTACTACACTATGATCTCGGGGTCACCATGCGCATTTCTCCTGTTCTAAGAGAAGGCAGTGAATATGCTGTACTAATTTTTAACAACATGTGCTTGTGAGCTGGCATTCTCGACACTATCTTATATATACACAAAATATGCACAATTGACAAATGAATTCAGCAGCTCACATGCGGCTGTTCCTGAACGTTACTCAGCCACGCATCGATTTGTTGGTGCAAGTAAAATGAGTTCACTCGCATGCCATGTAACTTATATGCCCTTGCTTCCTAACTTATTGCACGTGAATGTAGAGGGCACTGAATGGAATATGCTCCCATGAAAGGGTTAGGCTGGAGGTAGGAGGCGGACTTCTTGGCACTGATAGAATTGCCTGAGATCAACATGCTTGAGAACCAGTGGCGTAGCCAGAAACTTGCACACCGAGCCCTTGCTCCTACCTCCCGCTGATTGTTTTTTTTTCACTGTGACGTAAATTGTGTTAAATTTGTGCCCCTCCCCACCCCTTGAAGTACTTACTGCCTACGACACTGAGAACCCTTGTGCTAGAAAATCACAGACCAATTTAGCTGCACGGCCTACGAGAACAAACCCTGCTTCAGTAGAAATGAAAGTGTTGCACAAATATGTACACGATATTTGGCGTATCCATGTGACACGTTGTGGCCAGATACTGCACCAGAGTTGTCAATCCTTCTCTGGTGAGTGCGCATCCCGGGCGTCTTGATGCAATTACATCATCACGCGGATACGTTTTAGAAAACAATAAGTAAATGCGCAGCACCGGGATTCGAACCACGGACCTCTTTCACGCGAGGCTGATACCCTTACCACTACGCCATCTTGGCATCATAGTTAAAATCAAGAAGAATAATTGAGCACTGGCCGGGCACGTAGCGCGAAGTTAAAATAACCGCTGGTCATGAAAGATCAGACTGGATTCCCAGAGAAGGCAAGCGGGTGAGGGGGAGAAAGAAAAACTTGGTGGATAGATGAGATTCGGAAGTTTGCGGCTATAAAGTGGCAGCAGCAAGCGCAGGACTAAGTTGACAGTCTGAATAAGGGAGAGGCCTCTGTCCTCTAGTGGGCGTCGTCAGGCTGATGGATGATGATGATTATGATGATGATGATGATGATGTATGAAATAAGCAGAGACCAGATGTACCTAAGTAGCGATCAGTGATTGCTTGAACGACTTCACAAGCAGAAATATCATTGTACTTTTATATCCTACGTGAAATGAGCTATCGCTATAAGTGCGGACTACACGATGATGATGATGAATAAACTTTATTTTTGTATCCGGCATGTTTGTGGTCCGGGCTAGACCACACAAGGAGGTACCGAGAGACCTTGTCTCTGTACAGCCTCCCGGCCTGCTCGATAGCCCATTTTTGGTCTTAAACCTCCGAGCTGAGCAGCACAAGCCGCCACTGCTCCCGGAAGACCTCAGGAGAACTTGTTGATAAGTTGGGGCATTCCCATAATATATGTTTGTAAGAAGCCTTCTCTGTTATACATAGCTTACATATTATTGTCTGGGTATAAGTGTGGATAGCTCCTGCGGAGGCACACAGGGCTCGGGTAGCAGTTCGTCTGTAGCAGTCGGTATTCCGATGCTTCTTGCCTGTTTAGACTCGGGTGAGGTGCGGGAAAGACGCGCCTTGCTTCTCTGTAGTGTTGCATGTATTCTGTGTAGCTTCTAAATCGGTCTTTGTGTGGTACGTCGGCGGCGCCAAGGATGATCACCGAGTGGTGTGGTCGGGTTGCGCGGCGGGTTAATTCTCGCGACAACTCATGAGCCAGCTCGTATGGTTTGGGTGTATACCAGTCTCTGTGTGCGCCGGGAACCATACGAGGTATTTGGGCTCATCTGCTTTGTGTAGTTCTTGGTTATTAACGAGGATTCTGAGGGCTTGCTGTGAAATCCCTCCTTGCGTAAAACTTCTGAATGCTACTTGCGAATCGCTCAGTATGAATGAGTGTTTGTTGGAGGTGATAGCCATGGCTATGGCTACCTCCTCAGCTTCCTCTATATTGTTTGTTATGGCAGAGCACGCATTAATACAAATCCCTGACGTGCCAATCACGACAGCAGTGTGAGCTTTTCGTTCTGGGTATGGGCTAGCATCTACAAAAAGAGATTAACTGTTCGTGCCGTGTGCTTTGAGCAGTGCTTTTGCTTGGTGTTTTCTGCGGTCCATGATGATAATGGGGTTCATGTTTTTTCGTATCGGGTTTGAGACGATCTTAGCTCTGATTGTATTGGGAATGTCATGATTGACACCATGTTTTGCATGGTACATGATTCCTAATCTACTCATTATATTTCTTCCCGTTTTAGTTTTAGTGAGCCTTTCAATCTGGGATCTGCGCTGAGCTTCTATAATCTGTTCAAGTGTATTGTGTAGTCCAAGCTGAAGAAAAAGGTCTCTGCTAACATGCTCAGATATTCCTATCGCTTGTTTGTAGACCTTTCGGATGAGTGCATTTAATTTGTTAGTTTCAACTTTTTGCCAGTTGTGGTATGCTGCTACATACGTTATGTGGCTTATAAAAGAAGCCTGGGTTAGACGAATAACGCGGGCTTTTTCATACCTCGGTGTTTATTCGTGACCCTGCGAATCATATCATCGCATTCGCGACTTTGGCATTTAGTCTGCGTGTAGTCTTGCCGTTGGCCCCGTTATCCTCGATGACTAATCCCAGTACCCGTACTTTTGGAACTGTTGCTGTAGCTGTGCCTTCTTGTGCATGCATCCTAATTTCCTCATATTGCCGCTTGTTTTCCTCTGACTTGGGAGGTCTGCCTCTGATTGCTGGCCTGTAGAGAAGAAGTTCTGATTTCTCCAGGCAGCATGTGAGTCCTGTGCCTTCCAAGTATCGCTCAACTGTTCCTATTGCTTCTTGGAGTCTCTGTTATATTTAGCCGTCGCTGCCTTCACTGACCCATATGGCGATGCCATCCGCGTAGATAGAGTGATATATCCCCAGAATTTTATTTAACTCTTTCCGTAGTCCAATCATGATTATATTAAAGAGCATTGGCGATATAACGGAGCCCTGTGGAGTGCTTTTGCCACCCGATTCTTGGAGATCAATGTAAGGTCTCCTAAGCTGAGCCTTGTTTTCCTGTTGGTTAAGAAGTTTCTGACGTAATTATAGGCTCGCTCACCCATGTTTAAGCTCGATATGCGGCTGAGAATTGTTTCATGAGCTGCATTGTCAAATGCTTTCTTGAGATCCAGACCGAGTATGACTTGTGTGGATCTTGTGGGGTAGTCTATGATTTGGTGTTTAATCTGTAGCATGGCGTCTTGGGTGGCTAGGTGACTACGGAAGCCTATCATAGTGTATGGGTAGTATTCACCATCCTCAAGATAGTTGTTGGGTTTATTTAAAGATGCATGCTCCATTACTTTTGCTGCGCATGAGGTTAATGAGATGGGTTGGAGACTTACTTTGTTGATTGGCTTTCCAGGTTTTGGTATAAGGATTCTTCTAGCCTATTTCCACGCGTTGGGTATTGCCCCTTCTGTCCAACGTTTCTTTATATACCCAGGTAAAAATTCTATGGAATCTTTGTCCAGGTTACGTAATGCTTGGTTGGTGACTCCATCGGGTCCCGGTGCTGATTTTACATTTAATCTGTGGAGCACCGCTCTAATCTCCGCTACCTCAAAGTTTTGTCCATGTTGGGGTTTGCTTCGCTTGTATAGTTTTTATGTTGTAGTGGCGGCAATTTGGGCATGTAGATGCTTTGTAGATCAGTCATTAGCTGCTCCTCGTTTCTTTCGTATTCGCGTGAGCCGACGGTTAGTGTGTATCTGTTCAGTTTTGGTATTGATAGTATCTAAAAGAAACCTTAGCAACTTCCACGTTTGTGATGTTCCAATATGGGTGCCCATGTCCTTACATATCTCCGCCCCTTGTTGTTCACACAGCTGCTTGCAGTGACTTTCAATGTCTTCGTTGAGCTGTGCTATCTTTTTCCGGATTGTTCCGTTGTATCTTTTCCTCCGCCATTCATGTTGTAACGCTTCTTTAGTTCGCTACAAGAGGATTAATCTGTTATCGATGCGCTCAACTGGGATATCTGTTTCTACTGCGTGTGTGGCTCTACTGACGGTGTCTGTTATACTCTCGCACCATTGCTGGATATTGTCAGGATGTTCGGTAATCGTTTTTCTGATCTCCCGAAATTTATCCCAGTCAACTAGACGTCTCGTGTTACACATGGTCGTAATCCTGTCGCTATCGGTGAATGGTACTTGTGTTACGAGTATGCAATGGTCACTGCCTAAATCATCGAATGTGTTGTGCTATGTAGCCCCCGGGGCATTCTTGGCTATTGTAAGATCCGGTGTTGTGTCTCGCTGGGTGCTTGTACCTATGCGTGTGTGTGCATGTGGGTCTGTTATCAGAGTAAGCTGTTCGTCGTGTTGTATGCTCTACCATAACCGTTTTTTTTTTGGGGGGGGGGGTTGTGAAACCATACCCCCATGCCTCGTGTGGGGCGTTGAAGTCCCCTGCTATGATGAGCGGGGCGCTGCCAGCTAATATCATGGCCTGCCTAAATAGAGAGTGAAATTGCTGTCTGTGATTTGACGGACTGCTGCATCCTTTAAGAATAAATGTGCTGCTCCCTTTTGTTTTCCTAGATAGAAGTTCTGTCATTATATGGTTCCACAATCTAGATTATGGGTTTTGACCGTAATCTCTCTTCGTACTAGTGTAGTGAGAGCTTTATTTCCTTCTTCACGCTCGGGACTTACTGGCTGGCATCCTGGTAGTGTGGCGAGGCCATGCGTTTCTTGAAGTAAAATAACATCTGGCTTGTTACCTTGTCGGATGTACTGCTAGATGACAGATTTCTTAGCCCTGAATCCTCTACAGTTCCACTGCCATATGCGGAGTTGTCTTTTACCTCGCCTCACCATCGCCGTTCGTTATTTGTGTGGGAGGCGTGAAAACAGGTGGGCGGATGAGAGGGGTTGGTGGCTTTGTGGGAGTTTCCTGCAGGGGATATGGTGCCTGCGGTTGTTGGTGAACGTTCGCGACTGTGCCCTGAAGGTCTGCGGATGTTTGCGCATTGCGTCCTCGTTCCAGCGTTTCTACCCTGGCTGCTAGTGCCATCAGATACACAGACGTCTTAGTGGTGGTTTCCAGGATCGATTGGAACGAGCTTAATAGCCGGTCTTCTTTTTTCTCAATGTTATCTAACCTTGATTGTTGTGAGATGCTTTCTTGTTTAGTGCTTGGAGGATCTGTAGTTTTCTGCGTTTTGGCCTTTCGTTTTAACGGATGGGTAGTTATCTCCATGCGATCGTCGGCTATGGGTGCTTCTTCCTGCATTACAGTATTAGTTATATTAAGGCTTATGGGTTTGCCGCATTCGCGTTCTATAGTGATGAGTTCTGTTTGAGCTTGCATCTGTTCTATCATTTCGTTCATTCGTCTGTTTTCACCTTTAAGCCGCTCGAGCTCTTGACTGTTGTTGTTATTGCTACCGTTGTTATTTTCAACCTCCTGAGGTCCCTCCGGTTGCAAGCCGCGTACTCTGTCTGCCCAGATCACCTTGTTTGTTGGTCCCTTAGACGCCGATCCCGACCTGGAACTGGCGTGGGAGCTTGCAGGGCTGCGGTGCCTTGAACCGGAGCGGGGTTTTGTTTGTTGTCGTTTTCCGGGTCTCGATGTCGAGCACTCTCGTGGACGTCCTCTTCGTGGAAATGAGCTATGTCTTCGATGTTCTCGTAGTCTGGCTCATTGTCTCTGTTTTACAATGTAAGGTTTCTTGAACCTGGCCGTGCAGCTTTTATCAGCTGTAACGCGAACTTTTGCACAGATTCGACAGCTAGGGTCGCATCTGTGGTCGTCTTTGGGGTTGTGAATGCCGCAACTAGCACAAAGTTTACTTGAGGGTTGTGGCACACGTCAATTCTATGTCCCAGTCTGTTGCACTGCTTGCAGTAGTCAGTTTGCTTGCGGTATAGCGTGCACGGTATTATTACTCCATCATAGCACACACTGGAGGGTACCTTGTTTCCACCGAAGAGCACAACGACCGTTGTAGTATTCCCCAGTCGTTTAGCAGTGATGATGCTGTGGTTTCTTTCAGTGACAAGGGCCGCCCTAATGCTACCAGGAGTTTCTTCCAGTGGGATTCCTTTGATGATACCCTTGGCTGTATCTTCTGGTGCTGTTTCATACGCTGCCGCTTCATATTGTTTGCCTCGTATAAGTATTTTGTTGTATTTTCTGTACTGGTCAGCTCGGTCAGAGTCTGGGGTGCTCACTATCATGATGTTCTCTGTCTTGTTGAGTCTGGGGTGCTCACTATCATGATGCTCTCTGTCTTGTTGGGGCATATCACGTCGAAGTGCCGGACTTCTGGTGGTGTAGCCGTGGCTTCATGTATGCCTCTCGTTATATCGGTTGGGCCGAGTGCGGCTACGCGTAGGCCTTCTCTCGGTCGGATAAATATTTTGCAGTCTCCCGCCAGCAGCTTGGGCATTCTGCTCACTTTTTCGATGCGGTCCATTCTTCTTTCCTGCGTTTTGGCTTGCCTGTTACCAAAGCCGAGTTCTACCTTGTTGTTAGCACCATGGCAGCCACCAGCATCCCTGACCGATTCAGGTCCGGGCTTTCGACGACGTCCGTAGTGGACGGTGTGCCTGCCTTCTTCACTCTCGGTAGTGGCTGGCGATTCATCACCATCTTATTGTACATCCATCGTCCTCGAATCGGCATCAGTGTCTTGTGCGTCGCCTGCCGACGCGGTGGATTCCATTGGGTTTGCAGTGCCGGCTCCCTGAGGAAACCGGCATGTTTCGCGAGGCATAACAGCATTTCGTGTGGTGTGCACCGAGAAAAGGCCGTAAAAAGACGAAAAACAGTTGGCCCACCTTGTCTTTAGTATCCTGAGAATCTGGATGACGAGGTGGATCCTCTGATATCACTCTGAGAAATGCGCGTGCTGATTTTCCCTGCGAAGTTGTTTATAAAAGCAGGAGCTGACGTAAAGCGCGTCTGCACTCGTTGGCGCTCGCAGCGTCTCCCCGCGGACTACATGACAAAGTTTATTTTATAAAACAAACACATCTACATTTCTAGAGGGAAGAGCTTCAAGTACACGCCCTGTATTTCCAGCTTTGTGGAATCGAGAACCACATACTAAAATTATGTTGTCATAAATTGATGAAGTGTGTGCGCACAAAATTCACAAAATGGCGGAAGCAGCAAGGCAAAGCTATAATCTGGCGCATGCACGCGTGCGAGAGAGAGAGAGAGAGAGAGAGAGAGTGTGTGTGTGTGTGTGTGTGTGTGCGTGCGTGCGTGTGTGTGTGTGTGTTTGTGTGTGTGTGTGTGTGCGTGCGTGCGTGTGTGTGTGTGTGTGTGTGTGTGTGTGTGTGTGTGTGTGTGTGTGTGTGTGTGTGTGTGTGTGTGTGTAAGTACGTACTACATACTCACTGTTTGGAACATTTAATTATGTGCAAAGCCATTTATTGTCGGATAGACAAATGTAAACGCTCACGTTTGACTCTTACAATTTGATATCATCATGCTGAGTGACACGAAAATACTGTAAAAAAAAATTTTTTTTTAATTCGGCAGATCCCTCGTGGGAGGCGGGATCTGCCTCCCACGAGGCAGATCCCGTCTAGAGGTTCTCGTGATCACCTAACTCCTTATCTTGGGTAAACCAAAAGTAGTATGGGAGGGCACGATGTTTTGATGAATACGACTCACTGGTCCTGACATGAATAATTTCACAATCGCGTCGCGCACGTCGTAAAACACTTTCCGCCAGACAGAGACACATGCCCATGGGCGTGTCCTGCTGGTATGCGGTGATGTTCCACAAGTTAGTGACACATTATATTTACCCAGGAACGGAGAGAACGCGCCGGGAAATTTTAACGGAGAGTTAAAAAAAAAGCTGACGTCGCCAGCGTTGACCCTATGAATGCAAAGAACAATTGTCAGGCTCTCAGCAGGAATCAAACTCCAGCATTCTGAGAGGCAACCAAGTATTCTACTACAGAGCCACTCCTAGCAACTATGTTCCTATAGACCCTAATGTTCGTGAAACGTCAATTTTAGTTGCAGTGCTCGCTATCCACTTTATAAACATTACATATGTACTCCTATGATACAGCCGTCCTGCAAAGTCAACGTGTATTGTAGTTAGGTGTCATTAGCTGAAGTTCATTTATGTAACAGTGTCCAGGTCAACCATCCTCGCGAGCATCAGCACTTTATATCAGCTTATTTTTTCTTGTGTTCCTAATACCCATGTTGCTGTTGTCATCGTTGGGCAACTGTAAACAACTAGCTATATAAAACATATGCGGTTGTTTAACTTATGTCTTTGCGTGCATTTGCACATACCTTGAGCGCTATTTCGTAACATTTCACCCAATAAAAAGGTACAACACAGTCACATTCCACGCCCATGCTTCGCATAACATCAATTATTAGGGTAAGTAGGATCTGCCAAATTTTTTAATGAAAGTTCTTTGAGAATTTACTTACGAGAGTCCCTGATGGGCCTCAGCTCACTGAGCAGTGCGATTGGCAGCATAAGTAGAAACGAGACGGTCCATACTGTTCCGACGGTGCGTTGCGCATGCCGAGGTGTTTGCCACGATCGTGAGCGTAGTGGCTCACAGATGGCGTAGTAGCGTTCCACCGACATGGCCACCAGGGTCCAATCAGAAACGCACACGGACACCGCTGCGTATTTATAAGTGCACTGGTCGCTACAAAGCGCAAAAAAATTTAAATCAGTAGCACTCCTTGAGGCCGCTGCTATGCGTAAACAACCAATTAGCGAGAAGTAGGTATAAATAGAGGGTTCTATACTCGCGTACAACATTTCTTGGCCATGAATAGAAAAGAACCATCATGAGAGCGCAACTAAACACAACACACAAGGAGAAACACATGAGGACAGGCATCTGTCCTCATCTGTTTGTTCTTGTGTATTGTGTTTAGTTGCGCTCTCACGATGGTTTCTATATCAAAGCACCAAATCACCCAACAGTGAGATCTTGTGAAGGGAAAACTGCAGGGGCGGAAGCCTCTACACATGCACGACGGTTTTAGGCTCTCCCATAGTCGAGTATTAAGTACTCGAAATCGTTAACCACTTTTTTCAAAACACGACTACGCAAAGTAGTCCAGTATGTCATGCGTGCCATACTGCTGTGGAAAGTGATGGCTGTCTGCTATGAGCGTTTCATATCAATGCAGACGCGGCTTGGCATTCCAAGTACACATAAAAGAGGCAGCTTTCTCACACGTTCAAATCTGCCCGCCCGCCCGCCCGCCCACCCGACCGCCCGCCTTCTGTCTGTCTGTCTGTCTGTCTGTCTGTCTGTCTGTCTGTCTGTCTGTCTGTCTGTCTGTCTGTCTGTCTGTCTGTCTGTCTGTCTGTCTGTCTGTCTGTCTGTCTGTCTGTCTGTCTGTCTGTCTGTCTGTCTGTCTGTCTGTCTGTCTGTCTGTCTGTCTGTCTGTCTGTCTGTCTGTCTGTCTGTCTGTCTGTCTGTCTGTCTGTCTGTCTGTCTGTCTGTCTGTCTGTCTGTCTGTCTGTCTGTCTGTCTGTCTGTCTGTCTGTCTGTCTGTCTGTCTGTCTGTCTGTCTGTCTGTCTGTCTGTCTGTCTGTCTGTCTGTCTGTCTGTCTGTCTGTCTGTCTGTCTGTCTGTCTGTCGACGGACACCAGCCGCTGTGGCCCTCCGCGCCCACCACTCCCTCCGCTTAGCCCATGCCCCATTAACGATTCGACACGTATGGTGACGATCCAGGAGAATGAGAGGGGTACTCGTTCCCCGCGCACAAAGCACAGCCTGTGCAGCAGCCGATTGGACAGTAGCGGTACAGCGTCATTTAGAATATCCTCACTTAACTGCAGTTTTTGTATACTTCTATGAAACTGCACCATCTATTATACTGTTCGGGAGATACTGCTGGTTACACCTGACGCGTGACAAGAGCCTCGTTCCTAAAGTGAAGGCAGTATTTTTTCTAACTCACGTTGAAAGTAAGGACGCAAAAGTAGGACTACATTAATTAGCGGTAGGATGCGTGCTTTTTGGCTTCGTAGCCTTCGCTGCATTGCCAAGAAAAGTTGTCCGCGAGTGCAGTACCGAAGACCCCAAGTGGTTTGAGTACGTACGCCCTTCCATTCCTTTGCACTTCCAGCCGTCCCCAGGGAGAACACAAATCAATGGATTGACTTGCGTATCTAAGCCGCTTTGGGGCCCCACGTATAAAACTTTAAAACTCTCTGAATGATTAAGAGGAAGACTATCAGCACATAAACGTCCATTTATATATTTTACTCGGAAAGAACTACATCTAAACACGCAATTGATAAACGCTACTTTTAACAGTGGTTACGCGGGCTGCTAGATTAAGAAAGTGTACTGTAAATATCGAGGATAGCTTTGGCGATCAGTTTTTACATTTTTTTCATTCACAATATCTCGTTTTCTTACTTTCTAGAGTGAAGAATGACCTATAGCGACCCAAATATAATTCCCGTGTGATCGTGTTCATAGGAAAGATCGTTTATGGTACCATCAAGTCATATTAAGGAAGGGATACCTGCATTTTAAAATCTTTGAATAAAGTTTTATATGTGGCAGCGAGGCAGTATTCAAATGCAACAAGCGCGCTCTAAGCTTCAATTATGGTCTGATTTTCCTGTGAACTGCTGTAGTTTCGAAAAAAAAGCACATTGTGAGCGCTGACTCTGTAGGTCGTTGTCTTGATGTACGCATGCCTTTTATCGTAAATATAATCAGTATGTTCGTTGGCCGTTCTGCCTCTGGCTTGCGCAGCTATGCTCGAATAGAAAAGTTTCCCCATTAAAGCGTATGTCGTATTTCAATATTTGTATTAAATCCTGACTAATAACCGGAACGCATGAAAATAAAAAAAAACATCACAAAGTTGCTAAGTATTTGTGCGTGTAGAGTAGTCGCAATGTTTGGTATATATACCCATATGTTGAAAAAGCCAAACCTAAGCAAGGATGATACATGCTCAAAAAAGTGTTAATGTATGGCTTGCCTATCAGTATTGCACCGGCGCGAAGCGAATTACAGTGAAACATAGGCTTAGAAAAAAAAAAAGAAGGCGAGAAAGAATATCACGTAGAGCAAAGGCCCCCAGAATTACGAAGCTATAGATATAGTGTTTGGAATGAGTGAAATTTGGCTTAAAGTATTTGTATCATGATATTGCTTCGTTTTATAACTGGGTTAGTTTGTTCATTCTGAGACAGAATAAAACAACATGGCTTATAAGGAAATGAAAATGACCGCACTACACAGACAATCGAAGACGATTTTCTGTTCTTGTTGCTTTGCACTTGGGCAAGTTCTTCAAACGGCTAGCTATATCGTGCCATCTTTCTTGTTTGCCACTGGTTTTATCAGTGTTACTAACTACTTAATTCAACAAAATGTATACATTAAAACGACGTACCCCTGTGAGTGAAGTTGTGTGTGTTAACACATTGTTTTTTATATATAAAACGTTACTATTCCATTCAGTACCTAGATGTAAAATCATCTGTGAATCAAGTAGTCAAACTATGCTAAGCAATGATTGAGAATCGAGATGGTCATATGCCTTGCTATGGCTTTGGGTTCCCTAATGAAGGTAAACATTAATGTTTCATTTTTTTGTATTCTATTTCTCGTTACTTAATATTTTTGACCATGACACCAACATTTTTCTAATGTTCATTTAGTTTGACTGTTATAACTGGTAACGCATGAGTTTCTCACTCACCCTGCAGATAAGGTATGAGGTTGCACAAGAGCTGTCCAAAGACGAACTCGCGCAGAAGGACTCCAGCGAGAGTGAAGGGCATGCAGAACACGCCGAGGAGCAGGTCGCTCACGGCCAGGTTGAGAAGGAACAAGTTGGTCACAGTGCGCATGCGCTGGTTGACAGCCAGTGTCAGAATCACCAGCCCATTGCCCAGTACGGCAAGGAGCAGTATGATGGCATACGGAGCAACCAGCACCGCCTCCTCCGTGTGCCACCAGGGGGTGGCCGCCGGCTGCTGCGAAACGCCACGATTTCTCTTTGCTCATGTGCGAAAACCGTTGAGGTAAAAGAGAGATCAAAGCACTTGAAAGGCACTGCAAAAGGGTTATCCTACGCCAGGTACTGCGGATATAAAATTGGATGAAATAGAAAGCTTTATTCATTGGTTCAGACTACGCGCTGCCAACGCAAACATTCTTCACACAGAATTGGCTATGCTGAAATTTCCGACGTGAACTTATATTAACTCAACTAACATCTCATCACCGATAATAAGATCTGATGAATTTTCCGTCATACCGGCCTTGCAAAATTGCGATTCAAAAGCATTATAGATTGTTCTTGAAGGCCATGGTATTATTTACTTACATTAATGCTTTTGCTGTTATTTCTGTTTTACCATTCCAGCGTATACATTTGTAACTTGCGATGGTGTTCTGTTAAGTGTTTTGTTTGTCTTCGTATGATAATGTAACTGTATTTTGTGTTTGTCACCGTTTACTTGAGAGCCTCTTGTCACACCATGTGATTTGGGTGAAAGCCTACCATTAGTTTTAGTTAACAGGCGAACATTGGGTATCGATATGAAGACCACATTGAAATAGCCAAACCGCATGGCTTTCACCTTCGAGCTGTCTTAATTAAGCAAATTCATGAGACACCTTGGGAGGCTTTTGCATTTTTTATGCTTTCTCCTTCATTTCCATAACTACATGAACAAAGCAAGCTATACAATCAAATCAAAACCTTCGTCACTGACAGAACGGTGAACATATAAATAGAAATTTTATACGATGAAACACAAACATAGGCAGCCAAGGGACACCGCAGGAATCGGTGGTATTTCCTACGCTCTTTAACATTCCAATGATCGGGCTGCCTCGCCCTCTCTTACGAAGCGTCCTTGCGTTTAACTTGTATGCGATGCAACACTGCGTTGGATAAGCGCCACATGCCTTTAAACGTCCTGAGTTTGCGGGGGGGGGGGGGGATGTTTCTTGACGAATTATTTATAATGAAGCATGCTGCGTGTTCCGCCTACTCGAGGGGTAAAAAATTATCTGCCAAATCTGCTTGTCCTTTATAAGAAGTCGGGGTATTTTGTGTCAGTTACAACTACAACTTACAAGCACTGCTCTATAGTTTGCCATCCATTCAAAACAATATACGTGTATTACCTGCAGCTTTTTTCAGCTGAAGGTAATCGAGCAGTATACGTTTACTGCCTGCTGATACAAAAACAATGGGTAATGATTAAATTCCCACAAATAACACTAGTCTTTCCGAATTTTAAGAGGTTCTAAATCTGGGAGGAACACTAAAGACGTATAGTTCTGTAAGTTTCATTGCACACAAGAATAATAGGGGTCTGTAACTCTGCACGTTCAGACTGGTTCAGAATGCTCTGAAGCAGGACTGACGGTAAGATGAAACATACTTTTATTTTGCAACAAGCTTACTGTCTACAATTCTTGCTTATGCCCTTTTTTATAAAGCTTAATTTGATGGGGTTTCGGCATCAAAATGGTTAACCGCCCTGCCTTCCTCTTTTCTCGTTTCTCTCTCTCTCTCTCTCTTTAATTTGATGGGTAGACTTTTTCATAGCTGCCGTATCACCGCGAGGGGGGAAAATTGACATGTTGTGTAATCGCCTTCTGAACGTACTAGAACGGACTAGACACCACAGACACACTGCGCTTTGTGGTGTCTCTAGTCCGTCCTGCTATACGTTCAAAGTGACATTACTTATGAAGATAGATGCGCAACCAACTAACCCCTACAGCTGCTCTTATTGGAAGATGACGGAAGTGGATAAACATGACCTTCTGATCCTTGAAGGTGAACGAATACGATCAAAGCGACTGCATAAAACGAAACAAAAGAGGCTCGATTATCAGACAGTGGTTCATATAGATGCAAAATATATAAATTCTTCGCATTCTTTCCAAGGGTTGTGGGTAAATGTTTAGTCAAGTGTTAATTTCGACATAGCAGGTACACACAGACAGCAAAATTATCAGCGTTGTAGAGCGCATGTGCAAAGTTGTTGATTGAAATGAAATCCTCAATTCGTATCACTGCGCATCTCTGTGTCAGGCAAAGGGCCGCAGTGGTAAGCACAAATGCACCGAAAATTACCGATAAACTTCACCTTTCATAGTGGCCAGCTGAACAACCTGAACGCAAGGTATGCAAGCTATGAACAAGCTAGCAAGAGGTGTTCAAGGTGTCGAAGATTGTGTATCGGCTGCGTAAAAACTATGCTGATGAGGATGATATGTGAGGCTTAACGCCCCAAAATTACCATACGATTATGAGAGATGCAGTAGTGGAGGGCTTCGGAAATTTCGACCACCTGGGGTTCTTTAACGTGCACCCAAATCTGAGCACGCGCACCTACGTAAAAACTATGCTGCGGTGCGTATTTTCGTTTTCTTAAGTGTTCGTGTAAGAGAGGCTCACGCAAAAGTAGTGTGTTAACCCATGAAAAAAATCAATACGCCAAATCATTCAGTATGCAAGAACATGGCGTTAAAAAGAGGTTTAAAAACATCTTCGATTTCTATTGAAACAAACAAAATTTAAGCAGAGTCAAAATACTTTTTTTCCAATAATTAATGAAAAACGGGAATGATCAAAGACGTGGCACCTATTCAATGCATACCTGAGTGTCAAGTTGTCTACATTCAAGCCTTTTTGTTTTCTGTTTGTATAACACAACGTGCAAGATGCACTATCAACATGCACTATTTACATACACACAGTTACGCTTTGGATTGCATTAGAGTTGATGATATCTTATTGATCGAGTTTTTTTTCGTTAAAAGGAAGTGGATACATGCCTCCTCGTTGCTTGAAGAGTTATTCCCGAAGGAATAATTGTGCGATTCCATTGCTTCCTTTGATCGGTCCAGTACAGCACTTTACTTCATTTCGTTGCTTAAATATAGAGCAAGAGTAATGCTGATGCCTAATTTTTCACATTGTGGTGAAGCACCAGTTCTGGAAAGAGAGGCAAATATATAATACTATAATCAATTTCTATCCATAATGACGTTCTCTTTGACTAATGCATAAAAGGTCTACGCCTGCACGAGCAATTTTTCTCCAGTTGTTTTGAAAAAAAAAGCTTCCACTGATCAATCTTGACATTTGAAAACTCAGCATCATTCTTCGCCTCTTTTAGTACACTGCAGGGCGAAGGCCTCTCCCAAAGATTCAACGATCTTCAGTTTACTTTATCGTGTGCGAGTTGATTTAATTTCGCGCAGAAACAAAACGAGAAGTGGAGAGCATTCACATTTAAATGCATCATGGTACTTGTTTCTGGCTGGAGCATTTTCCAATACAGTTTTCAATGCTTGTTGTAGCAAAAAAAAAGTTTAATGAAGTCTCCGTACAAACTTAATGCTCCAGTGGCAATACAAACAACAACACTGCAATACCAAACAGTGCAATGCCTCTGACACACGGGCAAATGTAGAGTACTTTGCAGCAAACTCATTTTTCTTTTTTTTCTTTGCTCTGAAGGAGCATTTGAAGAAAGAAGTTGCACTGATGACACACAAGTTCTTCAAGTGGTTTGAGGCTTCCATGACTATAGCTCTGGTTCCTCAGGTGAAAGGCGGAAAGTAATGACACTGCTCATTAAACTAGCAGCAGAAGAAACATTTTTCTAATGTTATGGCAGCATCGCACTTTAGATAATATACTAAAACTGAAAGAAAAACCAATCTCGGTGTGTTTTTTTATTTGATTTGATTTCTCTATAATATGCCACGTACCCACTCTGGGGGATTGGACCAGAAAGCGTAGAGCAATTGTTCTATGAACACTACAGCAATGCTTATGAATGAGTTTATGTCATAAGTACCTTTTAAATGCAAATAGGTGAGAAAAAGCACAACGTGAAAGAGAGACACGGAGGTGAAAGGAGAAAAAAAAACAAAAAAGAGAAGTTCTCTGATTTTGAGCTCACCAGACAGCTGCACTTACTTCACCCAATCATTCAGAGCATATGTATTAAAACGCTTAATATTGTTGCACAACATCATTTATTAGAGTGAAAATTTGCTCTTGGATACGTTCGGCACTTGAATATAATCACAAACCGCATTGAATGCATCCCTGTGACAATGTTCCAAAACAGAGGCACCAAAGTTTAGCACATCTTCTATTGTCAACCTAATACCTATCTTCAAAAAGCGAATAACTGGAAGCCTTTTGCAAGGTAAAGAGTGTCGGCGACATAGTAGAAAACGAAGTTTGACGGTTTCTATTTTTTTCACGAAATGCATGCAGTGATGACTTGACCAGCTTTCTTTTTTCTTCTTCCTATTTCTTGCATGAATATTTTTTTACCCGTTGATTGCTATTTTAGTCTTTTTTTCTTTTTTATCTATTTTCCATTTTTTCTGTTTATTCCTTTTCTTTCTATCGCTCTCTGCCTTTCTATCTTTGACTCTCCTCATTTTTCTTTCTCTTTTGCTCTCTGTTTTTTTTTCTGGCCATTTAAGTGTCTTCAGTACTTTTTTCTTTACGCGTTTTTCAGAACTTCTGTCGTACTTTAGCTCTCTCTCTCTCTCTACTTCTTTCTTTCTCTGTCTCTTTCTTTTTGAAATTGCTCTTTGATTTTTATCTAAATTTCTTGTTTTTTTCTTACTCTATTTTATCTGACTAGGTATCTATTTGCTTTGCATCTCTGTATTTTTCTTTTTTTCTGTCACTCTATTTTCTCTTTCCTTTTGATTCACTCTTCCACCAGCCCTACTTTGCCGAGCAGAGTTTTGGTTTAGCGCTCCTACATGCTTCATTCGGTATAGTGGCTCTTGCTCAATTCCTGGAGCACATACCCACCTGTGGTTTTCTGCAGACATCAAAGCTTTACGGCTGGAATAAACTGCTCCACTGTTAAACACCAAGCTGTTTAATGAAGTTTTTGTTGACGGCCCCCATTGTGCTGACTCGGATGGACCACACTATGGACAAAGCGAGCTACATTGGCAAAATTCAACCTAGTGGCGCTAGTGACATGATGCCGACGTGCAAAGGGTTACATCAACGCCGAAGCATTTTCGGATGCGTCACACATTTTCAAAACAGTCGAAAGAGTATTGTGGCGGCACCAGGGAGCCTTCATGGAAAGGCTGCATTGTTGAGATGTGCCTCCTGTATACGAGAGAACACCCCTAAATTCGAAATATAGATGCAGGAGCTGATTTCTTGTCCTGAAACCTTGCTTGGAGAGAGATACACTTTTTTCGTATGTCATTGTACATGAAGGCCTTTCCGGGTGATGCCCCTTACCCAAAAGACTTTAAAGCACTCATGGTTCAGGGGTACAATACCTAATAGGGCAGAAGTTCAGGGAAGATGGACGAGCGATTAGAAAACTGTAGGGACTCTCCTGAAAATTTAAACCTTTCTGCATCTCTTAAGAGTCGCATCATTATTATTTGGTGGTATCCTAATGAAAGATCAGGGTTGTCGTTAATGTTTCTGTTTATTTGTACAATATGTACAAATACATGCATATTTAAGTACACAAAAGAAGTTACTATAGTAAGAAGCTCAAAGAGAGCAGAATGAAAAGAAATGAGCTAGTCAAAATAGAGTCCAACAATGACAGGGTATTAGATTATGCATGTTTCTGGGACGCTTGTATAAAGACTTTACTGGCTCTTAACGTGGCCGGATCTGCGCTTTTCCTGGCGTATCTACAAGGCTACAAACACTTTCAGTTGGAGACACGTATGACTTTGTGCATTGCAACAATATTTTTGGCAAGCTATATGCACCCACTGTTGCAGCAAATTGATTGATTGATTAAATAATTGATAGGTTGGTTGATTGATTGACTGATTGATTGATTGATGTGCTGGGTTTAACGTCCCAAAACCACCATATCATTATGAGAGACGCCGTAGTGGAGGGCTCCGGAAATTTCGACCACCTGCGGTTTTTTAACGTGCACCCAAATCTGAGCACATGGGCCTACAACATTTCCGCCTCCATCGGAAATGCAGCCGCTGCAGCCGGGATTCGATCCCGCGACCTGCGAGTCAGCAGACGAGTACTTTAGCCACTTGACTGTTGTAGCAAACAAGTCCACGTACAAAAAAAATCATTCGTATTCACCCATTCATATACTCATGGTGGAGCAATTTCCATTTTGTAGTTGTTTAATATGCTGTCCACATATTTTAAAGAAGGCTCGGTTACAGTTAGCTATCCCAAAAGCCCGTTAAACTTTATTTGGGAAGAACAAATAGAAGTTTGCCGAGTCACTACGATTACTTGGCCAATACCTTAGAGGGGGTATGTACCATACTAGCGTCATAGGTATTTAGCTCAATAATCCACCACCTGGTCCATGAGCCATCCTCTTTTGTGGATAAGCGCCATCAGCAAAAGAATATATTCACCATTATCATCGTCACTATCATAATCAGCATCATAATGGTCACGTAGAGAGGAAACAAAGTGCCGCGTGGAATCTAGACAAAGCCTGTCTGCTGCCATCCTGGGTTATATATTTTATGAAGCCGCTTTAGATGATATTTCTTGGTTTTTGTAGCTCGCGGTTACCTTTATTTCTGCCAGATTTATTCTCAGTCTTAGTTTATTGCACATTTCAGTATTGTTTCTGCGTTTTTTTATGTCTGCCTTATCTCCAAGACTAAGCTGGCCTGCTTCTATTCCCCCTCAGTATGTTCATTTGGAGCTTTTTCTGCGCAGGGGGATCTGGTGCATTGCTGTAGCTCTGATACTAAGGAGTATAGGAGTTATTCGCAAGAAGAATGCCATCCGGTCTGAGATTCACGCGATGGCATCTCATTTTCTGCAAATAACCGAGGTCCGGCAGTTTGGACGCGGCGATGTTCTTTGCTGCTCATCAGGCCACGTCTGTATGCTTAAGTATTCCACTTTTTCCACACATCCGGTATGCTGCTTTATTCCTCCCCCCCCCCCGTGTGTTGTAAAGACCTAGTCTGTGGAATAGACGTCAGCCTAAGTTCAGCGGAAGTCTTGGATGTTTTCTCAAATTGGGGTGCAGCGACCGTGTACTGCTGTAAAAGGCAACTATATAATGTGAGAATTCCCCCCCCCCCCAGACAGTAATCGCCACATTTGCAGGGTCATAGCATCCAACAGATATCAAAATATGACCAATAATTCGCAGAGTTGAACCCCTTGCTCCAAGCCCTCTACAGTGTGGCAAATGCTGTTGGTATGTTGGCCATTACTACTGACAAAAACCTTGATAATGAAATTCTAAATGTCGGACAATAACAATAGTTTATTGCCTTCGCGAATTCCCCCGCTCACCGCATTGTATCCTCTCCTCTATCCTTATCTACGCATGCATCCGAGTCAGGGTCATTTTAATCAAGCATGTGCACAGATTAAGCGACTTAAGCTCCCTTTACCAAAGCTGCATTGTGAACCAATTATATGGCCTGAGTTCTGGGATCAATTTCTGTCGAATATTAATCAGAACCGCTACTCGCAGGCGTAGATAAACTGAAGTATCTCTGGAGCCAGATAAACTGAAGTATCTCTGGAGATAAACTGAAGTATCGGTGGCCTGGCCACAAATAATCAAAGTGGTAGCACAGCTGTAGATCTTCTGAAACAAAAAATCAGCTGTAAGTCACCGATTGCTAATGACCACATGCACCGGCTTCTAAGCCTACGCAAAGCCAGCTCATGCGAAGATGTTGAAGAGCTTCAAAAGGGTATGAAGCATAAATCCAAGTGAGATTTCTTTATAATCTTGACGTCGAAGAAAAGGAATAAAGAAATGAGGAGTGTTAATGGAAACGGCTATGATTCAGAACCTTCCTTGAAAAATGGTGCTTCGTTATACTGAGCGCACCTTGTATCCGGTAAATACAAGTAGCACTAGTTACTAACTCTATACGTTGTCTACTTTCAGACGTCTTGATCTTTGAAATAGTAAGCCGGGAACAGGCTGTACTGGTTACTGTGAACTAGAGTAAACGAGCCATATAATCATAAAATGGCAATTTACTGAACGTACACAGAGTTCTGCTTACATGTTGACAGTAAAACTCATTCCAGTGAGTTGAATCATATGCGGCAACAAAGATCACTTGATCAATGGATGCCTGCCCAGCTGAACTATAACGTTAGACGAAGGAAAGAGAAAACTGCGTAAATTATGATGTTGCTTCTGCTGTTCTAGATTATAAATAGATCGAAATAATGCAAAACGTAAAAGATAGGCTGTGTGAAATGCAAATGACAAGATACGACACTTAAGTGAGACACAAAATCGCGACGGAAGAGTAAAGAGACGCCAACAACTGTTTTCAGCTCGTGTATCTAGGCAGACACACTAAAGAACGCAATGCTTCTGCAGACGGCGGAAGTTTGCGCTCAAGGCACTGGAAGAAGGCACCTCGTAAGAATGTTGATTGGTGTGAGCACTGAACAAACCTTCATCGTGGAAGATTTGTCTCAGAAGCTGCAAGCCTCTGTGGTCGCCGAAGAGGAGCTCACCATCTCGAAACTCGGAAGCTTCCCAGTGCCTTGCAAATATTATCGGAGAGTACAAGTGACGCTGGAAAGTCAGTACGATTCAACCTCACTTGAGCTAAAGGCCATACAAGCTCCAGAAATATGCAAGGATTAAACTTTGACAAGGATATGTGTAAAAGAGAAGGTGAAAGACTAAGACTTACGTTTGGTTGAAGTCACTGTGTTTCGTATTTCATCTGAGTCTGGAATATGCTTGCTGATTGGAGCAGACTTTTAATCACAGCTTGTAAGTTGAAGCATTAGGTGAATAGATGCCTTCTTGTAAGCGTTCGAAATTATCATGGAATGGACACTTCACGTAAATACCATAAGCATACCCTAAGGTTAACAGGCCAGATACAGCAAGGACCTTAACTATATGCCTAATGGAAACCGAGGATTCCAAGCAACTGCTTTTCCTTCTTGTAAGTCAGACATCTAGGACTGGTCAACGAAGATGGACGGTCGAAAGATGACAAATGCGTCCTTAAGAAGTCCGTTGAATTAACTCCTGGAAACTGCAAACACTGGGGAGTTGAATTGCCTCGACGCCACGATTGTTCACAGATTAAAGACAACAGGGGTGCAGCCTACAAGAAACCAAAATCTATAAAGGGAAGGCCACGTCGAGAACCCAAGTTTCGCAAGGAATATGCCACTGCGATAAGCAGCTACTAAAACAATGACTTTGCTGAAAAGGACACAATGGACAGTATGAGTGAGCATATGACGTGCCTTATACGGGACACACCGAAATGAACGGAGACGCCACGGAACTACGGCGATAGTACGACAAGCACTCGATGCGTCTCCCCAGCAAAGCAGCCGAAGCAACAAGCCAGCAAATATATGAGCGAAGATTCCTAAGAGACAATCGTCACGCAACTATATCGGCAAAGGAGACACTTAGCAAGTGCTGAGCAGCCTCCGTAACCGCTGACGACGAGAGCACTTCCAAGCGCTCCGTTCAGCCGAAAGCGATAAGACTAGAAGCAACTAATAAGTGAGAAATGGAGACCTCGAATGAAAGGAACTAAACTCGATAAGACAGCGGTGGAAGATGGGTGAGTAACGGAAGTTCTTGCGGACAGCGATGGCCCAGTTCTTTCATGCGAAGTACGCGGCTCTGCTGGTGCCACGTTGTGGATGTTGGTACAGATGTTGTATCACCTGGAATCGGCTAAACAAGCTTCGATATCTCATAACCAATCGTCTTGAAAGAAGTCAACCCGCGCAAATTGTGCAGCCAGGGGTGGCTCAGCCCTCAGTATGGTAACAATATTATTTAGAAAGAGTAACGAAAACAAAAACGTGAAAAGTTACCATCGTGAACTTATTCATAGCGCAACGTCAGAAACACAAAGGACTGGGAAGGAGCAGAAGAGACACAGAAAAGAGCCCTGGGTACTAAAGTTTATGATGTATCCTAACCAACTGGCTCAACTTACCATATTACGTGAAAACTTAGCTTGAACGTGAGCGTGCGCTCGCAATGCATTTTTTTTAGTTTTTACCCAGCATGAAATACACGAGGCGTCTTCTTTCTTTTTTTGGCCCCACTTTCTGATTTTCAACAGTCATTAAAAGTTTTTTGTGGCTTTTCTGTCACAGAAGTATTACAAAACTGCACGAACAAACGACAGTATAAGTACGCAAAAGGTTCGAATAAAATTCACGGACACCCTAGTAAAACAAAAGCGATTTGAAGCTTCTCCAAACATGATGCCTTCAGACTTGGCGCCTTCAGGTAGTATGCGACGGTTTATTGGTCAGTTGTGTTATCGTTAAAGGATAGCGTCGTATGTCCCGCCAGCTGGCAAAGAAAGAGCGTTCCACTCTCTCTTTCATGACTAGGAGTGGCGCTGACTAATACTTCCAGGTTTGCATACAGATAAATACCGGATAAAGTGGATTAGAGGAAGATCGGCACCGTGTATCAGCCGGTTGAACATCGGGTGTATTATCCGAAGGTTGCAGATTCGGTCGCTATACGGGCGGCAAGTTGACTTTTCGATTCCTTTATCTTTGTGTATATGGGTCATTTCATATATAAAGTGTACCAGGTAAATTTTCGACCATCTCCAATCATGCTGAAAAAAATTCGCGCAGCTATATGTGAATGTGAGAAGTAATTATTGGGGCGTTATAATTCGTTCAAAAATTGTGTGGCCTAGAGGGTGCTTTTAAACTTTGAGCACCCAAGTGAAACTGTGTCACACTAAATAATTTATGTAACATTACTGCTTTGGGTAATTAATATGGAAAAAGTTTTGTTTATCTCGAAGTGCTACCTGTTGATTACTCTGATAGTTCATTCATTATTGTTTTAATTTGCTTTTTTTCGCTTTGGTGCAGTACTGCAATATATGCTGCATGTTTAGCGTTTCCTTAAAAAAGTACAAATTTTTTCGCTAGTAATGTATCTTCAATTCCTGTTTATTATCTTTCTATATTAATTGATGAAAATGCTTCCAGAGCAAATGAAGTACTAAATTTGCCAAAATGTTGTGTCGAAATCGAGAAAAAGCAGCATATTGACTCATATTTAAGCTTAATTTTTGCAATGTAGTAGTCTAAGTAAAGATATTGTTTTTATATTGTTACACAGTATGCTTTCTCGGTAAGATAAACAGAAAGAGTATATTTCAGAAGAGTATATTTTGTATTAAGGAAAAAAATTCCAACTGAACAACCACAAGGTAGTAGGAAGCCTGCTTTTGCCTCACCTTCACTGCATAGCACGTAAGTGTGAGGTTCCAGCGGTTGCTTTTCGGCAGCCAATTATGCATGTCGTACAACTACTTGTCACTTGTTTTAGTAATACCGCTATACATAAAGTCAAAATGGGACAGCAGTGCTTTCTTTATATTGAACAGTATCTTCCCCATTGGACCATCAGGAGGCAAGTTATATTGAATCGCGTCTTTGTCCCAAGAAACAGAAGGATAATGCAGTCGATGGCCTGCCATACATAATAAGATGTTTTGTTTGGCTTTCATAATTAATACACATGGTCTTATAATAGTCAATGATTAATTAAAATATATTTTATCTAAAATGTTTTTATGATGTTTGAGGTGTAGGCCGATGCGTGATCGGTTACCGGTGGTGTGCATGTTGAAATGATGTATCCTGGACACGTTAGGATGATTCGATATTCTGCGCATAAAAGATACTTTAGTCACCATTTCTAGATAAATTTAAACATTTTCATTTCCTTCTTTATTGATGGCCCGGAGGTGCTAAATAGCTTTAAACTAAAAGCCCGCCCGGTAAGAATGGCGTGCTTTCAATGCTTTCAAGACCCTAGGGCCACGGTGCCCAGGACCATTAAAAAAAGGTCAATGAAAGGTTAAAAAAAAACAACCGGAAATTGCAAACATCTCCAACATGTACACCTAGGACACATCATTTCATCATGCGCACCAGTGGTAAGCGATCACGCATCGGCCTACACCTGATACATCGTAAAAACGGCTTAGATTAAATATATAATAATGATGCGGTCGATTGTTATTGAGACTGTGTGTATTAACTATGAAAAGCAAAATACGACGTCTCAATACTGTATTGCAGGCTATCCAGTGCATTGTAATTCTGCCCCTTGGCACTCAGAAGTAGTTCAATATAACTTGCCTTCTCATGGTCCGAGGGGAAGATACTGTTCAGTATAAAGGAAGTACTGCTGTCCTGTTTTGACGGTATATACAGCAGTATTACTAAAGCACGTGATAAGGAGTTGTAGGACGTGCATGATTCACTGCGGAAAAGCCCCCTCTGGACCCTTGCGCTGACGTGCCATGCAGTGAAGGTGAGGCAAAGGTTGGCTTCCAACTCCCTCGTGGTTGTTCAGTTGGAAACTTTTTCCCTTAAAAGAAAATCGCCACTTTTGAAACTTTCTGTTTATTTTACCTACAAACTATTCTATGCAACAATATAAAAGCCATATTTTTACTTGAACTACTACATTGCAAAAATTAAGCTGCAATATGAGTCAAAATGCCGTTTTTTTCCAACTTTGACACAATATATTATAAATATTTTTGCTTTATTTGCTCCCGAAACACTTTAATAATTTAATATACTAATATATAAAAAAGAAAACCTAAATATATTACTGGCGAAAACAATTGTGTTTTTTTAAACGCTAAAGAAGAAGCATATTATTTCGCCAAAGCAAAACAAAAACAAACTAAAACGAAAATGAATAAACCTTCATAGACACGAAAGAGTGGCACTTCGAAATAACGGAAAGTTACGTTTAGTGTTATTTGCTCAAACCAGTAACATTATATCAAATATTTATTGTGACCAGGGCCGCTGGTTAAAAAGTGTGCTTTTTAGAATTTAGAGTTTAGCTCAGCTGTAAGTGAGCATTCAATAATAATGTTAATAATTAATGATTAACAACAACAACAACAACAACAACAATAATAATAATAATAATAATAATAATAATAATAATGATAATAATAATAATAATAATAATAATAATAATAATAATAATAATAATAATAATAATAATAATAATAATAATAATAATAATAATAATAATAATAATAACGATGATAATTATGATGATGATGACGGTTTTATTTCCACCAATACAAAGTTGATGGAGGGATGAGAATTAAAGCAACTATCCGCCTAAATACGTTCTCAATTCTTATATACATAAGGCAGAGGTGGTGACGGCAACAGAACATAACATCTGACAATAATACCCAACACTAAGAAAATTAAGAATTACACATCTTTCAAACACACTACAGATGGTGGCGTTGGCAAAAGAAAACACAATGCAATAAACATATATACAAGCATAAATATAAAGTCTCAATATATCAACTTCAAATACACTTCACACAAGATTTACGTCCAGCGGTGGTTGTATTTTTTTTCGTTTTTGTTTATTTCCTTTGTTTTCATCTTTTTTTTCGCACACTACACGAGTGAATATTCAAATTTAGATGGCTGAAGAACGTTGTTTAACTTTTTTTCTTTTAAAATCGTTCTAATACTACTTTTGTTACTGTGAGAAAGCTGAGATCTGTACCAGGGTAGGTGGCGCCAGACTTCTTTTTTTTTTTTAGGATGGATACAAAAAGTAGAAACCATGAGCACTTACTTCAACTGAGATTTTATTGCGAAAGTTCAGCGCTTGAATCATTTACAACTAGGCCAATCAATTTGTCTTTTTAAGCTGTATATTCGATCTCTTTGTGTTATTCGGAGCAGCCGGTGCCTTACTTATGCACCAATTCAATCCAACTATAGTCAATTTTACTTCATATCAAGGATGAGGGCAGGCTCAGGAGAAAAGTCGCGTTTGCCACATATCTCCTCACATTCTATTAATTTAAAGGAATTATCATAACCTTTAAACAACAAACTAAAAATAAAAGAAAACAAGAGAAAAAGACGCTCGTTTCACATTAGCAACTCTGTGCAGTAAATCTTCTCACATCAGTCAAAGACGCACGAAACAAAAGAATGAAAGTACGTGAAGGCGCGACGCTCACCATCTTCGAAGTCAACTCCTCGCGCATCGCCGGCGTAAATATCCATCAATGCTGAAATCAAGCGAAGCCCGCGTCGCAGAAAACGGCTCCGCAGTGACGCGACCGCCAAGAGTGTGCGCACAGAGAGGTCTCGGTGCCCTCGCTGTGCTGCCACTCTCTCGCCTCGCTTTCACTCCCCTTTCTCATCGCTGGTCACGTGGACACACTGCCGTCCACGAGCGCCGCCCGGGTTCCCCGAGGCTCGAGCCGTTGTTAGCGCGGCGCGCCTGCCGCTCGTGGCAAGCCATGCGCCGAACGGCAAACCTGATTTGTGCTATCGGGACATCATAATAAAAGGTGTGCTGTGTAGACGGGGACACAAGCGAAGACAACAAGATGAACGTTGTCTTGACAAAACTTTGTTGCATCATCGAGTAGCGATATTACGAAGGCAGGAAAGACATAAAAGAGGTGCTCTAGCAAACACGCTTTATTTCACGTTGAAGGCAAATATAAAGCTAAGAAAAGCACCACGTAGTGTTGTGGTGAGCATCATATTAGTATAAGAATGGACCAAGAACGTTAATAAGAACGGGCTTTTAGGGCGATTAGCAGGCACTCCTCACTGATAAGGAAATCTGCCGCTTTCATTAAAGCGCAAAGTACACGATTCCTGCGTGCTGCCACTTCTGACATATATGACTGAAATATGCAGGATAACAAAGCCACAGTCTTGGTTTCGTTTTGTGTGCGCACTGTATTAGTCCAACATTTTTCTTTGGGTCCGATCGTTTGCTCCAATTAATTGCTAGCAGTGCACACGCTCTCTTGCTGTGGAGGCAAACTCACCAATCAAGCTCGTTGTTCGCACAATGTAGAAACACTTGACGAGGCTAAAAACGGAGGCAAAACAGGTAAAGTAATGCGAAATCCTACGAGACGCCTCTTTCTTTAATCCCGCATTCTGCTACTACTGTACAATCCGTCAGCGTGTACCACGGACTCTTGGAGCTTTAGGGGCCGGGTCGTAGTGTGCTGTCATGACGGTGTCGTAGCTTAGCGTAACGCAGGCAAAAGGAGCTGTGGCGTATTGAGTGCGAGCTCGCGCCAAAGAGAAGTCCTCTCTTCTTGTTCTTCGGTCGCGTTGGTCATATTATAAAGTGCGAATTTGTTTACTATGGCTAGAGAAACATGACAACACAAACCAAGTACCGAAATTGAAGGGGCAAGCAAGTGAAAAATAAAATTAGAAAGAACAAAATTGGGAGAGAGAGAGAGAAACATATATCGCGTAAAGCCTGTGAGTGAAGGAGGAAGGGTCCCTTCTTCCAGGAACCCTTTGACCTGGACCGCCCAACAGGCTCGAGAGACGAATTGACGTTGGTCGACAAGGTCCGGCTGGGAGATCGCAGCCTCCCATGCTTCACTGAGGAGGTTTTGGTCCGGATCTGTTGCTGCTGTTCTATAGCCTTGGGATGCTTACTTTGCACTGCAGTAGGAGGTGCACCCGGGTGTCTGCCACATTGCAGTGGAGACAGATGTAGCTATGCAACGTTGGCCTCCTATATATGGTGCAATAGTACGCCGTATGTGAACGTGTTGCTTTGAAAGCGCCTGTAGTCGATGCCTTTGTCTTTGTGAGTCTTGGATGTGGGGGGGGGGGGGGCATGACCTGCGTTCGAGCCGATAGTTATACCGTAATGGATGATACGTTAGCGGAAAATAGACATAAAGGGAAATAGAAAGGCAAAACAAGGCAGTACTGAAACAGAGAAAAAGAAAGTAAGACAGAAGGAAACAAAGAGAACGGCCAGCTTATGGGCTAGCTGGTTGCACATGGAGGACACTCGCGGGCCGCTAAATTGCACACGAAAAAAAGACACACGGAGGCACAGGCAGGATGCACACAAGCGCGAACTAACGACTGTTTATTTGATGGAAACAAGACAAATATGCTTTGAGTGAAAGGGAAAAGAAAAGAAAGAGAGCGTAAAACTGGGAACTGCCCACAACAAGAAAGCAACCATTTGAGTGACGTCAAGTCTGGCCTTGTCAACTATCTAAAATTTCCATGTAAAAAAGAAAACTCATTCTCGCACAAATGTGTATATATGGCGCACTAACACACCTGTCTTCGCCAAGCCTGCGCACCGCGAAAACTTCAATGATTTCTCTTTTTTTCGTAAGATCTGTATAAAACAACGGTGTTTTCGAAATTTGGCTTAAAATGGCACCTTCCACAGGGGATGTGAGATGGGAGATGGCGGTACATGAAGTGTTCACTAGATGAACGCACGGACGGACATACAGACTAGCAGATGGGCGGACGGATGGACAGACGTACGGACGTACGGATGGATGAACGCACGAACAGACAGACAGACAGACAGACAGACAGACAGACAGACAGACAGACAGACAGACAGACAGACAGACAGACAGACAGACAGACAGACAGACAGACGGTTGGACCGTCGCACAGATGGTTGCGCGGACGGATGGAAGCAAAAACAAACGGACGGACGGAAGCACGGACGGGCTGATGAATGCTTTGCCCCACTCATCGTCATTCGCTCCGTGGATATGCTGTGATTTCTTTTATTATTACAATGTCCATCAGCAAGTGATTTATTTTCAGCTGTATACTAAAGAAGAAAAAAGAAAAAAGAATATGCGACTCAGCAGCTGAGTCGCATCCATCATTTTGCTTTTACTAGCAATCCTACATTTCCGTTCTCGCCACACTCAACCTATATCATTTTTCTCCCTTCATTGGTCCCCGGTGAGCACTTTCCGGTTGTCTAAACAAGACCTACAGTTCTGTCCTCTAAGTGTCTTCTATATCGCCGATGTCTGCAGAAAATCGGTAATGGTGTTCGAAGCTCTTAGCTTCCACGCTATTGTTGTTTGGTACTAGTGTAAACATGTTGAACACATTAGATTAATCAGTGAACTTGTTCCTACTTGTATTTTTATTAATGTGATAGATAGGAGACATGGTGACATTATGGTTGCACCGGCTGCTTCTCGTTTAGAAGCCAGAACATGTCATAAACAAATAATAACAAGGGCACAAAAGCATCTACAGTGGAACATATATGTTTAAATGCAGTACCATGGCCCATTTCTTTAACGTCGACTGGCCAGTCTACTATATATACACTCTAAAAGGTTTTCCCGGGGAGCTGTGCAGTTGCCCCTCCAAAAGACGAAATGTGCGCGAAAAATTCCACACGGTGGGACAAGGAGGGGCACTTTCTACCTTGTGGAGTAAAGCACCCTTTTTTTTTTTTGGAGTAACTGTTGGGATGTTGGCACCGTGGGAAAACGACCCATCTGTGCCTAGAAAAGTCGTTTTTCTTTGAGACGGTGCTATAACGTGGTGTGGCCTGTAGTAGTTAGTGTACGCGCATGCTGACTGAGGGGTCACGATTTCTAATCATGTGTGTTTGATGAAAATTTTTTGAAATTTATTTGTCAATGTCATGATTGCAAGGTCAATTTTATATGTATTCAAATGCCTGCACGCACGTCAAAAGCGTGGTTAAGTCAACCAAAACAACAACTGTTGCTCCATTGAGGAGTAACCACGAAAGAGCCGTTAGTCCATCGCAGTTATTTCCAAGATGGCGCAATTGGTGTGGCAAGTTAGTTACTCCTTAAAGAAGCAACCTCGTATGCCTTCTTTTCCTTTACCTATTAGGGTGTAGAGGAACCACAGAGGAACCATAGAGCTCTAACCATTGTGCCATGGTCACACTTGTACAAACCTTTGGCCTTTCACTTTCCGGTCCTCTCTTTTGTCGTGGGGTGGTTTCGCCGTCTGGAATTTCTATTCAAGGAACTAAGAAGCACACCTTGCCGTTTCGTTCCTCAAATAACGATGCTTTAGAAGAGTGCAATGAAATGGAATGGAATGAAAAAACTTTATTTATAGAAGAGTGCAAGTAAAGTTAGTTTTCGTTATTTCCAAGGTAAAGGCATGGATGTTTTCGCTGCATGCACCAATGCTGTATCCTGGTGCATGTTAACTGCTACAGCTGCCAAATGTATTAATACGTGATCATGGGCGTTAGTCGTCGCGATAAATATGCGCCACAAGCCGTCAACGCGGGCTCACAAATCACACAGTGATAGAGCTGCCAAACACCGATAAACATTGTACAAGCTCTCAATATTGATGCACAATAAATATTGAATCATACTCCACTAAAGACATTGTTCACTTTCATGTTATACCCATTTTTGTTACGGAGGAGGAGGAGTAAACTTTATTATAAGAAACCAGCAGGTTTAGCTGGCCGGGCATAGGCCTCCCATGAAGGGAAGTCAGGAGCTTGCCTCGACGCCTCCTCACAGGCGTGCTGGATCGTCCGGTTTGGTCGTCAAGAGCGAGGCTCCGCAGAGCCTCATTGAGCTTCGTTTTTTAGGGGCGAAGCTTCTTGTAGCGGCACCCGTTCGTCCCTCGTAGCTATTGTAGTGTGTAACGAATATAACATTCTGACCTCCAAGGTGGTGCCGGTAAGAGATTTCTTCTGTGCGTTATTGAAAAATAAAAGATAGTACCCAATATACATGCCAATGGCTGCTAAGGGGGAGTGAGAGACAGGCGCATTCGGCTTTTAGTTAACACGCACACTGCAATCCCGATTAGCAGCCACCGGCATGTACATTGACCACTATCTGGCAAGAAAGGGTTGATACGTTGTACTCGCTGGGTGTAACCTCCTTAGTTTTAGAAAGGTTTAGCGAGCGTTGAGCCGCAGTGCCATGAATACAACGAACTAGTATATGCTATGAACTCGAGGTGGTTGAAGTTGGGAAGTAGATACGAAGCGCAAGCCGTAAGAAAGTAAAAGCCGAATTCTCCTGTCACGCATTTCCCATTAGCAGCCATTCGCATGTACATTGAGCACTATCTGACAGGAAAAGGTTGCTACGTTATACTCGCTGGGCGTAACCTCCTTGGTTTTAGAAAGGTTTAGCGAGCATTGGGCTGCAGTGCCATGAATACAGTGAACTAGTATATGCCATAAACTCCAGGTGGTTAAATGTGGGAAGTGGACCCGAAGCGCAAGCCGTAAGAAAGTGTGCGTGTGCCACCTCTCGTTTAGTCCTTGCAATGTCCGCTGGATGACGGTGCTTCTATAGGGGGAATATATTATGAAAAAGATGCGAGATGGTGGTACTTGGAGTGTTGAATAGATGGACGAACGGACACACAGACAGATGCATGGATGGACGCATGAACGGACGCAGGGGCGGATGACTGGACGAACGCAGGGACGGACGCCCGAACACACGCACGCACGGACGGGCGGATGGATGCATGGATGGTCACACAGACGGATGCAAGGACGGACGGAAGCAAGAACGAATGAATGGACGAATGTTTCGCCCCACTCTCCATCATTAACTCCGTGGATATGCTGCCAATTTTTTTTTTTATCAAGAAGACTCGCACCGCACTGTCTTCATGCCATGGCCGCCGCAGAGCGAGCTTGCAGCAAACTCGTCTGCCCGAAAAGCTCTGTCCATCCTGCGTAGCACCCCAGGACGGGACACAGAAAAGCAGTGACGAGAAAGGTCTGTCTTCTCACTTCCATTTTGTGTCTCGCACTAGCGCTGTTTCTGCGCTTTCGTGTACAAAATATCCCATATTATTACTCTTCTGTCACACGTGCGCGCAAACTCATGAACGCGCACCCCTACGCGTGGACCCACTCTTTTGTACACCTCATCAAGCACCCTCTGACGACGATGTATTCCGTGCTTTGGGGCACGTCGTAGTTATTTTGTACTTCTGTAAGCGTGCTTCATAGCGGGAACATGAGATTAACCTGACACGAGTAAAACAGGAATGAATGGCTAAACCTGGGTTTTGTCACAACGTGACCTTCTCTAAACTTATGCTACGTCTGACGGTCGGCCCGTGCGTTCACCTGGCACTGAAGCCGCCGCCCAACAAAAAAAGTGAACGCGTCACTGCGTTCTCCTAAGCGGCTTCAGTTCTTAATCTTCTCGGCTGCCTAGAGAAGCACGAGGACTAATCTCGGCAATCTTGTTTGCTTCTTTGAGCGAAGCACAGGTGCGGAACAATTCCGCTTATCAAGCTCCACCAGTATTCATTGATGAAGGCACGAAGAGATGCTCCCCAGCAAGTGCATACGTCGTCATACAAAGCAATTATCGTTTCCGTTCTCATGAGCACTGTCTTTTAAATACATTTTCGGTATTACTCATTTTCAAACAGGTTATTCTAACTCTATATGCATGCCTCGTGTATGCTTACATTGCTCGGGCAGTGTGCAATTAATTTTAATTAGAGTTTCGGTGCGTAGGAACATAATAAAGATGGAAATATCGCACATATACAAACAGTTAAAAAGGCAGTACAGAAAGAGAAATTTGTTAGAAGAGTATATATATATATATATATATATATATATATATATATATATATATATATATATATATATATATATATATATATATATTTCACAAGGAATATATATATGAGAAAAACAGTGCATCAAACGATCACACAGGGTGGATTACTATAAGGCGTTTCACAAAAGCGCACAGGGTATAAAGCATCCCGAGAATTATAGAAAAAAATTCGTAAGCAGTAAGCCATAATTTAAGAGAAATAAAACTAGATTTCATGTGCCTAAGAATTTCTTAAAGCTAAGAATTAATTGGTGCTTTCGAAAAAGTCTGTTGCCTGAAAGGGACGGTGAATTAT
This sequence comes from Rhipicephalus annulatus, assembly GCA_013436015.1. Taxonomy (NCBI): domain Eukaryota; kingdom Metazoa; phylum Arthropoda; class Arachnida; order Ixodida; family Ixodidae; genus Rhipicephalus; species Rhipicephalus annulatus. The sequence goes on along the minus strand of WOVY01011499.1, from coordinate 94,529 downwards.
TTGCTAACCCGCTTCTTATTTTTTTCAATTTTTCTCCTGCGAAGAACGATGCTCATTCAGCACATTTATTTGGGGCTCGATCGTATGCGTTCCTGTCACGATGGCGAAAGAATAACAGTCAAATAGCGGGACTTTAATGGCAAGAGATGACCACCTGACGTCAACGGCATGAAGACAATTAAACAAAGAGACAGCGGTGAAACGGTAAAACGATTTTGTAGTGACGATTGCTCATTAGGTGTAATGTAGTAAGTTGGGCTAGCAAAAAAAATCAAATTAGGTTTTGTTTCATCTCGCCAAAGAAAAGGGCGGACGCGGGATCAAGCAGCTTTATTGCATCTTGACTAAGCCCGGCCACTTGGGTTACAGTTCGACAATGTGCAGCACTGACGATAGGTGTCGTGTGGGCTCGCATGGTTTGCCGTGTAGTAACGGAAACCAGGTGGCCGTGTGTGGCATTTATCTTTTTACGTAATTCTCGTATACTTATTCGCAGCAAAAATATTTATTCATTTAAATGTGTAACTACATACTTATATGTGATTATTAATTAATTAAAATATAGGGCAGCTTGGCCCTGGTGGTGCAGAACCTCAAGGAAGTGCATAGTATGACAGCTTTCTTTGTTTCTCTTCCATTTTCTTTTTCGTTCCGCCTTCCTTTCTCTTTTCTTCTTTCCTTGTTATTTCTGTGTTTTTCTCTTTATTTCTGTTTATTACTATTTTTTAGTTTTTTCATCTTTCCACATTTTTTCTTGCTTACTCCCGCTTTTAATTTTTATACGTGGTTCGCGTTGTACCTTCTCATAGTAGTAATATCCCAACTTAATATCATCGTCAAGGCTCTCGAAGGGCAACAGGAAAAAGGCTTTGCTTTGGCGTGAGCGAACGCTCATTATTCTACAGCTGGCCAGGCTGTATTTGGTTTTTCCTGCTAAAACTAAAAAAAACTATGATAAATCTAGAAAAAAAGCTATATAGCCGAGCCAACTCGAATCCAAACATTTCAATAAACGCCTTTTCCCGACCGGAGCTTGGCTGCTGTTCTCACCATGCAGTCAGGCATGCACTTCTCTCAATCCAGTCAGGCTTGCAGAGAACTGGGTTTAATCATATGTACTCATGCAAAATCAATACCTGCTCAAATAATGGTCCAAATACATGTGCTCACCACATGCCGTTAGTAAACGCTGAAGAACCTTCGCGCCACTAGAAATCCCAAAGTTAGCACACCGCAGGGCTGCGCAAAACATGTGTTGCCCGATTGAGCCATCTTCGACGAATGCATGGTTGACTTTTCCGGCGTAGTTCACTGCGGCTTCCATTTTATACCCACCACAACTTGCTGTCTTTGTCTTTCCTGTTGTTTACACGCAAACCGAGCGAGATAACTGAGCGTGATCCAAGTTTTAATATCGCTGACCGAGGTGCGAGAGGAAGTGGAGACAAGCACTGCGAACGCAAATCAACGATTTCCCGCGCTTCGCCTTATTGAAAATTCGCAAAATAAGAAATAAGAAAAGGCACATAAACAAAAGAGAAGTTCTTTACAGGTGTATCAGTGTTTTTTTTTATTTGTAAAACTTGCGAAAGTCAGTAAATACAAGCATCCTCATCACTCCGTTCAACCGGATCTTAAGATTCCCGGCAACCGCTACTTGCATTCATGTTTCTTGATACCGAAACTAGCGCTGAGTTTACGGGGCCAGGATTGACAGCCAAGTCATTGATCTGCCAATGTTTGTGAATGTAGTCCCAATTCACGGTCGCCACGGTCACCAATTTGTGGGTATAAACTCAGAATCACCAGGGTACATATATACAAGGCAACATTAAACAAACCCCGAACAGTAGATTTATATGCGCACTGGTTCTCACTACCATGGTTCTGATTATACCGTGGTTCCGATACGTAAAAGGCCACAACTTCGTTTCTCGAAATAAAGTTTAGGAAAAGCATTCAATTATGCGTAAAGTAAACACAAGTGTTATAGTTACTGTCATTGTTTAACTATATATATATATATATATATATATATATATATATATATATATATATATATATATATATATATATATATATATATATGTATGTGTGTGTGTGTGTGTGTGTGTGTGTGTGTGTGTGTGTGTGTGTGTGTGTGTGTGTGTGTGTGTGTGTGTGTGTGTGTGTGTGTGTGTGTGTGTGTGTGTGTGTGTGTGTGTGTGTGTGTGTGTGTGTGTGTGTGTGTGTGTGTGTGTGTGTGTGTGTGTGATATGCTGCCCTGCCTCGGTGGTCTAGTGCTAAGGTACTCGGCTGCTGACCCGCAGGTCGCGGGATCGAATCCCGGCTGCGGTGGCTGCATCTCCGATGGAGGCGGAAATGTTGTAGGCCCGTGTTCTCATATTTGGGTGCACGTTAAAGAACCCCAGGTGATCGAGACTTCCGGAGCCCTCCAATACGGCGTCTCTCATTATCATATGGTGGTTTTGGGACGTTAAACCCCACATATTCATATTTGAGATGCCAACCATATTCATACACACTACGAGTGTAGACTATCAACTGTCACAATTCTTACTGCGTCTTACTTCCTTCTTCTTAATTCTTACTTAAAGCGACGGAAGATGAGCAGCAGCCGCAGCAGGCGTCGTATCAGGTATCGTCCGAAACAGCACGTTAACTTGTCGCCAACTTGTTGAGTAGCCGAAATACCCAAATGCAGGGGTAAAGTACGGGTAAGCGGTACAGCAGAAGTAGTCGGCAGGCAGGATGTTCACACTATTCTTTGGTGTCCATGAATCCGCAGAACTCGTCGTCAAAATGTTATGCCGTGCGTCGGACGCAACGCACGGAGCATCAAAGGGGCCCGGCGCCGGAAGCGTGGACCGCGAAGGAGAGAGCAGGAGCCGAGACGCAGCTGACACTCACGAAGCCCCGTTTATTCACAAGGCGCCACAATATATACAGCAGGACAGCGCCCCCTAACGTATGTATTGAAACCAAAACAGAAACCACAATACAAGAGTTTACGTGTGGGGTCCAAGACAGGTCTCACTTCATTATGACTCCCAATAATCTGCGACTCCTGCTGGATGAACTCCACGACTGTGCCCTTTCCACTTGTGATCTCGAGCACTTGTTTAAGCAGATAGTGTATGGCACTGATGCTGACTTCTGAAGTCAAGCGCGAGGTTGAGGTCTTGTCCTACACAAACATCGTCAGCATAAATGGAAAGTCGTACGCTGCTTGGCTGCTTGTCAACTAGTCCATTGAGTGTTAGATTGAACAACGTAAGGTTTAGCACACCGCCTTCCGGAACTTTCCGGCTACAGTAATGCTCGGGTGTCGGGTCATTCTCTGTCTACACGTAAAACGATTTTCTCTGTAAGTAGCTGTGAACCGACATATAGATCTTGCCACCGAGTCCTACTTGTTTTAATGTGCCAAGGAAGGTGAAATTGTCGTAAGCCTGCCTAACGTCAAGACACAGAGCAGTAGGTAATCGGTTACAGGCGTTCTGATGTTCTACATATATCACCAAATCAACTACATTGTCGACTGATGAGCACCCTCGTCTGAACCCGGCCATGGTATCTGGATATGTTTTGTATAACTCTCGGTGCCACTACAGACGCGTCAATTCGATTCACAGAGAAGAAATTGAATTTCCTAAGCAGTTGTTTCTCGCGTTATACCGCCCGTATAACCGGTGCCTCGTACCGGAGCATGAGCAGATGAGTGCTTTGTCTATCTTTTTTTCCACCCCTGTGCGCCCCTCCAGGTGGTAGTCGACATTTGGGTTGTCTCGTTCGTGATGGTGAAAAGCTAAAACTTGAAAGGAACGGGGACCTTCGAACAACACAGGACAAGGCGCTACTGAAAATTTTATTGAGACAAAGGCGCTACTATAATAACCCAGTTTCTTTTAACTTCCTGGTATACGTATATAAAATGTACGTTAACCTATATTTGCAACATGTCCATAATATATGATATTGATTGATTGATATGTGGGGTTTTAACGTCCCAAAACCACTCTATGATTATGAGAGACGCCGTAGTGGAGGGCTCCGGAAATTTAGACCACCTGGGGTTCTTTAACGTGCACCCAAATCTGAGCACACGGGCCTACAACATTTCCGCCTCCATCGGAAATGCAGCCGCCGCAGCCGGGATTCGAACCCGCGCCCTGCGGGTCAGCAGCCGAGTGCCTTAGCCACTAGACCACCGCGGTGGGGCGATATATATATATATATATATATATATATATATATATATATATATATATATATATATATATATATATATATATATATATATATATATATATATATATATATATATATATATATAGGCGTTGAATTGGGTTACTAGTAGCACCTTGTTCTGTGTTCCTCAAAGGTCCCCGTTTCTTTTGACGCTCTACCATCACGAACGTTTACCAACCCAGCCAACCAACAGTTATTTTATTTCTCTCATCCTCTTCTGCTGTGTCCGTGTTTGTAACGCCCACCTTATTTCGTGACGTAGACAAAGTATATTTGTGTTAATCATCAAAAAACGCACTAAGCCGACATTTCCCAATTTTCGCCCAAAACTTGATAAAGCCATCTCTGTGAAGGCAGGCTGTCTAAGAACCTGACTGCAGTATGAGGCTGGAGGGAACGTTCACACAACAGTACTTCAACGGGTGCTTTCGACAGCAAAGAGCTCCGACGAGTGGTTTCGTCAATTCAGCAACTACATTAACGAATAAACGTACACTTGCGAGATCCTTTGGTGAAAAGCTCAATTGACATTCCCTGCTCGAGGACTTCTTTCATACTTTAAAGCTGCCATCTTCCTTTGAATTTTTGAATTGTTTCTATTTCGATTCAGGTGCACTGTACCATGTTTGAATAGCCTTAGACTCGTTCACTGTCCTTTTTTCTCTCTCTCTCTTTATAATAATCCACTATATCTCTCCTCATGTGTGTCGCCTAAACAAACTTCATAATCTATAGATAACCATCCTGCATCTTCTTCGCTGCTCTCTCTCTCTCTCTCTCTCTCTCTCTCTCTTTGCGCAAAATAAACTGTCGCGCCGAACGACAGTGCATCTCCCGCTGCTCTTTATTTTCAACGGCTCCTACTCACCGGGCAGTGAAAGAAAGCGTGGGATATGAACGGCCAATGAAGGAAACGAAGTGGTGGACACCGGGCTGGAAAAAATTAGTGGAAGGTCAATTTTGAAGCTCAACTAAAGTTTCTCAACATAGTCATCTGCAATAAAAATATAAGCAAATGCGACATATCATAAGATTTTAGAAGGCAGAAATAAATAGGTATTTAAAAAATAATAGTCATTACACAACCTTTCACTTGAAGCGCTCATTCGCAACACTCATGCGGCTCTTTCAAAGAAGAGAGATTAATTTTTTGCGCCGAGATTCAGGGATGATTGAGGCATTGTTATATCTGACCAGCTGGACAAGCCTAAATGTTGCTGGAAAAACCATGGGCCACTGCGCGAGTCTGCTCTCCACATCGTCCTGAGCTTCATACCTCAGCCGTGTTTTCAAAGCGATAAAGGTCAAGAACAGTATACCAGCATTTCGCTCAGTAATTCCCAATTGTAAAAGTAATAGCACCGCTGCAGCCGACGTTTCGACACTGGAAGCTGTGTATTTACTTCATGGAGTTTCTTAATGTATCATGTGACTTCTTCTTATGTCTAAATTGAGACCAACAGCACTGGCAAAAAAAGAATGAGTGGCGAAAAACGCAGTGCTGGGGGCATTGAACCATAACTACAGTTCGTGTCTTTGTGTTTTAGACGGACGTACAGTGTTAATGCGGGCTTGTTGGTACACACTAAACGTTTGATAAACAGCGCTACAAAACCTAACAGCACTTAAGCAAGGCCAACGTGGCCAGTAAATTTTAACAGCACTAAGAAACGCACAGTTTTATGAATTCATGCCCATTGTTTTTACATTCATATATGTTCCGCCGTTCGTTTCTGCAAATGACAAATTTTCAAATTACAAATTCATAACAGAGTTTTGACGAAATTGGTAATGACGAATTTATAAAAAAACCTAGTGGAAAATTTTTAAGATGTTTTGTAAAATCAGACAGTTTCTTTGGTGACTGGAAAGTCAATCAACAAGTCATTTCCGTTATTTTCATTGTTGTGTCTTCACATTTTCATATGGAAAAATATATATCATTCTAAAAACACCAAACTTCTAGTATAAATCTCATAAAAGTGGAAGCACCCGGTAACCCTTACGTGAATTGTTTAATTTCTATTTGTATACTTCGCTAATGTCTTCTTCCAAAGTCATAACAGGCGAGCGCCCACGGCTGACATCAGAGAGTTCAATATTTAAAATACATGTATGCGTACGTAGTAACAATGTATTTTTCTCCTTCCATCATCCCACTGCCGGCAGCAAGTTCTCGCTCAATTCCATTTGAACAGCGCAGTAACCTAATAATCATACCGTGAACGCGTATAGGCTTTCGCACGTGCTGCCCTTCGCGTTTTCTGAAGGGTCTGTGACTTTCATGAACGTGGAATGTGATTGTCAGCCCTTCAATGGCTTGTAGTTTATCTCAACAAAAGGCAAACTAGCTCCAAATAGAAAAATTGAAGGCAGCTTCAAACCATATTGGTGCGAAGTATCTAAAGGGGGCGCGGAACTGGACGGCCTGCCCTGTTTCTCTTCATTTTTCTCTTTCTTTGTAATTTCTCTCTTACTCCTCGCATTTCCTTTTTTTTGTTCCTGTTTGTTTCGATTGCTTTCTCTGTCTGCCTATTTCTTTCTTTTTCTTCCACAGCTCTCTCTATCTGTCTCTCAATGCATCATTCTCGCTTGCTGTTTTTTTCTCTCTCTTTCAGTCTTGCTATCTATTTTTCTACCTATTTTTTCTGTATGTTTCTTTTTCTTATCATACATTTTTTATTTATATTTCTCCTCCTCTTTCTTTCTTTTTTTTTTGGTACTCACCTATAAACTTTATCGCATCCCACGCCGGGCAAATCGGCGTACTTTTTTCTGAAAGAGAATAAAAAAAAATGAAGAATAGGACGAAGAGACCACTTGTTCCTTCGTGACTATCATACTTCTTTCTGGCCACACCGCCCCGCCACGGTGGTCCAGTGTTTAAGGTACTCGGCTGCTGACTCGCAGGTAACGGGATCAAATCACGGCTGTGGCGGCTGCATTTTCGATGGAGGCGAAAATGCTTAGGCACGTGTGCTCAGACTTGGGTGCACGTTAAAGAACCCCAGGTGGGCAAAAGTTACGGAGTCCTCTACTACGGCATCTTTCATAATCATATGTTGGTTTAGAGACGTTAAACCCCACATATCAATCAGTCAATCTGACCGCACCAAGAGGCATAAAAGCTCAACAGCTCCACTGCAAACATAGAAGAAAAAAGAAGCACATGTTATATCGGGGAAAGGAAAGCGAGCATGGCTTGGCGTCTGCCCTGCTGTTTTCTCTCCCATTTTATTGCGATAGCAATTATGTGGACACTCTCAGCTGGATTTTGCTGGCGGCATCGACGTAAACGTGGGTGTCATCATCACTCACCATATATGTATACGTATCTATATGGACGAATACGCAAGAAAGAAAAATAATCCAGAAAAATACTTTGGCGTGCGGAATCGAACGCAGAACCTCTGAAACGTGAGCATGAGGCGTTAGCCACCAAGCCATGGAGAAGCACTTACTTCAACTTTCAAACGGCAAGCTATTTATATCTCCCATTCATTGCTGGTAACGGGAATCTTGGGGGGGGGGGGGGGACTATCGTGTTTTCAGCATTGCCAGCAAGATGGAGCAATGAGCGTGTGTCGCCACATCGTCACGACGTGGTGGTGCGAGCTCTCATCTTCCACGCGTACTTTGCCCCACAAAGAGGAGGCGTGGACGCGAACTCCCGCGCCCTTATTTCCCAGTGGGGACACAGTGAGTGGGGAGGATCGTACGTCTTGGCTGGCTTTGGGCTTCCACCAGAACGATTCTGTTGTAGTTATACCGGGCGTACAAGGGTCACTTCAATTATTGCGCAGTCTCCGTTTGCAAAAAGAGCGCGCTTTTTAGACACAGTAAAGTACCAATTGAGACGCTCAATCTCGTTCATCTGTACATGTGAGTAGGTTTAGTAGGTCATTTGTGCATGAGAAACGCGGGGCGCGTTTTGATCTGCTCTCCATTCAGCGCGTGACTTTTCAATTTGTTGCTATCGCCTTCATTGCTGCGCATTTGTGGCAAAGCTGTAACTTTTTTCCTTCTTCCTTCTTTTCTTTCCTTCTTTTCTTTTTTCTTCATCACTTTCTCCTTTTCTTTCTCTCTTCCTTACTTCGTTACTTTTTTCTGCGTTTCTCCCTTCTTTTATTTCCTACTTTCTTCCATTTCTTCTTGGTTTCTTTCTTCCTTCTCTCCTTTCTTCTTGCGAAAGGAAGGAGAGGAGGAAAGGAGGAAGAATTCCTTCTCTTCTTCCTTCTTGACCTACAACCACGTGCTTAGCAGAGCAATGCTTCTGCTGCTGCAGGCTACAATAGCAGTCATGATTGAAACAATAAAATGCAACAGTGAACGACAACAGCGAAACATGGCAAAGTTAAGTGATGGATGACCTCGATAAAAGATCAGATCTCCATATCAGAAACAGCTGATCACCAACAAGCCCGCGATCAGTAGGGCATCACTTGTAAAACAGTGCATACAAACACGTGCATGGCCATCGAAACCTTTGAGAACCGCACTTATCGATTTCTTCCGACGCCAGCACCGGTTTACTTTTCTTTTTCTTTGCTTACGACAACGCCGCCACCGAAATAAGGTTATCGTTGAAGCTTCGGGTCAACGATAACTTCATAGCTTTTCCATTGCAAAGCCACGATCTTAGACTTGTGGGAATATTCGAACGCTTCGAATATTCGAATGAAGTATTCTAATTCGCTCCGATTCGAATTTAAATGATTGAATATTTCGAAGTGTTCGACACGAACGAATAGATGTGTGCTAAACCGCATGTAACTTCTTGTAAAGGTGGCTTCACTGCTGTAAAGCAGTGCTAAACCAGGAAAACACCTAATCAAGAGAAATTTGCTTTGCCGCGAAGCCCCACTTCAAATTTAAAGGGGCCCTGCAGCACTTTTTGAGCATGGTCAGCAAACGCTGTCGATCGGTAGTCGAGGCTACCAAGAACACGCGAACTAGATATTATAGCGCAGCACGTGACCTGAAATGCACAATAAAATCTCTAGGTCAGATAAAAATGGCTCTATACTCTCGGCAAATGACGTCACAATGTCAAAACTCGCTCGTCACAGCGATTGTAGCAGCGATTGTAGCAGCGATTGGCTGATTTGAGCATGGGGCGCTCGGTCGTTACTGGGGCCACTGCGTGTGGCTGCGACATGTCCACGCGTACATGCATGATCGCACTGAAGATTCGCGAACTAGAAGAAAAAAAGAGACCGAAAGAGTGCTCAGGGTCACGACTCGCAAGTGATGTATTTTCTTTCCCTATGCTATTCCTTGCTGCTTTGCTTCTAGCACTTTCGTCCGGACGAGAAGAGAGAATCCAATCGCAACATGTAGCTAATCTTTGTGCCTCCACTCATACGGCGAAAATTTGAAAAAATGTTTGCGGTGGTTAATTAATAAGGTAATAATCTTCTTTAATGAATACATTCCATGGCAACTTGAAAAACTGTTGCAGGATTCCTTTATAAACATCTTATCCTTAATTCGATTGATCAATTTCTAATCTTAAAAGCTTCTTTTGCTGGCTTGTACACTCTAGCTGTAACGAATAATATTACCTAATTTATAAGTTATCACTTGCATTGTATTAAAAGTCAAAACGTGCTACTTCTCAAAGTTGTTTCAACTTCCTTTGAATGAAAAAAAATAAAGCTCTTGCATAGAGGCCTTGTTATATATATATATATATATATATATATATATATATATATATATATATATATATATATATATATATATATATATATATATATAGTATAAAAAGAGGTCGACAAACGTGCGAAAAAAACACTAGTTTTACTAACGTTTCGGCAGGTGGGCCTGCCTTCGTCGGAGTGAAGGCAGGCCCACCTGCCGAAACGTTAGTAAAACTACGTTGTTTCACTCCGACGAAGGCAGGCCCACCTGCCGAAACGTTAGTAAAACTAGTGTTTTTTCGCACGTTTGTCGACCTCTTTTTATACTGCATTTTCCACCGGATCCATTGAATATCACCCCACCATATATATATATATATATATATATATATATATATATATATATATATATATATATATATATATATATATATATATATATTGTGCGGGATAGTTTTTTACGCAACATATATTCTATTCGAATTTGATTCAAAATTATTCGACCAAAATCAGTACTCGCTACGAATTCGTTTCGAACCTAAAATTCACTATTCGCACAAGCCCAGACGATATGATTACGAGGTGCGTCGTTCGACGGCTCCGGAATTTTCGACCAAATGCGGCTGGTTAGCAGTCACGCACATGGCGCAATAAACGCACCTCAAGCACTTGTGTCTAGCCGTAAAGTGAGCAAAAAAAACCGAAGAAATAAGTAGTGGCGGCGGTACGTGTGCCTACACACACGTACCGCCACTATATATATATATATATATATATATATATATATATATATATATATATATATATATATATATATATATATATATATATATATATATAGTGGCGGTACGTGTGTGCCTTTTGTGCAGTTCAAATCTTCTATAATTATGTACCAACTCGACCAAGCACCTGTTTTAGCTATTGAAAAGATAGTTAAATTACTATTATAAGGCACAGCAACCACAATGAACCCACAGGGTTGTTTATGCATTTACGAAGATGACTCAAAGACACAGCCATGATTTGTTTTTTCAGTCGATGCAATCATCATCTGCCACTCTCTCTGAATGTTTTTTGAACATTTGAGCAAAATTCAAATGCCATCACGTGAGCGTCGACCGAGATAGCATATTAGAGGCCTAGCAGCATGTTCCGGAACAATAAAAATCGACATAGCGCTTTTTTTCTTCTTCATTGGATGTTCCAGGCTACGAAAATCACACCTACGACAAACCATGCATCATTTCACGCTATTTTATGAGGTTTCCATTCGTTGCGATTAAGTGTACACTTTGTAGGCTCTTATCTCCGCGGATGATAAAAAAAATTGCTGCGGGAGGCCTACTGAAGCTAGTGCTTCCATGGCACTGCTTCGTCTGAACGGTAGATAAGTTGGACGAAATGTATCGCATTCTCATTCAAAAAATTCCAGCATATTCATGGAGTGAATGATAAGTGGGGCGAAACTTCGTAGGATTTTATCGGCAAACCGTGAATCATCCGCTGGCCATGTCCGTCTGTCTGTCTGTGTCCACCTGTCTGTGCGTATGTATGTATGTATGTATGTATGTATGTATGTATGTATGTATGTATGTATGTATGTATGTATGTATGTATGTATGTATGTATGTATGTATGTATGTATGTATGTATGTATGTATGTATGTATGTATGTATGTATGTATGTATGTATGTATGTATGTATGTCCATCTGTCTGTCTCTCTGTCTGTCTGTTCGTCCGTTCATCTAGCGACCACTCAAAGTACCACCATCTCGCATCTTTTCATCATATATTCGGATGGATGGATAGATGCTGTGAGCGTCCCCTTTATAACGGAACGGTGACATGTGTGCCACGAGGCTCGCAAGAAAAAAATGAAAGGAAATCATTATTTTTGTGTTGGCTTAATGTCTTATCTACTTCATTAAATCAATCTTATTATAACAAAAAATAAATTCATTTTCTATCTCTTCCTCTTTAGGCAGAGTGACCTCATCTTCCCACTATATCTGTCTTCTATCTCTACTTTTCTTCCACCAATGCTCTAACCATCTCTTACTTGCTTCTATCGCGGACGTGTTTAGCTTTTCATGTTTGTCCCTAAAACCCAACGCCTCATGTAGGCTTGTCCCCACACGTATACCTGCAGGGTGGATATCACCGCATTCAATCAGAACATGTTCAACCGTTTTCTTAGTTTCCCCACATCACGTACCTTATTCTATCTCTTTATTGAATCTCATTTTATGACTACATGTTCTAAGGCAACCCGACCTTGCTTCGAACAGTAAAGCGCTTTCCCTTGAATTATTATAAAACCTCTCCCGCCTTATTTCTTTCTTGCCCTTTCGGTAGTTACTGAGAGCCGGCATTTTTCAATTGCCGCCATCCAATAAATCCTGTCCACCTCTCGGACTTTCGCTTAATCCTCCTTGTTGCCATATCGCCCACACTGCCAGACGTGTAGTTATTGGGGAGCCTCCTAGTTCTCTTTTTCCACTTAGTGTCCACGCTCTTCATATAGAAATACTTGAACACTTTCTGAGCCCGTCTACTCTCCTTCAATTCCCTAAGCCTGTCTTCAAACCTCATTTTACTCTGCCAGGTGGTCAAAATTTCCGGAGCCCTCCACTACGGCGTCTCTCATAATCATATGGTGGTTTTGGGACGTTACACCCCACAAATCAATCAATCATTTTACTCTGAGCTTCCCATACTTCAAACGCTGTTCATACAATATTCCCCTTTCCAGCTTCATTCGCCGCCTTTCCGTGAGCGCCCAACACGATGTGTCCCACAGTCCTTTGATTCACATTCATTCCTGATTGGACCTCTGACTTCATGCACACCGCTGAGTTCCCAAATGTAAGCCTTGAAACCATTACGCATTTCCACGGACCTCGAAGTACTTCGTACCTATTGTATTCCCATAACGCTCTGTGCTTCACTATTCACCATATGCAAATACCGCCATTTAGCGGACATTCCAAGGACTCAAACGAGAGGTGATTACTACATGAAGGGGACGCACGACGCATGTATTAAGGAGCTTCCCCCTCAAACGCCATCTAAATGCACCTTCCTCAGACGGCAGTAATCGCAGTTTAGGGAACCGCAAAAATAATGAGCGAAGCTTGCCTGATACCCCGCCCCCTCTACTCGAAAGAGTACCGTGTGACGTGTTGCTGTCGTAGTTCTTGGCCGCCGCTCGTGAGATAAGCTTCAAATCGCGCACTGCCTCGAAGGTGAAAATCCTTGCGTACTGTCTGCAACTCAGCTGGTTTTCCACTGGCTCCGTCAATGACCCGCCTCCGAACAAATGACAATTTCTAGTGATGGCGTCATAGTTACGTCATGTGAAGTCATCGTGACGATATTATGGCGTTATCTGGTGCCGTCATTACGTTAGACATTTTTCTGTACACTCGCGTTGACGCCGACAAAAAATGTTCCTGTTTGACAAAGCACTTAAGTCTTTGGCATTGATAAGCAAGAAGATTTCTGCAATATAGTACAACGAAGGCGAATTTTATTAGCATAAGGTATCGAGCAAGCACAATGATAACCGACCAGATTTTGGAAGGGGGGGGGGGGGCGCTTGCTCAGTTCTGGACTGAAATTCGAGGTATTGGCAGGAGAGCTACAAAAAAGTAAATGTTAATATTTTGTCATGTTCATATTGAACAAAGAAAAATATACTTTTCCGAGCGGTCGCGGAAAGCGATAGATCAAGCAACTCGTACGTTGTAGTGCCATCAGGAAAGTGATCCCATGTTCCAGTACACTGCAAAATTAATTTGAATGAGGACACGTTGATTATACAGGAGGCTAAATTTGTGTAATGCTTAATATATTCTAGTTGATAAAGTGGTGCACACAATTTTGTAAATATTTTTTTTCTTTATCGTGAGCAGTAGTTTGTTTCCGAATGTATTTACATACCTCTTTTTCCTCTTTTCTTTATATCCATTTCATTTTTTAGATGACATCCTTAATGCTATGAGCTGGGCTAGTTGGTTCTCACGTGAATGAATTTTACCAAGGGAAACCAGGCAGGGACGAAGAAACATTGCCACGGGGGACACCTCTCTGATGTGGGCCACATAAAAAAATTTGATAAAATTTCACAGCAAGATACAACCGAAATTTTTACTTTAACACATTCCCGGCTTTCTTTCTATCTCTCTCTCTCTCTCTTAGCCTAACACATAACGTAAAAACAAACATGACTGACAAGCCGATATCTTGGTAGCGGTTTGAAAACACCGTTAAAGGGAACTGGTCCACGCCAACTAAAAATCCGCTTACCTCTTCAAGTTTCTCACTTGTTGTTACACCGTCTTTCCGCATGCCTTGAGAACATGGTGAGCAGAACAAAAGTGAATGTTGAAGTTCTGACAACAGCTGGGAGAGGCACTTGTTTACTTCACGCGTGTGTAGTTTTACGCAGGCACGCTTGGGCCTATGTTATTATAAAGTTTAAGAGCTATAGAGTGTAACAGGAAAAACTCACTGCGACTGCTTTCACTCTCTGTTCTGGATTGTATGAGTTGCCCTGTGCGGCGAGAAACTTGTGTGCTTGCAACAGAGCCCCGGGGGCTAAGCCGGGGAAAAAATGGGAAAAAAAAGAAAACGTTGCTTCAGAATCTTATATTTCGTCAACGTACAAGGACAGGCAGAATAAAGCAACATCTAGTGGCCTACAGCGCTTCGTTTTGTCAGGTGCTTCTTTCTGTGCATTCTTGCCCTCCGTCGTGAACAGCAAAGTGTAACATGACATGTAGCCACCAACATCCATTTAAAAAAAAAAGGCTAAACATGCACCAAGTCGCACAAGGCTTGTCACAGCCAAGCTGGATGATTCTGAAGTATAATCGTATTGGGGTGTTGCTATGGGTTTTTTCTAGGTTGTTGCTAGGCTTAATTTCGGTGATGCTACCGTTGAAGCTTAGCGACAGACATGTCAAAGACACGACACCGATGTCGAAACTTCGGAGAGAGAAACTCGCGCTGAAATCCAGCGTTCGCACTTCCCATAGATCTACGCGCACGTGGATCGTTGGCGAAGGCCTTCCATCGCTCCAGGTTCTCACTGTCGCAGTCGCATTTCCCATTGCATATATAGCATTATCTCGTTGTACGTAGCACTGAAGCACTCCGTATCTATGCCTCGGTGAGGCTTAAACGTGTGGCCACGGTGTTTGTATCTAACAATCTTAGGAAAAGGTAGTGGTAACTGCTAACTTTGGAGTAGTAATGGCTTGTCACACATGTTACAACCCTTGTAGTAAGCGCAGTTAGTAACGGTGAGGGTGGTAACAGCTACTACCTTTGCTGCTCCTCCACCATTTAGTAACTGTTACTACCCTAGCCGTTACCACCCATGGGTAGTAACTTTTAAAAGTTTGAAGAAAAATGTCGTAACCGATACTGCCCACTTCTTTCAATTTGGCATATTATATCTGTATTGCTAAAGCTCGTCAATCATTGTCTCATTATTACACAACTGGGGGTAATCTAGTGTGGTGTGCCATGTACGCGAAAAAATACGTAACCTAACAAGTTCACCATTTTTTACTTTTTTTCTTTATTTATGTTCACTATTTTTACGCACACAGTATGAAGTAAGCGTGGGGTATATATAGCCCCTACTTTGCAGATGCATATCTGGCACAAGGGAGCACTTGTGTTTCAGGATGAATTATAACAAACGTAAATCTATAGCACTATATTGTGTTACCTGGTTACGTGTTTTTGGGGACGTAGCACAAGACCTTCAATCAATCTTGCTTATTAAAATTTATATGCCATATTTATTTATTATTAAACGGCCACAAAAAGGAATTATGTACAGTAGCCGAATCATGGTACCGAACTCATCCTCAGAGCATTTAAATGCTTCACACAGCTAATATATCAGCGGTTAAAAGGTAACAATTGTTTTGGGGTCTTACACGCCAAAACAATGATAATATTTGGAGACACGCCGCAGTGGATTAATTGTGACCATTCTCGGGGTTAATTGTGACCGTCTGGTTATTTTCATCCGCCGGTATTGTTAATTTGCTGTAATTTACTAAATTTGTTGTGATTGCCTATTACAATTCGTGTAGCACTTGCTTATGAGTCGTTAACTTGTACTTCTCCCTTTCGACAAGCCCCGCCGCGGTGGTCTAGTTAGTAGCTAAGGTACTCAGCTGCTGACACGCAAGTCGCGGGATCAAATCCCGGCTGCAGCGGCTGCATTTCCGATAGAGGCGGAAACGTTGTGGGCCCGTGTGCTCAAATTTGGGTGAACGTTAAAGAACCCCAGGTAGTCGAAATTTCCGGAGCCCTCCACTACGGCGTCTCTCCTAATCATATGGTGGTTTTGGGATGTTCAATCCCACATATCAATCAATCAATCCCTTTCGACAATATCAGAATGACGTTTACATATCTCGGTTGCGTAATTTAAGACAAAAACATATTTTTTTATCTATGGATATCTTCTGCGTCATTTTTCCGTTTAGTGATTATTCGTCGATCGAGACGATTGCTCGCATAAATTATCAGAATGGAAATCACACACTATTTTGGATAAGATAGTCAACAGCCGAGTAGCAGAAAGATAGTAACGGGGCAAGAAAGGTAGTAATGGCTGCAGTTACTACCTCCTTCATTCCACTTACTAACTGTTTACTGAAGTAGGTAGTAAACAGGTCGCAAAAAGTTAGGAACAGTTGCAGCTAGTAACTGTTTACAAACGTAGGTAGTAAACAGGTAGCAAAAGGTTAGTAATGGTCCAAGAAATGTATTAACAGCTGCAGTTACTACCTCTTTGCTTGCAGTTTCTACCTTTTTACTAACTTTTTTTTTTAAGAGTGAAGTTAATCCCATCGGTTTTTTTAAGCTTTCTTAATAACTGCTTACGTCTGTCTAAAAATAATAACTGGTGTGTGTCGCTCATGTGTTTCCTTCTTAGTTTTTGGTGTACCATAGTTAATAATGGCATTTGTTCCGTTTAGTCCACCTCGGTGGTGTCGTTGTTCGGTACTCAGCTGCTGACCGGAAGGTCACGGGTTGGATCCTGGCCGCGGTGGTCGCGTTTTGATGGAGGCGGAATGGTATAGAGACCCGTGTACTGTTTGTGCATGTACAGCACACCAGATGGCCAAAATTTTCGGAGCCATCTAATACTGCGTCTCACATAATCATATGACGGTTTCGGGACATATATCTCCACATATTATTTAGAGCCCTATTTCTGTGGCGTAAACCCGTTGAATAATAGTGTTGGTTCTTGTTTTACACAATGGGCACTATAAAGCTTTTGTGAACAGCTTCAACTGCTTTGCTGTTAAAAGAAAAACTACTTGCTTTGTGAAGAAGTTATTGAAATGTTGAACAGACATGCTTTACCACTCTAGAATAAAGCCCGAGGCCCCAGGGCCGAAGCAAAATACACGAAATAAAGGCGAGGCGCATGACTTCTGGCGTTTCTAAAATATTAAATAGCACTTCAATGCTTGCTTCAGCCCTTAAAGCATCGGCACTAAGGCGTTCGTACTCGAGACGTCCTTATGTACGAGACACTCGGAATTTTTAAGTGCCCCTTTCACCGTTTCCACTCCACGCTCGTTCACTCAATATTTATTATTTATTTATTATTTATTTATGCACGTATCTAGCATACAGTCGCGACGCGCGCCGAACTCCGTGGTTCTCATTCTTCAACGAGTATTCAGTCAGTGATTTCATGCAATCGTTGAGCCGTCTAATGCGCGCGTGGCAACAGTTGAAACCTCAAACAAATATGTGGTATTTCGTATGCGATATGTGTAGTATCAAAGATCAAAGGGGCCGCAGCTATTTCTCAATTAAGCCATTTCTAATTAAGGACTCCGCCAGCTCGCGTTGCGTGATTACTTGATAGCTGTCAAACTAAAACGCTTCGTGGTATCCACTTCGCGTAGTGTTAGTAGAGGGAAGGACCGGGAAATTCGGACAGGTTCTTTAACATTCGGCTCAAGGGCGAAAAGCCTTATAAGTACCGATTCGCTAAATGCTGAAGTGTTCACGTGCTGTGTTTGACTCTGTTTGTTTATGGCTTCGTCAGGACTCGTGTCGTATTTGTCGAGCATCCTCCGGCGCTACGCATTTCTATACTTCAGTGAACAAAGCAATCCTCTAAGCCTTCTCTCACCACCTTCTACAGCACGTCCTCTCTGCGTTACTCCATAACCTTCAGCAGAGTAAGTCACGGAAACGCCGCTTTCTTTCTCTCGCTCTTTCTTTCTTTCCTTCTTTTTGTCACGCACAACAAGCAGCCGGCACCGCTCCACAGGAGCTTTACATGACGTCATTTGCGCCAACCGATCGCTTCACGAGCATGTGTTCAGGCTACTCAGTGCATTATCATGGCACGATATCCGATTATTGCGGCAAAGCGACCGTCTGTCCGTGCGTTTGTCCGTGCATCCACCCATTCGTCCGTGCATCAATCCGTCCGTCTATCCGGACATCAATCTGTACATCCGTCCATGCGTCTGTCTGTCTGTCTGTCTGTCTGTCTGTCTGTCTGTCTGTCTGTCTGTCTGTCTGTCTGTCTGTGCATCCGTCCGTATGTCCGCGCGTTTGTTCGTGCATCCGTCCACCCGTCCATGCATCAATCCGTGCGTCCGTCCATGCTTCCGTCCATACTTTCGTGCGTCCGTCTATCTGTGCGTCCGTCCGTCTGTCCGTTTGTATGATACTGCCTATTACGCCTGACGCAGGACAATGTTAGACTAAGAGGAGCTTCGCGCCTAAAAAGTACGGTGACGAAAGAAGCAGAGGACCCTAATGCTCAGCGTACTAATGCCCAGCTTCGATTCGCATTTTACGTATGTGGACGATAAAGAACTCTGGCGCGACCGGCTGGGCGGGTGACAAATGGACTGCCGCTGTCCCTAACGACTCACAACATAATGACGCAGTTTGCTGGGCGAACATATGGCTGTTCTTTTTCGGTGAACATTTACGATGTGCTCTTGATCTACACTACAAATACGCACAGAAAGTGAGTGTAAGAAGGAAGGAAAAACTGCCAGGCGCCATTAACTACTGCCGTCAAAAGCAGCTCCAATCTTTCTTGCTCTACTGTGCGGATAAGCCCTCGGATAAGCTCTTGAGACCTGAAATGAGCACAAATTATAAGCTTCTTCTTAAATGTAACTTACTACACTTAATAGAGCCTTTTCCCTCGATATCTTCTCACTCAGCGTCATCACGCGGCTAGAGACCTTACGTGAAAAACGAATCTCGGCGTCGTTGTGCCCTTCCCTTCTAATGTTGCGACATTCTCCTTCTCTGAATGTGGTCTTTGTAGGCACCATAAAAGCCTCGGTAATTTTCTTAATAGACGTTTGTTTGGCATAGCTTTTAAACACGAAAGTGATTTACGCAGAAGTGCACCAATACGTCGCTGACGTCATTTCTGTCATTGAAGTTACGTTGGCGAAATGCACACGAACAAATGACAAGCCAAAATAAAATGGCCGCAGATCGACCAAGTGAATCCTCATTGGGGATGGAAGTTAGGCCCTCAGGTCCATAATGTCTACGTTCAAGTCACTGACCAGTATAAAGGACAGACAGATGAACGAACAGACGCACAGATGCATGGACGGATGGACAAATTCACGGATGGATGGATGCACGGATGATCGGACGGACGGACAGATACACGTATGGTCAGACGGACGGACGCACGCTCAGATGGATGGCCGGACAGATGCACGGACCGAGTATGTTCTTCGTTTAAACCATATGGGCGCTAAGTACACTCTGTGGATGATATTGCGCACAGATGTTTCGACCCTGCTTTTCGACTGCGGACGACGGCAAGCTTCGACGACAACGGTCGGAAATCGTGAAGACCTAAGGAGATTCGCTCTCAAAAAGTTTCGTTGGTTAATAGTCCCTGAGATTCAAACCCGCGGCCCGTAGGTCTGTGACGATAGGTGCCTGGTGCTCTATGCCCACTGCGCTACCAACACACATTGTTATGCCAGCGAGTCCTCGTCAAACGTCCGTGCCTCGGAAAAAGGCAATCTGGGTCAAGGGCAGCCCGCAGCCCGCCCGACGCGAACATCTCAACGGCGTGAACACGCGCGGCGCCCCTCTGGCCCAGGTGCAGTGAGTCAGCGGCGCACGTGACAGCGAGCCGGCGGCCGCGTGCCTGGTGGTCTGACGCATGGCGCGGCGGCCCCATTGGCGTAATCTGCCCGGACGACCAGCGGCGCTTCTGATTGGACATTTTTGGTTGGACCCGGTGTAAATAAAAGAAGCCCTGCGGCGCGTCGCGATCGGCGGTCCTATGTGAGTGAGAGGAGGCCCCGTGTCGGAGAGCCGGCATGTGTGTGAGTCAGCGGTCTTAGGCGAAAGGCTGACCTATGTGTTAGAGAGGAGAGTTCGGCTCTTCGAGTCTCTGTCGGCCCCAGTGCCGAAATTGTAACGCCTCTGTATATATGCTGTACATAAACCTTGTTTAACTCACCGTCGTCTCGTCCGCTCGTCTTATCGGCTCTGCGCAGAAGCAGTCGCGAGCTGATAAACATACTCTACGCAACAACATGCATGAAGCTTCACAAACGCGCCTTAGGTCTCTCACACCTTCTCCCTCTCGCAGTGACCCTACGCTCACGACTCAAGCTACGAACTTTACCAGTCTCATTCCTGAACCGCTGTGTGTTACATGCGTGAGCACTGGCGTATGTTACCCTTTTGTGACAAGCGCCCACCTTGGCGTTTTTCTCGTCAAATGAAGACGCTCTCAATGAAATTCGTATGGAGGACCTGTGTTTACTATGGGCTCGATGACGTCAGCTTTGCGCGTGGTTCACCATCTGCTGTGTCCAGGTGTGTTAGGTAAACATCAGGTGCCACTTGTGTCGAATCATGATGATGATGATGGACTACGGGATGGAGATCTGCCACTATAGACGTCAGCGTGGATGCATTTACGTCAAGCGGTTCTATAACTGCCAGGCACTAATAGACATAGATGGCTCTCAAACATTCGAGTACTCCTGTGAAGACATTGTTCCCCTTTATTTTATGCCCATTCCTAAGACAGTCATCAACCATGTTTTTTTATGTATCTTTGACGTAACCTGACTTGTACATATATATTGATGCGCCTTCTACACTAAATGCTTCACTTTTTTGTTTGTTATAGATGTGGCTTTTGTGACTCGGGAACAAGACGCCCAAAAAGCTACGTTTCCAATGGTAAAGACTTCATTACCACCAGAAGAAGGTCTTCGAACACTTCGCGAACGAAAACAGCTGGAATATGTAACAAATTTTAACGCAAGTTGTAACTATATTGATTATTGTAAAATTAAGGAATGCCTCCTCATACTATCCCGCGCGAATGTGTAAATGCACTCAAGGAAAATTCACAGGCATCATATTTTTACACTATTAAGCATTACGTAAAGAGAGAGCCAGACGTCCCTTATAATTGCAACAGTACGTAGCTGTGAACCATATATCATTATCCCAAATGATAACTTACAGAGGAATTCCCCAGGGTTCCATTTTAAGCCCTTTTCTTTTTCTATTTCAGAAGACGGCATTTTATACGCGGACGATACCAATATGTTCCTCACAGCTGAAACAGAGGCCGATCTTTACAAAAAAAATTTAATGACGTCCTGCTAAAGCTATCTAACTGGCTCCAAGCAAATCACATTCTCGAAAACACAACGAAAAGTAACCATATATATTCACTCCAAAAAGAAAAACACCCGGCTAATGAACACTGCATTTTCGAACATCAATAGCCTTCCTTCGAAACGAGTTAATCACACAAAATTTTTGGTGTTCATCTCGACAGCCATATAAACTGTCATATACATATACATGAAACAACACTCTATCTGTAAGAAAATACCAATATTGTATAAGGTGTGTTAAATTTTCCCTATGCACATCTTTCGCACTCATTATACAAGTTTAATACATTCACACATTACATTCTTCATTACCATATATGGACTCTCATACCCTAACACTATATTGCCAATTATAGCAGAACACAGAGCTCCAAGCTATTATTCTCTCCCTAAAAAGAAGCGATTCAGTTACATTTTCATTCTCATTACTTAATATTCTTTCTGTGAAACACTGCATTGATTACCTTGTTCTCGTATTGCTGTATAAAATTATACATAAAATTGCACTGTGTCCTATAAAACTTACTTACCAAAAACACCCCATACCCGATACGATCAGTTACCTCCAGTACTTTAACAATTCTAAAGTCTCTCATAAATTATGGATCATATACATTCACGCATACCGCATGACATCTTTGGAAGAAACTACCACCAGACCTAACGCAACAGTATAGTCGTTTACCTGTTATAGAACAAATTACGTTGGTTTGTGCTCTCTTTACTTATCTGAATCCTAACTTCATTATATCCTCGTTATACTAATTTCTTGCTCGCTATAGTGTTTGTATAACAACATATGGTCAAAGAATCTCCTTCACAGCTGCCCTGCGAGTTGTGGGTCCCTGCACAGAACTAGATGTATATATCTTCTTGTCAGTAATGAATGAATGAATTAAATTTTGCCGAATGGCCCAAGCTTCGTACTTAACTCCTGCAGCACTGCACTCCAAATTGTATGGGACATCTACAACCATAAAACAACGACGTGAATCTTTGTGACATAATGATTATGGTGCTACAACAACGCGATGGTGGTATGGTGATTAGCAGAGGCCCAACGACGACAAAGCAACGGCGTCACGGCGGTTGTGGTTCAAGGCAATCAGCATGCATGCAGCCGAGAGCAAGACCCCGTTTTGTTGAAGCAGTGCACACGTTGACTATACGACAACTATGCATGGTCCTTAACGGGGACGTTTGGCTAATCTGCGTTCCCATATATAAATCAGACGGTCCAGGCGTTAAACTGCGTGCTCGTTATGTCTTCTCTGCGCCCATGCCTGCTCATAGACGTACCCATTGCGCTAATCTGTGTCACATTAGTTCATTCAAGGCTCAAAGAAATAAACTCAAGCTTTCATTCACGCGGGTATCTTAATTTGTTTATTTTTTCATGTGTACGTTAACATATAAACGTACTGTGTACAGAGTACATGGTCATGTTGTTCGTTAATATCGATGATTCGACGAAGCATCGTCTAGTCGGTAAGAAGTATGAAATACAAATGAAACAAAGTAGCGCCGACCAAAATGAAAAGGTTTAGGACATTAAAAGGATGTTTCGACTATACGGTAGACGAAATACCATTTTTAATATTCCAGACCTTTTTTGTTTTGGTTGGCGCTATTTCATTTTGTAGTACACGTTATTCGTTACAATGTGCTACTTGGTCACGCCCTCAAACTTTACAGCAAACTTCACTGTAAAAATAATTAAAAACAGTTGAGTGGTACAGTTGGTGATGTAACAAGGCAGCCGTTTTTTTTTTGTTTTTCTCTTTTTTTCCCCATCATGAACCTTACCTTTTGGTCTGCTTCAACCATCAATCAGCCCTGCATGCTGCAAAACTTTCGCAGAAAGAGACCGACAAACCCGTCCGGTGGATATCGAGCCGCTTTCTATTGTTTTTGCGAATGAGCATGCCGGAAATACCGGCATATTCAATGTAACATCATGGGTCGCGTAGGGTGTCATTAAGTGGAATCCGTCATGCGCATTGATCCTCTTCGTAAGAATATTTCGATAAAACCTGCTTCGTACTGTTAAATGAAATTGCTACAACAAGTCACGGATTTCCGACAGCTCTGCGCTTTATTTTTATTTTAATTGTTATTACGTTTGTGCAACTTGAAAGGAAAACACGCGTTCACGCGTGTGGCGTAATTGTGTACCGTTTCTCCGCGGGAAAACGATTGGAATGCAAGCACCACCTTTTCGCATTGTCTGCCGTCGCCTTCTTTAATCCCCAAGGAATGATACTCGCATTCATATACTTGCCAAACTTTGGTGTCGTTGAACATACGGCAGTAGAGAGACCTGAACTGTCACTGCCGGATCTGCTCTGAAAGATGAGGGCGCTAAAATTGAGTCGAGCGTTCTGCAGTGGTAAAGCACTGTTGATCGAGTTCTCGCGGCTTGACGACCCCGTCTTAATTCTCCTGAATTTCTGCCTTGTTTGCTACGCATGTTCTGCAAGAAAAGTATTTGCGCCCTCATAACAGACGTAATTGGGTCAAGTAAGGCGTAACCTTATCATGATTGTTAGTATTTTTTCTATTTCGGATATAAAGGTCGCGGGTTCGATTGCACCTGCGGTGGTCACATTTCATTTCTGGCCAAATACCAGAGGACCGTGCACTGAGCGATGTCGGTCCACGTTAAAGAACACCAGACGGTTGAATATTTCCGGAGCCTTCCTCCCCTGTGGCGTCTCTCAAAATCATATCGTAGTTTCGGCCCACAAAACCCCAGATATTATCATTAGGATGCCACGTAAAGCGGCAAAACTGCCGCCGTCTCGCATATGAAATGTCATTCAGGACACACTCTTAGAGAAAAAGGTGGTAGTACTTGCTAACTTTGGGGTAGTAATAGTTTGC
The DNA here is from genome assembly GCA_013436015.1 of Rhipicephalus annulatus. Lineage (NCBI taxonomy): Eukaryota > Metazoa > Arthropoda > Arachnida > Ixodida > Ixodidae > Rhipicephalus > Rhipicephalus annulatus. The sequence goes on along the minus strand of WOVY01011499.1, from coordinate 70,049 downwards.
CACATATGTTACAACTAGAGTGTACTAGAATGGGGGAGTGGGTCCACTGAAGGCTCCACGCTGAGGCGTTTTTTTCGGAAAATCCAGGTGGCGCTACCATCGCCTTCACCTGAAGACTTAGCCGTGGTTGCCATGGTTACAAGTCCCCTTTGCCACGCGGTTCGCGACGGGTGGGTAGTCTGATAGTTCGCGCGGTTCGCGTGCTGCTCGCGCGTCTGGCGCAGTCTCGCAGCGTTGTTGCTTCGTTCGTGCGTGCGTGGCCGTGAACGGCGTCGCACCGTGCTTCCGCGCCAGTTCAACAAAATCTTAGTATGCCTTAGTATGTATTTTTGCTCGAAGTGCAGCTCGCAAATGGCATCGGTGACTTGCAAGGGCCGATCAGCGCGGTTGAGATTCTGGTCCCATAGCCGGCGTCTTTCTTCGTCTTGAGGTACTCCAAAGAGTGAGAGCTTGGGCTGGTTTTTAACTCTGCTGTATCCGGTTTGGCAGCCTACGACACAACAGTAATTTCTACGCCTAGACGTGCTCATCCTCTAATCTTTTGAAGCAGCTTGGAACGCTCCGTTATGCAACCAGCAGACACATATCTGCGCACGCAAACGTGCCGTCTGCCGCGTATTCTTTGTCCAGACGGCTTTGCTCAAAGGGAAATACAAACCTACGCGTTCACGAAAAAAAGCATACATTTTATTTCATGTCACTTGTTTTTGTCTCTAATAATGTGTAAAAAAAGAACCAGGAGACAAATTGTGAAAACAGCGCACGAACGACGGTGCATCGAACAGACGACGGCGCGTCGAGCAGACGACAACATCGAGCGCTCAGCGTCCCCGCCAGCGCGTCGTGCGGCCCGAACCGCCGCACGACTCGCACGCTCCCGCCGAAACTGACGTCACTTCAGGAGAAGGCTACTGCAGCGCCACCAAATTTTCCGCCGTTTTTGCTTCACCCGCACCGCTTGCCGCCGGCCACAGTGGACCCACTCCCCCATTCTAGTACACTCTAGTTACAACCCTGGTAGTAAGCACTTGCTCAACTTAGGCGCAAACGAGCTCAACTTTTCATTTCCGCTTGTAGACTCCGCATGTGTTCATTGCTGCTCGGTTATTTCGCACGCCAGCAAGCAACCACGCCGAAACGTGATGACAGTACAAGCAACCATAGATGTTTTGCCAAACGAGGTTCTGCTGGCCATCTTGGCATTAGTGGATGGCGCGAGTCTCATCAGGTGCAAGCGGGTGTGCAAGTGGTGGCTGGCACTGGTGGAAACAATACTGCAAACACGGCCATGCTAATTGGAGAAGGATATGCAAGTCAGAAAGCCGCCATGACGTTCTGTATGAGCTGCTCGATGCTTCCTGTTGAAAGGATGAATCTCGACCTGTGCAAGATGACTAGTTTAGTGTATATAAGTGTTGGTACAGCACAAGGGTTGTTTCAAAGCTTTCCTATCACATACGCAACCTGAGACCTTTCAAAGAACAAGTGACGTGCCTCAAGACATCAGGGGATGTAATTGTGAGTAGCCACACGTCAGGAGTCATATCGGTTTGGACGCTCGGAACGGCTGGCCGATAAACTTCATCGAAACACGCGCAGATTCAATCCGGGATCTCACATTGTTCAATCTTCGTGGCCCTGCTACGCCGTGGCCAGCATCGGCGCCGGAGAGCGAGTGAAGTTCACTATTGTTTACGTATACATGTAGTAAGAAGTAAGAGTGGGGTATATATAGCCCCTACTTTGCAGGGGCATGTCTGGCACAGGGTAGCACTTGCGTTTCAGGATGAATTTTTACAAATATAAACCTATAGCACTATATTATACTACCTTGTTATGTGTGTTTGGTGACGTAGCACAATACCTTTATTCAGGCATGCTTATAAAAGTTATATATCATATTTATTTATTATAGAATGGCCACAAAAGGGCATTATGTACAGTGGCCGGAGCAATGTACCGAACTCATTCTCAGTGCATTTGAATGCTTCACACGACTAATATAACTGCGTTTAGAAGGTAATAATAATTTTAGGGGTTTGGTGCGCCAGAACAATGATAATATTTGAAGACACGCTGCATTGGATCAACTGTGACTGTCCTTGAGGCTAATTGTGACCGTCTGGTTATTTTGATCTGCCGGTCTTGTTAATATGTGTTGTAATTTACTAAGTTTGTTGTGATTGTCTATTACGATACGTGTAGCACTTGCTTATGGTTAGTTAACTTTTACTTCTTCGTTGCGACAATATCAGGATGACGTTTACATATCATGGTTGCACAATTTAAAACAAAATGTATTTTGTTGATCTATGGATACCTTCTGCGCCATTTTTCTGTGTAATGATTATACGTCAAGACGATTCCTCTCATAAATTATCAGAATCGCATTCACACACTATATTGGAATAGATAGTCAAAAGCCAAGTAGCAAAGAGGTAGTAACGGGGCAAAAAAAGTAGTAACGGCTGAAGTTACTACCTCTTTCATTTCAGTTAGTTTACTAACGTAGGTAGTAAAGAGGCTGCAAAAAGTTAGTAATGGTTGCAGGTAGTAACTCTTTACTAACGTAGTTAGTAAACAGTTACTACCTGCAACCATTACTGCTGTGTTCTTACTAACGTAGTTAGTAAACAGGTAGCAAAAGGGTAGTAACGGTCGAAGAAAGGTAGTAACCACTGCAGTTACTACCTATTTGCCAGCAGTTGCTACATTTTTTCTAACTATTTTAAGAGTGTACAATACCGTGAGTTTGCAAGTTTATTCACTATCCTTCAACACACACAGCCATGAATTGTGAACAATGACGCGTAGGCAGGAAAATTGCCACCTGATTGCACAACAGAAGCTTAAATAGCGCGCGTGCCGCCTGCGCAGGATGCGAGGCGTACTCGTTGAGGCATTGAAGCATCCTCTTCATTTGGCTCTCTGGCACATGGTGTTCTATTCAGAAACTTTGTGAGCACCGCGAGCTGTTCCAGCACACCCCGATACGACGTAGGGGCAGATTGGGGCTTTGAAAACAACAAGAATAAGGTGGAAAAAAGCTACGGAATAAGCCACTTTGCTTTAGCTCGAAAATTAAGTAGCAGGCATGCCAATTGAAAGACCGCTTCTTAGGCAATTTAAAACAGCTAGTCATTTTAAAGCCTTTTTTTTAGCTTTGCAAGCGACGTTGAAATGAAAGGCTAGAATGAGTATAAATTGAGGCTGCTCTCGAAGGCTGGCTCTGTGGTAAACTGTTCAAATGACTTGGGAAGGTAGGCACTTTGTTGCACGTTGTTGGAAGGGCAACTAAAATGCCCTATAGATCTCAAGCCAAGCAGGTGAGTAATATGCGCGAGCCGCTTCTCGTTTTGCGAATGCCCCTACCGAACAGTTGTTGCTGGGCGGCGTTTCCTTTGGGCTGACTCTCTGTGGCTGTGTGATTGCCGCATCAGCTTTCTTTCTTGTGGACGCAAGTTCACTCAATAAATATCCCCCATTTTCGTTACGCTGTTAGTGCCTGTTTTACTGCTGTCTGCATCTACGTAACTACTATATGAGCTGTACAGAGAAGGAGCATTCGAATAACTAGTAGAAAAAAAGAACACCCGAGTGCTTCGTACAGGTTGTTACCCAGCGAAGCTGAAACGGGCAGCCACATGCGTTTCAGACGTCGCAGCCAAGTCAAAACTACCACTTGAGAAATTCCTGCCATCACCCTGTTTATCTGTTCTCTTCATGCTTAGCAAGTCACACTACACCGTTCATATCGGTTTATATAGTTTAATATATATATATATATATATATATATATATATATATATATATATATATATATATATATATATAGTTATAAACTTCGAGAATAGTGCAGTATAGGAAACAAAACAATAAAATATTTATTTATTCCTAGCAGTTTCGGCTGGTGGACCAGCCTTCTTCGGAGGATGTAAGTGAAATGATACAGTTTTTTTTTGGAGGGTCTTTAAACTGTGAGGGTGACCCTCTGCTACGGGAACTTGTATCATTTCACTTACATCCTCCGAAGAAGGCTGGTCCACCAGCCGAAATTGTTAGGAATAAATAAATATTTTATTGTTTTGTTTCCTATACTGCACTATTCTCGAAGTTTATAACTTTTATTACGGTAGCCGGAAGAAACTCTGATCATCTATTTCATCTATATATATATATATATATATATATATATATATATATATATATGTGTGTGTGTGTGTGTGTGTGTGTGTGTGTGTGTGTGTGTGTGTGTGTGTGTGTGTGGTGTGTGTGTGTGTGTGTGTGTGTGTGTGTGTGTGTGTGTGCGTGTGTGGGGGGGGGTGACGTATGAAGCGATGATTGGTAGAGGCCGAGAAGGAAGAAGTGAGAGTAGAATAAACATGGAGTATGAGCCGGGCCACGTCACCCAGTCATCGTAGCGTCACACAAGTCGGCGGGATGGAGACCTGCCTGCCCCTTCATCAGTCACTCATCATCGACGCAGTTCCCAAGAGGACACCCTGACCATACATTGACTACCGAATTATCGCCTAGAAGGACAACGACCAGCACCATGACAGAACCGTCGGCTGACCGCGACATCCCCAAGTACACCGGATCAGCGGACGACGGACCCGTACAGGACTGGTTCAACCTATTCGAGGTCCACGCCGCCGCTGCATCTTGGTCGGAACGGGAGATGGTTACGAACTTCAGCGACTATGTCACCGGCGAGGCATTTAAGTTTTACGTCACCCACATATTCGACAACGACGAGTCTTGGCAAAAGATAAAAGAAGGAATGATCATCTGGTTTCAAGACTATAATGAAGATTCGATTAGCCCACGCACTCTCAGTGCATTCAAACTCAGTCATCGCAGTCATAAGCAGCCTTCACGCACTCGAGTACAGAGCATGAATGTACGATTCCCGTCACGTGAAGTTAGCCATATGCTCACGAAAATACCACGTGGTCGTGTTCCCAACCTTCCACCTGGTTCCTCATCGGCGGATATATCACCAATGCTCAACTCACTGCTGCATAAAAGAATTGAATCCGCTATTGATGACCGAGATGCATTTAATACCTCATGCCGCATGCGTACTTTGCAAACTGACTTGGCATGCAGCTCAGCAGTGCCACAAAGACAGAAGCATTCACAATCAGCATCTTGTGAAGGAAAGTCTTCTGCAGAAGCGTCTAGTGTTAATCAATTACAAGATCGAAGTGACGTGAATCCAGTATGCAACCTCACTGCCAACAATGAAAACAAAAGCACAGGTGCGACTTCTGATGACACAAGTAATCTTCAGGCAACCACCAACAATGAGCGATTTATGAATACGGAAGATTCAAGTGCACGAAACCCCGCACATTCTTTTGTGCCGGAAACATCTGCATTGGTTCACGTCGTAGAAGCCTGCGAAGGACTTGCTAAGGATCCTGACACAGCACGATCAATGTCACACCACAAGCAAGTCGACGAGACCAAGAAACTACAGCGTCAACGTATACTTCAACATTGTCAACGACGAAAGGAAACCTCATCGAAACCACTTTTAAGGCTCAAAGAATATTGCAAAAAGACCCATCATCGTGGACACATTCTCCACCAAAGATCAAGAATGTGCCTTCCATCAAACCATCTGCGACATCGCCATAGAAAAATCTCCAAAAGCCACAAAAGCACCCCTTGTACTCGGCAGAAACACAGGCAGCACCCAATCTACCTCGATCAACGCGAACGCAAGCTGCCTGCACGACCTGTGCCAAGACGAAGAATTCCATGCCTACGATATCCGAACTGTCCATTCTGCAAGGCGTTCAAACCTCGTTTGTTCTTCACAAGAATGCCAGCTGCGATTTCCGCTATCTCCACGTCCAAAGCATTATTGTGTTATCCAGGACGCAACCATCAGCCTCGCCCACCAGAACTCCTGCGTTAACCGGACTGCTGCACTCTTTCCTGAAGCTTTGCGAGGTTACGGAACACCACGGGGCCATAAAACCAATTGTGCGTTTTGACATTTGTGACTTCTCAACCTCTCCTTGTGTACTTTTCCTTGTTCGTAATCCATGCCTTTTTTCGGGGGGAGGGGGAATCGTGTGACGTATGAAGCGATGATTGGTAGAAGCCGAGAAGGAAGAAGTGAGAGTAGAATAAACATGGAGTATGAGCCGGGCCACGTCACCCAGTCATCGTAGCGTCACACACACACACACACACACACACGCACACACACACACACACACACACACACACACACATATATATATATATATATATATATATATATATATATATATATATATATATATATATATATATATATATATATATATATATATATATATATATATATATATTACGAAAGTGGCAAGATCCTCCGTGCATATATGTATATATACTGTTTTTCGTCGCAACGTAAAAGATAAATCATTATCGGTTATTTTCTATAGGTAGTCGGTTAAACTATTCCCATTCCTTACTATTTTAGGAAAGAGCGAGTAAAAAGTGTTGGTTCTGCATTTAAAGGAAGGAATCTTCCTGCTGTTATCACAGCGAGTGGACATGTGTGGTTCTACAAAGTAGCGATAGCGATCAATATCTGTGTTGGACTTGTATATTTAGAACAACAGCTTAAACCTTAGTTTTTGTGTAGGTACACGGAGCAGATCTCATGACAAAGTGGCCTTCACCTGAGAAACGCTTGAGCAGGGGCTGTAATTATTTAAAACAAATTTTGCCGCTTGATTCTGAAGCTTTTCTTGTCTATTTATCATACATTACTGTTGTAATTGCTATATTATTTCGCGATCCATTCTGAGAATAGAGTACGAAGAAGAAGAAGAAGGTGCGTTAGTATCACGCCACGTCTGTGCTTGAGCGAGAGGGGGCAATCAATCTATCAATCAAAATCAGCGTACGTGCGTCAATAACCGCACAGGCAGCCAAGTTATATCGGCCCTTCTTCCTTCCCAGTATGAGTGAGTATTACTTCGTTCGATATTGCGTTAACTTTGCGATGCTGCTGCTTTTCCATGTCTTGTACGGAAGCGCGGTCCGCCGAGTAATGATGTAGCACCTGCAGGAGCACAAGGGTTCCCAAACGGTCTGCCTTTCGGGAATTCAAACGGCATTTCCCGTGCTAACCTTTAATTTCTTGAGCATGAAGACAATCTATGGTTGGGGGAGGGGTAGGATACAGGTAAGTGATTATAACGTTTTTCGACGTGCGCAACGACGGTATTAACGCGGTTGGTATTGCTCTGTTTCCTTCTCTTTAATATTAAATGCCTTCGCCTTTGGCGTAGAGCTCCCGACAATACATGAAACTGCGATTCACCCCCGCGCCCAGCGACCATACAGTGCATGCTTCATGCAACTGGCAGCGTAAGCAATATGTTCACACAAACGAAGTGCTGGACGTGCAGATACCTGTTTTATTTCTCGCAAAACAGAAAAAAGGAGGCACGCCTTGTTGAATCCAAAATGCAGTGCATATTTACTTGTCTAAATAAATAAATTAGCTGCTAACGGGAGTAAACCGGGAGTTAACCGGGAGTGTGGGAATGCCCACACGCATCAACCTGGTTTAAAAAAAAAGGTCCACATGAGTGCGCCATCTGTCGCAAACTGCTAGAAGATGATGCAGGCACCGTGACGTCTCTCCTATTCCTCCACCTTGGTTACAACGCTGTAGACTTTTTTTTTTACTTGGAGCACTGCTGTGAACCAAGACATTGCAGTGATGCGTAGTTTAACTTCGAATCATTCGTATAAATGTATTATTCTAGAGCAAGTGGAGCTTAACGCTTACGATTTCAAAAGTCTTAACATGACGTCGTTTCGCTGGCGCCTATCGCAGCAGGCGCTTACTCATTGGCGTTTTAGGATCGCAAAAAGTCCAGGATTTCAAAAGTCGGTTATTGAATATAGTCTGAATGTTGCGCTGAAGTATTTAGGTATCTGCATGCCTGACGCTTATTGCACAAATAGAAATTAGAACCGGGCAGCTTCATTTTCTTTTCACGACCCCTTTAAGTACAATAATGAAATAAATATTATATGGCTTAATAAATTATTTACCTTCACACTTGCTTTTTGAGGCATTTGACACAGCAGTTTGCAAAAGAGGAGTTTTGTAAAAGCCGTAGTGTCAGCCAACATAGGCAAAAATAATCCTTCTGTGTTCTCTATTACAACGTTGCTGAAGTTTTTTGACATACCGAAATGTTATATTGTTGTGCCACAGGTTTGACAGCACAGAGAGGACAGCCAATTTTCGCTGCCAACACGCAGCAGAACCGTGAGTATGAACCACATATGTACCCCCCCCCCCCACCCTGATGCTGCTTACTACTAAACCGTGAACAAAACTCGCGCTCTATTCTGAAATTAAATGGTCATCGTGCTTAACACTATATTTCTCAGATGCTGTAAATACTATGGATGCTAACCAAGAAGGGCGAAATTATAGCACTCGAAGACATACTTGTAGCGAAATATTCAAACTGTTTCATAAAAAATACCTATCACAATAAAGTATGCATAACAATGGCATCACATGAGGAAACCGAATACTATTTGTATACGTCATGCCAGCCCCTCTTCCTCCACCAAGCATGACATCACCGCTTGGTCAAAAGTGGGCCAATCTCGGAGGCTGTGTAAAACGACGTTATTGCAAGAAACTTACGAGGGGAGGGAGGTCAATAAGTCAAAATAAATTGACTTAGGCGAAAAAAAAAAGAGAATGGATTTCACCAGTGAGTCGACTGAAGCACACGCACAAGATAGCTCGCGAGTTCCGGCTACAAGTGACAAATTAGCATGGAAACGTAGAAATCGTCAAACTAGCGGACAAAAAGGGTACATAAGTTAATCACAAAAAAATATTACAAGTGAAGCAGCTAATTTTTCGATGAAATGTAGTTACTGGTGATCGCACAAAAAATAGAATAGGTAAGGCAGCGTTCGATAACCTGGCGTTGTTCTTGGATATTACTGAACATGCTCCCAAAAGAAAGTAAGCGGGGCACCCGTCTCGTTCCATGTCATCCTGTAGGTACGCATTGGTTGTTGTCGTTCTTAAGTTCTGGCACAACGTCTATTTTCAATTAAACATTCTGCTTCAGCACTTCCTGAACCTTTCAAGTACGAAGCACATTAGGGTGGTGGACTGTCGTATGCTGTCACCGTACGCTCTCGTCATCGCTGGGCCTAGCGCAAATGGAACTACATATAGAAGCTGTAACACGTTAAGCACAGAAGAGAACTATTCTTCCTCTTGTTTTTCGAGCGTCTATATTAACGCAAGCAAAGCCAAATATAGGTTAAAACGTACTGCCGGGCTACTTGGTAAGGCAATACAGCGTATGGCAGCGCACACCAAGTTACAAAGTGAACACGTGCACAAAAGGACGACACTATCGCGCTGATGCACTGAGCGACTATGTCGTCCGTTGGTGTGAATGCTCTTTTTGTAACTTGCCGTGCGCTGCCATATGCTGTAACATATAGAGTGTGCGTCCGTAAAAGGTAAGTCTTCTTCCTGTTGGCCTTCGAGTGCATTCATGATATAAAGTGCGGGTATTACTTCTATGACTAGAGAAACAAACATAAACCATGTGTAAAAACTGAGAGAGGAAGCAAGCGAGAAATATAGAAATAGAACGAATGGACAAAATACGAACAAAATTGTAGAAATAAACACAAATAAACAGAGAGAACACAGATAGAAAACTGGACAAGAGAAAAGGAAAAAAAAAGATAGGAGAAAGCAAAAGAGGAACAAAGAATACTGCCCAGCTGCGCACTTCTTTCATGTTTCGCACCCTTGCTCCGACATTCCCTTTTTTTTTCGTTTCTTTAGCCCGGCAGTTAGATGAGAAGTTAGTTGATTTGTTGTTTACCTTATCGGAAAACCATCCGAAAACACTTTGGAGCACGATGAGTTGTACCGCATAGTGCGAGAAGTTATTTAAATAGTACTTCGTCTGAATAATAATAACCAACCTATAGGATGACGAAATTGCTAGAAGATCTAGTTGGTCAAGTCAGTGTTGTGAGCGATTCTGCAGAGGACATGCAATTTTCTGCTTAACTTGTGTTCATGGACCCTTTCGCGACTGTTGGTGATTATAGCCGCCATGAAATTTCAGGACAAAGTAATCAAATACGACTATGCTCGTCGTCAGCGAAAATTAATCGCACACGAAAGCAATGAAGACTATACGCGCTATGTTTTTTACGCTAGATGACAGCATTTGTTCATAGTGGAACATTTGTGTCTTGGCTTTCACTTTATGTCCATGCGGTAAAGCCACCTTCAAGTTGTCTTTTTCTGCATGATCAGTGCAACAAAGAAACGTCATTCAATTGAAGGAATGATAACGATTTATTCAAAAAACAAAAACAACCTATCAACCTTATCAATTAAGCAAAGATGACATTTTCGGTGATTCTGGCATGTTTTTGTTATTTTTAGGTTGTGTAGAGGTTAAAGAGTCTGAGTACACTAGTATGTTGATTGTATTGTGAACTAGGTGCACGATGCGCTTAGACCTAATCTCTTACTGAGTTTGATGCTGCATAGCCTTCTGAAACTACTATACATGATAAAAAACCATTACATAACACATGATAATAATAAAAGCCAAAATGCTTACATAATAAAAACCAGTACTTTAGAACCATTAACAAAGCAAATGACGTGCCACCGCGTCTTCTTCTTCACTTTCGCATTTCTTCAGGTCCCTCAATTCCTGCTTCTCCAACGCCCACTTCAAACCGTGATTTTGAGTTATCGTTTTTTTTAAGTATGGGTACAACAGTTCTCTTATTACTAATTATCACGCATGTAGCGTTTCGTTATTTTTTGTAATGTCACGTGCGCAGGTTTTAAACCACCTTTGTTGTTTCTGCTGTTGCTGCTATCATTGTTTGAGTACCCAAGCTACCCATCACCATGCAAGAAAATACCATGCAAACGGCAAAGCGGTATTTATTTGCAGTTTATTAATGTGACGTGACCCGTGTCAATTTGCTACGCAACGCCTCCTAAAGCTGTCAGACATTTCGTTCATAAATTTTTTCTTCAAAAGTCTAACTCATTTTCCCCGTGTTTTTGAAGGCTAGAGAACTTTAAACGTTTCATACAATCGTAATTATACTTCACAATTGTTGCGCAATTGTCATCGAACATGCTCAATTGGAACTACAATTGCACGAGAGTATATTATATTGCTTTTCAGAAACGCAGAAATTTCGTTCACCATATTCATTAATACCCAATCCCAAAATATTTGTCACTAAGCAAAGCAATTTGATATAATGTGATACGCTGTGATATGTGGTGATACGGGGTGATATGCTCACTACCAATACGGATTTTGGCGGTGGTGGTGTTCTGCGCCATTGGCAGTGTCTATCGTAGCTATCACGCTCATACTGAACAAAAAGAAAGAAAATAAACATCTTTCGAGCCGTTATAGCAAACCCAGCCACTTTGTGTGGCAGTCCGCTATTCTTCCTCAGAGCCATGCCAGTGCTTAAAAATTCTTCCGTAAAAGATATCACAAAGGCGTCATGTCGGGGTAAATGTCACTTTACAAGACATAATAATACGTGGCAGAAATGTACAATCTCACCAGGTGGTACACCATGTTTGCGGCGTTGTGAGCAGGTGGTTCAAAGCTGTCAAATCATTACTAATAAATCGGGTTATATTTCATGGTTATTATCATCAGCAGCAGCTTCAATAAATTGTGCACCCTGCCGACGCGAAGTAGGCTATGCTGCACATTTAGCTACGCTGGAAAATTATCATGAATCGTGGCTTGGTGGGTACTGCGGCCTGGTGGCTACTAATGAGTATACTGTCAAAGCTGTTGTGACCTGTCGCGTTAATTAAAATCCACTGCTTTCCGCATGATTTGCGTATAATCTAACTAACCGACTGTACTCTTTAGACATTGCACTGTTTGTGACAATATTAGCATTCCATCGTGTAGGTAACGGTAGAACTAGTAAAGATGCAACTAGATTTTATGCGATGGATGTAACCACTTCCGGTGATTCTCAATATAACGTCATTTCGAAAGTGTTTTCAAGTCATAAATGTTATACGATAACCAGGCAGTACAATGAGGCACTATAGTGTGGGCAGCAAAATTTACGTTAGCACGCACCATATTTTTTTAGTGAAATTATGTAGCTAAACGTGACAATGTCTTTGACAAAAAGGAAAATTCAAGACAATGTTCAACAGAAAACCCACAGAGAGCTAACAATACCTAGACTATATTGTCATCTGGGACACTGCAAACAAGGGATATCCGTCAGAGAGGAGAGGCGGGAAGAAGGATATGTAATGACGGCGAGGTTAACCATGTCCACCACTTGAGCAATAAAAGTCAGGAGTGTTTAAGAAAATTATTCACCCACCGTGTTCAACAAGGCCTACGATAAAGCATGCAAACTAGATGAATCGGCACTAGCTAGAAAAAACACTTAATCACAACACAACCAGCTGCTAACATTTATTTTTAAAAAGTAGGCTCGCAAATATAAATAATAACATCCGCAAGTATTTCCTCCGATATTTGCTAGCAACGAGCGACTTGAAGAAAGTGTTTCCTGGTGTACAAAGGGTCTATGATTGCAAGAGTAGAAACATTAAGGACATGTTGAAGAAAACCCCTATTCGAATACCCTGTTCTTTTCTATATAAGTTGTGACGCCTAACATCTTTAAGATGACGTTATAGTTAAAAGCACCAGAAGGGGTTATGTAGTCGTAGTTTTAACGGGATAGCGTTAAAAAAGCTTGTTTCGCTGAAATTCTATTGTCAGCATCACTGTTCATGGTAAAAAAAGCGTTCCCTATGAGCGCTAAATTCAGAAAGAGGAAAATAAAACAAATAAAAAACCATCTCCCGCTAATTGGAACCATGTGGCGGTGGCGTTGATCACGGTGTTGCACAGGAGAAAAACCTGGTAAGGCGCAAAGCACGCAGTGGTACCTTCAAAGACTTTTGAATAATTTAACCGGTGTGTCTGTCTAATAGCATAGTGCAGGTGACTCAAAAAGATTCCCATACGGGCGTAGGTGGGGTCACAAGTCAACATTTGTTTCTGCTCGAGAGACCGGAATCTCTTTTTTGCAATGAATATGGCTTGCATTTACACATTTGTATAATCATTTTGTTCAACTATTCATGAAATACATATCATTTATTCGTCACGGCACGCTATTACACATTAGCTTCTTTTTCTACACGCATTCCCTGCTCACTCTGACCACATCACGTACGTATATATCCTTACGCAAAGAAGAGGAAAAAAAGAATCCTAATTGAAGGCCCTTCATGTGAAAACCTAATAAATCATGTGCGTCGCTCGTCGTTTCAATGGAAGTCCCTTGCCGACAGTGTCTGTGCTCTGTAATCATGTCATGTCCTGTTTTACAGAATTTGCAGCTCGCAGCGCTCCGAGAATGAAGAGTAAGTGCATTATTTATGTGTAGTTCAAGGAAATGAAACGCTAGGATAATAATGATATTATTATTATTATTATTATTATTATTATTATTATTATTATTATTATTATTATTATTATTATTATTATTGTTGTTGTTGTTGTTGTTGTTGTTGTTGTTGTTGTTGTTGTTGTTGTTGTTGTAAAAATAGTGATTCATTGATTGAAAATAAAATCTACTAGTGATTTCCTAGAAACACAGACAAAAAAAGTGTTATTGAAAAATCCTTTCGATTACTGCAACAGGTGAAATGGCTTAACCATTAACTATAGTGCAGGCTGCATGGTGCCTCATTTATTTTGTGTCAACCCAAAGTACTTGCAAACATGCTCTAAAATAAGCTAAAAAAACTGCCCAGTTGTTTCAAATTCAGTGATGCTACAGAAAAGCTAATGTTTTTTGTAGAACTGGAGCGCTTATATAGATAAATTGTATGATACCACGGCTTACTGAAGCAGGACATCTTGCTTACCTTCCTGCGTGCACAGCACAAGTTCGCGTGCGGCGTTTTATTGTACGTCGGTGCTTGTGAAAAAAAAAGGATAAAATAGTCAAACGCAAAATAAAAGAGGGGGACCTGAATTTGCCATAGGGTTGCTGTGCCTGACTTTGCTTTAATTGGGTTAATTACATAACAGGATCCACACATTAGGTCGCAACCATTTCATGAATTAATGAACATGTTTACACAACATCACAGGGGCCTTTGAAGGTAGCCGCCGCTCACTAGTTTCACCGTGAATAGAAACTCGTAACTGAGGCAGCTCACTAGGCCATCCCCATTTCCAATCTGTTTTATATTGCTTTACAAATATTGCATATGTCTGTTATAATAACGTGTTAACGCAAAATGTTGCGAAACTCTCTATGACATTGTGGTGCTTTCTAAAGGGGGGGGGGGGGGGTCTTTTACTACTGTTCGATGATTCCTGACTTGCCGCATATGAAGGTCTCTTTAGAAGTACATCTGAACTCTTTCTGGAGATCATTAGAGGTCGAGCTCAAAAAGAAAGTGAACCTGTGTTTTTGAAGAGAGTTACACAAATGGTACTTCAGGACTCACCAAGAAGTGTAAGCGTAAGCGAGCGCAGGGTTCTCCTCCAGGGGGGGGGGGGGGGGGTATCCCAACGCGCCCACCTCCTTATTGAGTAAATGTATGGGGCAGACTTTGCACCTCAACCCCCTCTAATGTGACTAGGAGGAGGAGGTGCCTATTCATGCTTATGTAGGTAAGCATCCCCCCCCCCCACCTTTTTTTTTATCTTCGAGGGCATGCGTGTTTGTCGCACAAGTATACAAAATTACAAGGGCAGGAATTCAGCTTTTCTAGGACGTGGAATCTATTAAGTAGCACGTCCTTTAAACACGCCCATGACTGTAATTTCGCTAGCAAGGTCGACAACTCGGCCGGTTGGTATGGTTTCATTATGGTTAAAACAGCCACTTTCATTTTTTTCGTTTATTTTTGTATTAGCTCGATTGTGAGCACGCATTCATTATTAATGCACTTCCTCTGATGAATTCTATGTTTACATTTTTGTGCACTCTACTCATAATACACTTGATATGTTTATTTATATATTTATTATTTGTTGGTTTGTTTACCTTTCTATTTATTATTCTTATATTTATTTGTTTATTTATTTATTCATTTTGGATGAAGTTGGTTTCAAGCACGTGCATGTATTGTGCACTTGACTCTTAATTCTGTCTAATCTCACAAACCATGTAGAACTATGTTATGTCATCGCGTTCTGTGCTAATAATGCTTTCTAGTGTAATTCTTCTGCTTTGCTACCAAAGTGGCACGACCCAGTATGGCGATTACTTAAGCCTTTGGTCTTGTCACCCAGGGCAATTTTGTAACAATGTTGGGATGAATAAGCCAAACAAACAAAAACAACACAGAAAAAGTTGACGCAGGAGCCCTAAATAGCAAATTAAAAGTTTTTTTTTAAGAAACAAAATCAACGTGAACTCATACTCGGTGAAACTGTCGGCTTGTGCACACTGGGAAGGCATCGCGCCCACATTTATTAAGGCGATATTGCTGTGTAGGCAAATGGCTACCACGATGGGTGAAATTACAGAAGCCCTCTTTATTAAGACTCCTGTCGATGGAGGTGAAAATTCTGTCGGCCCGTGTGCTCATATTTGGGCATATGTTAAAGAACTCTAGGTAGTCAGAATTTCCGGAGCCCTCCACTACGGCGTCTCTCATAATCATGTGGTGATTTTGGGACGTTAAGCCCCTACATATCAATGAGTCATTGAGAATCCTGGTACAAGCTGCGTCAGCAGCACTCCTTCAGGGTAATTATGTCGAAGTGACTTCAGTTGCTTAGAGTCCTGGTAGAGAGTTTTGATTTATTAGGGTTCTGAAGCTTTTGGAAGATAGGTTGCCATTTTTTACGTAGAGAGTTTTGATTAAGATTCTGAAGCTTTTGGAAGATAGGTTGTCATTTTTACGTGCCTCTTTGTCTACCGTTGCAAGTTCACAAGTTTTCCACGGGGTGAAGTTTTCCACAAGTTTTCCACGGGATGTTAAGAATGTGAAGCTTGCCACGAACGTTTTATTATTAACGGGAAATTATGGCACCGATCGATTCACATCCTCTCGTACGCGCACTCGCTCGGGCAAAACGAGTGACGTCACGGCAGCAGTGAGCCGGCCTGAAAATATTTTTCAAGGTGGCATTGCCAGTGTCCGGTTCCTTGGCACGGTGTCAGCTGTGCGACTCCCCCTCACGAGGCAGGATAAATGAGCCTCGTGAGTGTTGGTACGCGAATGGTGTCTTCACGATGGCGCAAAGCATGAGAATACGAATGTGTGCGAAACGGAGGCAGCTTGATCTCACGTATCACTGCGATTCACGGCAAGACGGAAAAGACGCACACGTTTCGTTTGCGTGCCATTTCACTGAGAGTGTAAAAAAATTACACCATCTATGTAACCATATGTAGATGCGAAGTAGTGGGCACTAATAATGCTTACACTGACGGCTGCGTTGACGCTCGCGCTCATCGTGGCATGGCGCATGAGAGGAGCCTGGGTAGGCGTAAAGCACGCACAGATACACTGCAGTGTTTTCTACTAGAACATGCCCATCGCTGCTGATTTGCGATCAGAGACAAAAGACTCCGAATGGACACAGAGGCCCACTCACGCTGCGGATTGTTATTGTTCGAACAATGCGCAGGAGAAATCTCCCAACGGCACTATTTTGAAGGTCAAGATCCAGTGCATAAATATATGGGGTGGCCAGAGAACGGTTGGGCAGCACCAGCAGTCAGTTATTTCAGTCAAGAAACTCGCTAGCAGATGCTGCACGTATCGGCGTTGCGAGGCGAGAGAGAGAAGGGGAGGGCTAGGAGAGGAAGGGGGGAGGAGGTGTGCAATGGCGGTGTAAACGCTGTGGGGAAGGATGTTTAGAGTAGAGAGGGAAGAGCTAGGGTAAGCGAACAGGCTCTGCTTGCTTCAGCGTTGAAAGACGAAAGAGGGCGGAGAGAGGACAGTGGAAGGGAGCGGATTAGGCGCATGCGTGTTGGAGCGCGGACGCCACCGGATAAAGCTCGCTCATAAAACGATTCGCATCCAATATTCGGCTCGAGTGACAAACGAACCCGGGCTTTCTGCTTGACAAGCAGGCGTTCTATAACTAAGCCGGGCCATTGCTTGAAACTGCTTCGAAAAAAGACACTATATGAATTACGTGTAGTGGGAAGAGTCACCTAACGTGCGCATCAATGCATGGCAGAAGCGTAGAATCGCGCCAGTTGTCAAAATATGTGAATTGCGCAACAAGCGGGTGTTTTAAAAGCCCCACCGATACACTTAGATATACTTAATCACTCGTCATCAGCAGCAGCGAAATCATCAACAAAGTGAGCAGCAACGTAGGTTCACGTGCTGACTTTGGAACACGTAGTGGACGCTTCGATGATTCGCAAATGGTAGAGCTGTGGCTTAGTGGGCCCTTCGCAACTGTTCTTGCAGGTGGCATTGTATATAGGATAGTTAAAGACGGCCAATGTTACGCGCACGGACTCTTGTTAGCTCAGTAGCATCTGATTGATTGATTGATTGATTGATTGATTGATTGATTGATATGTGGGGTTTAACGTCCCAAAACCACTCTATGATTATGAGAGACGCCGTAGTGAAGGGCTCCGGAAATTTAGACCACCTGGGGTTCTTTAACGTGCACCCAAATCTGAGCACACGGGCCTACAACATTTCCGCCTCCATCGGAAATGCAGCCGCCGCAGCCGGGATTCGAACCCGCGCCCTGCGGGTCAGCAGCCGAGTGCCTTAGCCACTAGACCACCGCGGCGGGGCGCTCAGTAGCATCTGGCAACTCTGTTCTCAGAGCCGTTTCGGTGTATAGGAGATGCAAATATTGAAGCAATGATAGCTCCGAAAAGTGGTGCCAGCATCCCTTTGGATTGAACCATGCATGCTATGTGGTTGGAAGCATCATTGTGCTGGGTTATCGTGTAGTTTTTGTTGTTGCTGTTGTTGTTTTCCTTCTCACAGTTTTTATTAGCAAATCGTCCTCATACCACACGTTTAGGATCGCGCTGGCTTTGCGTGATCCTTCGAAACCGTAATATTTTACTGCGAAATGTGCATAGTTGTAAATAATGCCCGAGGTACCAAACTCTATTTGCGAAGCTTTTCATGCCTTAGAAGTGTGGCAGCTTGGGCTAGTTGGTATGACATGATGATAGTTATAGCGAGAGAACAGAACGACGACACAGAAGTGTCCGTGTCCTTCTTGTCTCTGTGTCGTCGTTCTGCTCTCGCGCTATAACTATCGTCTTTTCGTGCCGTTTAACGCAAAATGAAACAGGATATAGTGAAATATATAGTGACAACTTAGTATTACGTTTTTTAGTGTACATCAAAACAGTTTAGCAAGGGTATTAATGCCTTATTACGTTCTCTTTAGCTGGGTCGTAAGTATAACCGTTCTGCATAACTAATGCCATATTATATCAATAACTGCCGTGACATCATAAGCTTTAACAGATGTGTAGTTTAGAAAGAATTAGATTTTTTAAAGCTTTTTTTTCCCTTTAAGCGCGTAAAATAGTAACAAAAAAACAATCTGATGCCAAATGATTGAGCAGCCTCCTCAGAAAAACTAGGCCATGGAGATTCAGAAAATATGCATCTCTTCTGTTTCACTTTCTGTCTGTTCACAACTGAAACGATGTCGCGAGCAGCTGTGCCCATTTTGGAACGAGCGTAGCATTAGTCCTTTCGGCGTCGTAGTTTTCTCTCGTCGTTTTTCGTTGAATTATGGGTCCCTTAGTCTTCCTTTGGCAAATTTTGAAAAGTGAATCACTTTAGCTCGACCTCCTTCTCTTTTCACCGCAGAGAGAGAGAGAATAAACTTTATTGGGTTCCAGCATGCGGGATTCCCTCCGGCCGCGCAGGGCGTGGGGTTCACCCTATCTCACGTTGCACTAGAAGTCCTAATGTCACGCGGGCCTAGACCTCAAGGCCTTCGTGCCCCGGCGCCGCTCGGGTTACTGAGGGTGTCCCCCTTTCGCCTTTGCAGCGCCAGTGCGACCTCGAGCTGCCGGACGGCCCTTCGCTGGTCTTCTGGGTCCGTAGACCCCACACGCTGTTCTACTTGCGGCGGTAACACCGGACCGTCCGCGCTGTCTGCGTCACATCCCCAGAGTATGTGAGCCAGGGTGGCTCTCGCGCTCGCGCACACACTGCACATTTCACTCACGTAGAGTTCGGGGCACACGTGTCGCGCTAGCGATTTTCACCGCAGAGGCCGCGTAGATATTAAGCATATGATTGAGATCTGCATCGACCGATGCCACAACCATCCAATAACTACTGACATGAGCACAGTATAGGCACTTTGAATTAACTTATTCAGTCAATATATTTTAATTATACTAGCAGCTCATTGGTCATTATATTAACGAAACGTATTCTTCTCTAATTTATGTATCTTATACAACCTCTAACCCGAATCGTTTACTTTTTACATGAACATTTATTTGTACCTAAAGTCACCCATCCACTGGGGTTTTATGAGTCATGAGTGGCATTCGTGTCAACGCTCTACTTCTGGTTAGCTGGAGGCAAATTTCAGTGTGCTCCTCGAAAAACGCAATGTCTGTAAAGGCTAGTGCCATAATCTGCCCAATAAAATATATTGCTTGGCTGGTAGCCACACGACCAAATAATACATATTTACCCCGCTGCAAAATAAGAGACACGTGCAACGTGTAAAAAATGCATTTTCTTATCGTCTAGGAAAATTTCGACAGCCTAGAAAAACACGGATGGAGGACAAAAGGGAGACGAAACGCACTTTTGGCCGTCCAGGTTTTTCCGTGCTGTTGAAAATTTTCTAAGCTATGAATAACTAGTTTGCACAAACACTTCCGTTATTTGCCTTTTTTTAGTTTGCTAAAATGGGAATCTACGCGTATAGTCAGTTATCGTGATTTCTGTAGTCAGGCCATCTGATTTAGATAATATTTGCACTGTTAGCTGAAACATTATTGCTATTTGCTTATTTATTACTACAATATAATACCATGAGAGCTTTTTTTAATGTTACCATTATGATGTTTTTATTCATATTGGCCCACACTGTACCTTTCTGAAGGTGCTTTTTCTATTGTAATGGGAGGTGTAGGGAGTGCTGCATGCTGTAACCCGTGTTTTGCATGCGTGTAATTTATGCGTGGTAAGTATCATCAGCCAAGGGTATTTGCCAGTTTCTTTTGTCACCGCACATTTTTTTGCGAACCAAAGGCTTGCAGCATTTTGATTTATTAATTTACCTATTTATTTATAACTTTTTTGCTTGTTTTCAATGTTGATGACATGCATCAGTTCGCTTCACTTTACGACATTGTTGGCAATTTTATCTAGCTCTAAGTTATTCATTGATCAAACCGTATCCTCGTTCAGTGTCCTCGATCCACGCGAACGTCCACCTCTCCGTAATGAACTTTCGAAATACAGCTTGAACACGATGCACCATGTATGTTTTCTTTTCAGTTAAGTTTGGTTATATTATCAGCGTGCATTTCCCTTGAACTAATAATACTTTCATTTTCTCAAAATGCAGCAGCATCAAGCCGAGGGACATCATCCTGCTCTTGTTGGCCTTTGGCTTCATTATCGGTGGCTACATGATTATTAGACGTGAGAAGTTTTTATCAACTTGTTTTGTCGTAAACGCACTTCATGCTAACCCATGCGTTGGCTGCGATAGCGGCACTGCAGAAGCTTAGCTGGTTAACTCAATCTATAGCAGTAAAGTTTTAGGCGATAGTGTGCTGGCTCTGTAATGTATGTATGTATGTATGTATGTATGTATGTATGTATGTATGTATGTATGTATGTATGTATGTATGTATGTATGTATGTATGTATGCATGCATGCATGCATGCATGCAGCATGCAGGCAGGCAGGTAGGTAGGCAGGTAGGTAGTTAGGTATGTATGTATGTAGGTAGGTAGGTAGGTAGGTAGGTAGGTAGGTAGGTAGGTTAGGTAGGTAGGTTAGGTAGGTAGGTTAGGTAGGTAGGTAGGTTAGGTAGGTAGGTACAGTCGTCCACAAGAGTTTACTGACCACGT
Organism: Rhipicephalus annulatus; assembly: GCA_013436015.1. Lineage (NCBI taxonomy): Eukaryota > Metazoa > Arthropoda > Arachnida > Ixodida > Ixodidae > Rhipicephalus > Rhipicephalus annulatus. The sequence continues at coordinate 48,901 of WOVY01011499.1, read as the reverse complement.
GAGCACGAGGCCAAAAAAAGCATCTTCGCGGGCCTACATCATTTCTGCCTCCATTGTAAATGCAGCCGCCGCAGCCGGGATTCGATCCCGCTACCTGCGGGTCGGCAGCCGAGCACCTTAGCCACTAGACCACCGCCGTGGGGCAGTGGCTGCATTTTCGATGGAGGCGAACATGCTGTAGTCCCGTGTGCTCAGATTTGGGTGCATGTTAAAAAATCCAAGGTGGTCGCAATACCCGATGCCCTGTGCTATAGGGCGTCTCTCATAATCATATGGTGATTTTGTACGTGGAAAGACGCTCGAAATTGTAATTGCGAAACTTCAGATATTTCGCACTGCTGTTTTGAATGAACAAAACTGGAGTGCAGCAACTCACATTAAAATTGATTCTCTCCATTGGTTCATGTTGCGTGCTGTTATATTAATGAGTAAATTGCACTCTGTGGCTCTTTCACGTTGACCGTTTAGCCGGGACGCTCGCAATGCGAAGGAAGCTATGCAACGCGTACTGCCTTCGAGACATTGGGTGCGTGCATCGTTTAGGAACATCACATATGTGTGTCATTTTGTGTGATAGTTAATTTGCTATTTCGTTGGAAGGTTTATATCCGTGAGTGGAGCTCTCGCGAAGTAGTCACGTATGGTGGCACGCTAGTTAGTTATAGCACTGGCTCATTTTTTTAGCGATAAAGTTCGTATGTGAGGTGCGTCCACAAGGCGCACTTCTGAAATATGATCGGTGCGTCTAACCACTTCATGAAACTATCCCAGCCGTTCTAATGTATCAACTGTAAATGATGCGCGCTTTCTGACACATTATTGAGGCCTTAGATGCCACACCAAACACTAAAATTCACCCCACCGCGGTGGTCTAGTGGCTAAGGTACTCGGCTGCTGACCGGCAGGTCGCGGGATCGAATCCCAGCTGTGGCGGCTGCATTTCCGATGGAGGCAGAAGTGTTGTAAGCCCGTGTGCTCAGATTTAGGTACACGTGAAAGAACCGCAGGTGGTCGAAATTTCCGGAGCCCTCCACTACGGCGACTCTCATAATCTCATGGTGGTTTTGGGATGTTAGACCCCACATATCAATCAATCATCTGAAAGTACAATGAAATGATGCGTTATTCTGTCCCGGTGTTCCACGTCTTTGTGGCACAATTCGAGACGGCAGCTGTTAGTTCCCGTAGTTCACGTGACGTCAAAAGGAAATAAGCTCCCGAACGATCAATATGCGAGGTATATCTGTTGTGAATTATCTCCTACTATGCACTGCCATGCAGTTGTGTGCCCGTTATGCCTTGTCTCGCATGACTATCGTGTGTGATAAACTGATTTCGCTTTGTTTTCTGCGTTTGCGGTGCGAATATAGCCGCGTGTAGTCGAAAAGCGTGTAATCTTGACAAGTTGAACGCTTACTGCTGACATTCCACGTGTTTTTCTTTTCTTTTTTGCAAAATAAGTGGCGATAATGAGATACTGCTTGTAGGAAGGCGACAAACTACTGTGTCGCTTTTGAATTCGACGTGGTTTAGGTTGAGGAGCACCCTCAGTCCCTGTTCAAACAAGCGCTCGCATTTCAAGTGACCGGAGCACCAGTTTTTACAAAATCCACAAGTATTCACCCACTAAATGGGGTGGCGATCGTTCTCGCAGAGCAAGACAAAAGAAGAAACATCGTCCGCATCGCTGCGAAAACTTCGACGCCAGGGTCGACCAGGAACAAGTGTTTGGGTGTTGGCAACCAGAACGCAACGACGCTGTTACCTGCGAAAAAGGCACGCCGACGAGGACACTTCATACGTTTCGACAGCAAAGTAGGTCAGTATGGGAGAAATAATAACAGTTGTGGTTTGGCATACCAAAAGCACCACAGGGTTATCAGAGACGCCGTAGTAGAGCACTCTGGAAAGTTTGACAATTTGTTGTTCTTTGACATACGTGTACCTAAATCTAAGTACACTGGAGCCATAACGCTGGAAACACAGGGACCAAAAAAAAGAGGACCTGGCGTGCGTAGCAGACAGGACTTCCTTGGTTTCTGTGTTTTCAGTGCTATGGCTTCATTGAGCGTAACGAACCGACTAACCTATAGAAGTTGGTTATCTCAAGTACACGGGCCTCTATAGCATTTCGTCTCTATCGAAATGCCGCTGTCGTGGCCGGCATTCGGCCTAGCGTTCTTGAATTGAATTTTATTTGCCTTGAATTTGTTACAGGAGCAGGGGCAACTGAAACCTAAAGGCTGCACAGCCTGCCAGCCTTCGGGTCAGCAGTCGAGTACCAGTGCCACTAGATAACAGCAGTGGGCGCAATTTGTAGTTTACAGTCCGCCTTCTACATCACAATGACTACGCGTTCATTCTTCGATATTAACCCGCCGCACTAATCTAAAGGGTTATGGTGCTCGACTGACGACACGAAGGGCACAAGATCGAATCCCGGCCATGGTGGCCACAGTTCGATAGAGACGACATGCTGGTGGCCTGTGTAATTATATTTAGCCAAGAAACCCCAGGTATAATCTAAATTTTCGGATATATTCAGTATAAGGCGTCTCTCATAAACCATATGATTTTGTGACGTAAAACCAAAACAATTATTATTATTGTATACTATAAACTTCCTATATCTTTATCATAGTCATGTCAATCAATCAATCAATCTGATTTTTATTGACAAACCAAAGAAAAGATTACAAGATATCTGGACCGTTAGCCTACATTGGCTAGTGATCGGTCCATATCGGAGTACATAAAAGCAGCTTAGCAGAGCATATTTAGCAATAAACAGATATACACAATTATTTATACATATAACTATTCACATATGCACATACATACTACATACATAAGCGCGTGTACATATATGCATTTTCACAACATACCCAAATATAGTTTGTTTCATCATCATTGTCATATATAATAAGTTACTGGGTAAAAGCAATAATTAGCGCAGGAGAAAATGAGAAAGAAAGGCTATTTATATGTCTTGATGCTGCAAGCAAAATAATTTCACACTGTGGCCCTAAATTTCTTGCCACTTTAACTTCTAAGGTAGTCGGTTCCAATTTTAGTCCCATGAAATTCCAATAAGCGTTTTCCATATAAATTATAGCTTGTAGGTAAGTTAAAATTGCCATTCGATACGTGTCTAGTGTTTCGCGATGCTATTGTAAATAGAGTGGAGGAGAGGGGAAAGCTAGTGCCTATAATTTTCTGAACAAAAAGGGCAACCTTATAATCGCGAAGTGCCCAAACTGATAAGATTTGTTGTTCCTGAAATGTAGTTTTATATGAACTTCCATGGTTTCCACATATTATGCTTAGGGCTCTCTTTTGTAGTCTTATTAATGGCTCTAGGTATGTCGTATACGTTACACCCCACGACTCAATACAGTAGCTAATATGTGAATGACAGAAGGAAAAACACAATGTTCGAAGCACGTTGGGGGGAAAGCATTCGCGTGCTTTGATTAAGGTATAACAACCGTAAGCTACCTTTCTACAAACACTATGAATTTGTTCTTCCCAGTGAAGGTGCTGGTCAAAAAACACTCCTAAATATTTAAAAGAAATCACTTCTTCGATAGGGATGTTGTTCAGGTAAAGTTGCATAGACGCCGTGCCAATATCCTTTCGCCTTGATCGAAAAACAACGTACTTCGTGTTCCCCGAATGTAGTGTCAATTTATTCTGTATAAACCAGTTGCTCACGTGTGTCAATTCAGACATTATGTTGGCTTGCAGTGTTGAGAGACTATCTCCTGTGAATACTATGGCGGTATTGTCCGCATACATTAATGCTTTAGAGTACACTAGTGTTTTGGGGAAATCATTTATGTACAGAGAAAAAGTACCGGCCTAATACGGATCCCTGGGGCACTCCACACACTATTGTGCTGTATGCAGATTAGTTATTGTTAATTACCACTTTTTGTTTGCACGAGGACAAGTAGCTTGAGAATAACTGGAGTGAACTGTCACTGAAGCCATAACTTTCAAGTTTTTGTAATAGTATGTTGTGGGGAACTGTATCGAATGCCTTTTTAATATCTAGGAAGACTGCTATTGCGATTTCACCGTTGTGGAGCGCGGTGATCATATTGTGCGAGAGGGTTAGAATGGCTGATGCAGTAGACCTAGCGGGAACGAATCCGTGCTGTTGTGTGGCATATAATGTCATTGTCAACCAGAAAGCGTTTTAATTGAAGGACAATTATCTTCTCGAAAAGTGTATGAAGACAGCTTAGAACCGAGATCGGTCTGTAGTTTTCAGGGTTGTTTGAGTTCCCTGATTTGTATACAGGAACTACTTTGGCGGTTTTTAAGCTAGCTGAATATATATGACAGGTAAATGCATGGTTGAAAATATGACATATCGGAATGCAAAGAAGGTTAATGTTATCTTTAATAACCTTAACTGGTATTCTATCATCACCAGTGGCTTTCTTGACCGGCATCTTAGCCACGACAGATTTGATTTCATCTGTTGTGACAGCTCAAATGCAAAGAGTATTAGCTCATGATTCCGAAAGCCAAAAATTCTGGCAAGTAAATCAGATGCAGTAAACGTACACGTGATTTCGAAAGGTATGTGACGTAGCCACATAAGGAGGCACCAAGATTTGATTATTTTTCTTTTTGCACTGGTACTTAGTGGCGTGTGCAATAAGTGTGTTTTTACGTATATTAATAGTTGTTTATGGCACTTCGTTCAATGGTTGCTAGCTTTGCCCTTTCTCTGTTCTGCACTGAAGGTTGTTATTCCAACAGGCGCTTCCCAAACTGCGACCATCTGCCCCTATTGCTGGCATTTTATACCAACATTCTAGACAATATTTTTAAAATATCATGCTTTATTCCCACTAATTATGACGCCTTATTTAAATCTCAGCAAACTGTTGGTTGGTGCTGCGCTTGCCGAACATAAGTTTTGGCCTGTTTTCGTGCAGCAGATGGAGCACACTTTTTAAATTCTACTGTTCCGAGGGAAACATCAGCGTTGACCGGCAGCAAAAAATAAATAAATATATAAATTAAAAGCTATAAACGCAACAAAATATATAACCATAAATCTTCAATTCGAGTGCGAATCAACTCCATGGCAAGCTGGCATTCTAACGCTCACGCTCGAGATTGCTTCGGGAAAAAACATCATATAAATGTTAAGCATGTAGTGCAAAGGGTGCCATTAACAGACGTAATATTGTTACGGGAGAATAACTTTACTTTATAAAACGAGGAATAAACTCGGTGGTGGACAAGATGGCGCCCAGTTGGCTCACAGATCTGACAACATCGTCCTCCTCTTTGTCTTCTTCGTCGTTCTCATCCTACCGTTACATGATTTCCCCGGCGGCTGGAGCACCGACCCGGTGCTAATCAGGAGGCACTGGAGTAATACGGTTTGAGTCGCGTAACATGCACTACGTCAGTGTGAGGGTGAATGATGGCGGGGTCCGTAGGGGTGATTTCGTATGTGACGTCAGTTACTTGGCGTAAGATACGGTAGGGACCTGAATAGCGTGGGAGTAACTTCTCCGAAAGTCCAACGCGGCGCGAGGGGAACCATAACAGAACGAGATCTCCGGGTGTGAAGTGGACGTCACGATGGCGGGCGTCGTATACGCTCTTCTGATTGTCCTGGGAGTCCAGTAAGCGTCGTCGAGCAACTTGGCGTGCCGCTTGGGCCTTCATTATTGCATCACGAGCGTACTGAGACTTGTCATTTAGTCCGGCCGGCAGGAGGGTGTCGAAAGGTAGCGCAGGGTCACGGCCGAACAACAGAAAAAAAGGAGAGAACCCAGCGGTGTCGTGTCTGGAAGAATTGTACGCGAATGTTACAAACGGTAACGTAGTGTCCCAGTCGCGGTGATCGGTGGAGACATACATGGAGAGCATGTCGGTGAGAGTGCGATTGAGGCGCTCCGTTAGACCATTTGTTTGTGGATGGTAAGCAGTCGAGAGCTTGTGTTTAGTGGCGCAGGAGCGGAGGAGGTCATCAACCACTTTGGAAAGGAAGTAGCTGCCTCGGTCGGTAAGGAGTTGTCGAGGGGCGCCATGATGTAAGATGACGTCCTCCAAAAGGAAATCGGCCACGTCAGTTGCACAGCTGGTTGGAAGGGCCCGTGTGATCGCGTATCGGGTAGCATAATCGGTTGCTACTGCAATCCAGCGATTACCCGCAGCTGACGTAGGAAAAGGGCCAAGCAGGTCCACGCCAACACGGTAGAATGGGTCTCGTGGTATGTGCAGTGGCTGAAGACGTCCGGCCGGAGGGGCATTTGGTTTTTTCCGTCGTTGACAAGGGTCGCAGGCTGCAATATAACGGCAGACGTCGCGGTACATGCCAGGCCAGAAGAAGCGCCGGCGAACTCTGTCGTAGGTCCGTGACACGCCGAGGTGACCCGCTGTAGGTGCATCATGAAGCTGGGCGAGAACAGTGTGACGCAATTGAATGGGAACGACGAGTAGTCTTTCGGGGCCGTCAGGACGCATATTGCAACGGTACAATACACCATCATGTATTTCAAACATTCGAAGGGAAGGGTCGGGCCTCACCGATGTGAGCCTTCGGATAATACCGTCCAAGAAAGTATCTCGTCGCTGCTCGATTCCAATGTCATGAAACGCGGATAGAGAGAAAACGTCGACAGGAAGGGTGGTTTTAGAGGAGTCGCCGTCTGGAGGGTCGACAGGATACCGGGACAAGCAGTCCGCATCTTGATGCAGGCGGCCGGTTTTGTACAGGACTGAGTAATCAAATTCTTGAAGGCGCAGCGCCCAACGGCCAAGACGGCCGGAAGGGTCTTTAAGGGACGAAAGCCAGCACAAGGCGTGGTGATCTGTGATTACTGTGAATGGCCGGCCGTACAAATAGGGACGAAATTTACCGACTGCCCAAACAAGTGCCAAACATTCCCGTTCAGTTATTGAATATTTTCTTTCAGCAGGCGAAAGAAGGCGGCTGGCATAAGCAACAACACGGTCTCGTCCTTGTTGTTTCTGGGCGAGGACTGCACCGATGCCATAGCCACTTGCGTCTGTACGAACTTCTGTTGGAGATGAGATATCAAAGTGGGCGAGGATAGGCGGAGACGTAAGCAGACACACTAGATTTTGAAACGCATCTGCTTGCTCAGGGCCCCAGATGAAGCCAGCGTCTTTTTTGAGAAGTTGAGTGAGAGGGCGTGCTACGTCGGCGAAGTTTTTAACAAAGCGGCGGAAGTAAGAACAGAGGCCAACGAAACTGCGAACGTCTTTGGTACAGGTTGGTACAGGGAAATCTCTTACTGCGCGTATTTTATCTTGATCAGGGCGAACGCCTACAGAATCAACGAGATGTCCGAGGACAGAAATTTCACGACGGCCGAAGTGGCACTTTGCCGAATTGAGTTGCAGGCCCGCCTTACGAAAGACAGATAAGATTTTCGATAGCCTTTCAAGGTGCGTCGCAAAAGAAGGCGAAAAAACGATAACGTCGTCCAGGTAGCACAGGCAGATGGACCACTTGAAGCCGTGCAACAGAGCGTCCATCATACGTTCGAATGTGGCGGGCGCATTGCATAAACCGAATGGCATCACTTTAAACTCGTAAAGGCCGTCGGGAGTGATAAACGCCGTCTTCTCACGGTCCATGTCATCAACGGCAATCTGCCAGTACCCAGAGCGAAGGTCAATGGAGGAAAAATATTTTGCGCCGTGAAGGCAATCCAGGGCATCGTCTATGCGTGGTAAAGGGTAGACGTCCTTCTTCGTTATTTTGTTTAAATGGCGATAATCGACGCAAAATCTCCAGCTGTTGTCCTTCTTCTTTACAAGTACAACAGGGGACGCCCAGGGACTGCATGAAGGCTCGATGATATTCCGAGAAAGCATTTTGTCGACCTCCTGTTGGATGATGCGCCGCTCTGCATGGGAAACACGGTAGGGTCTCCGATGGATGGGACTCGTATCGCCTGTATCAATCCGGTGCTTAACAACGGACGTCTGGCCGAGTGGGCGGTCGCCAAGGTCGAAGATGTCCCAAAAAGATGCAAGCAGGGAACGCAGGTCGTTAGCTTGTTCTTTCGGCAAGTCGGGGGCAATCATCTTGGTTAACACACTTTGGTCTGATGGAGGAGTAGACGAAGTTTTTTCGGCACTCGGGATGCTGTCATAACTTAGAGTGCAAATATGGCACTCTGCCGCCGGCACGATCTCGGCTAGAGATATACCACGAGGGAGGACTTGTGTACATAGTGAAAAATTCACTAGGGGTAGGCAGGATGCATTGGCCGTAATAGTGACGACGGTGTGAGGAAACGCAACGTTGTGCGAAAGCAGGACGTCAACATTGGGGGACACAATATAAACACCGTCTGGGACAGGTGGAACAGGGGAGACGCCTATGTAAGCTACTGTTCGTTGAGGGAGACGCAGGTGTTCTGTAGAACAAAGCCGACTTGGAGGGCAACTTGGAGGATCAACAACATTAGGTAGAGCGAGTTGCACTATACCGGCAGAGCAGTCTATCAAGGCCGAATGTTCAGACAAAAAGTCTTGGCCCAAAATTATGTCATTAGGGCAGTGTTCTAAAACATAAAACAGAACTGATGTGTGGTGTCCGGCGACGCTGACGCGAGCTGAGCACACACCAATTACGGCGACTTTTCCACCATCGGCCGTTCGGACCACAGGAGTTGGGCCAGGAGTAAGGACTTTCTTCAGCCGTGCTCTAAGGTCAGCGTTCATGATAGACACGTGTGCGCCAGTGTCAATGAGGGCTGTAGTAGGTACACCGTCGACGTCAACATTGATAAGGTTCTGATGTGCGGGCAAGGTCAGTAGAGGATTTTGGCATCGGGTCGGTATTGCAGCATCACCTCCAAGAGCTGCTCCCGTCAGTTTTCCGGAGGTGAACGCCGGAACGAGCTTGGGGACGGCGATCGGCGAGATGGGGGCGAGCGGGAGAAAACGGCGTTGCGGCGAAGGGGAGCGGCTGGATCGGGGGCGCGAGGAATTCTCAGGCGTTAGCGGCTCTGTTTTCGGTGATGAGCGTGAATTCCAGGCAGGTGGGCGATGGGGCGGAGGGTGAGGCCACGGAGCAGAGCTGGACCAAGCACGGCAGTGACGCGAAATGTGGCCTATACGACCGCAATTGAAGCATATCGGCCGGTCGTCTGGGGTGCGCCATACCGCCGGGTCGCGATAATGTGGGCTGGCAGAAAAACGTCGGTTGGGCGGAACAGTCACGGGTGGATTTGGTGGGGCGTAGTCTGGACGATGAATGGAGCAGACGTTTAAGCCGGCGTTGGCCAGTTCTTGCCTCACGACGGTCTGTATGAGAGAGACGGTGGCGTGATAGCTTTCGGAGTTGGGGGAGGCTGACACGAGTGGAGCTGCGGCTTCTATTTCCCGACGGACAATACGGACAACGTCACCGGGACTTTCCGTAGAAGGCAGGCGAGGGTCTTCGCATGTGGATGTTGCAGCCGTGTTTGGAAGCCGGGCAAACTGGTGGAGAACACGGCGGCTCTTCGCTTCTTCAAAGCGCCGGCATTCCGAAATAATGTCGTGGACCGTAGATGAATTCTTGAACACAAGAAGGTGAAAGGCGTCATCTGCTATGCCCTTAATAATATGGCCAACCTTATCGGCTTCGGACATCTGCGAGTCTACCTTGCGGCACAAAGCGAGCACGTCCTGAATGTACGTGAGGTATGATTCGGTGCACGTCTGAACTCGACGTGCGAGCTCGTTTTGGGCGGCGCGTTGACTTCCCACAGGCCTGCCAAATAGCTCCCGGAGCTTTTGCTTGCATAACTCCCAGCTAGTCAGTTCTTCCTCGTGCGTCTCGTACCAGACCTTTGCGGTACCTCTGAGATAAAAAATCACGTTGGCCAGCATGAGCGTTGGATCCCATCGCATACGTACACCCACTCGTTCGTATGACTTCAGCCAGGCTTCTACGTCAATGCCATCAGTGCCAGAAAAGGTACCTGGATCTCTCGGGGGCTCCAAGATGAGGGTTGACGGTCCAGTTGGAGAAAGCACGGACGTAGTTGGAGAAGGCACGGTAGTCGGGGAAGGGTCGGCATTGTTGACTTCAGTCGCCATGGGGGAGACCACTAGGCACCCGCTACGAAGCTCCGTTTTGCGTGAAGTGAGTACCCCGCACCTCCCACCAATGATGTTACGGGAGAATAACTTTACTTTATAAAACGAGGAATAAACTCGGTGGTGGACAAGATGGCGCCCAGTTGGCTCACAGATCGGACAACATCGTCCTCCTCTTTGTCTTCTTCGTCGTTCTCATCCTACCGTTACAATATTTCCCGGCAGAAAGGTAGAATTTCACCAGGTGTCAAAACAGATAAGTTGGGCAACGAGTGAGTGGTTCAAAGGCTCAGGTATAATTATAATAAAGCGCCGAGGCATAATTATTTATCAGCAGTAGCAACAGACCCAACAAAGGCGGCAGGTGTACAGTTGAACGTGTTGCCTTACGGACACGTAGTGGGTAAGTACTTCTCGAATTGGTAAAAGGGAATAATTATGGCGTATACAGCCAAATTTTCAACTGTACTTGCTGTATGAATTTTATACGATAGCTTGAAAGGGTGAATGTTACGTGACCAGACGCTCCTTTCTTTCCGGAGCGGCGACTGAAAAGAGAAGCCAGGCTATATCTATCGCCATGCGAACAGGGCCAGATCACGTTACCATGTTCTACTCTTGAAGGTGAAACTCAAGAGTCCCACAATTTTTTTCTTATATAAACACCCGCAATAATCTATGCGTGACTATATTTTGCGCTTTGTATGCGTTTCTCTATGCGTATGAAAAAGCCGGCGCATGTTTGGGAGAAAAATCCCGAAGGCATTCGTAAGCCACTGCGCCGAAAATTGCGAAAACCTGCATTCCCATAGAGAATTTTTTTTTCAATTTTATTAGCTCCACTTTATAGACGGGAGGATATGCAATAATTTTTTGTCGTGCTTAAGCCACCATAACATTTAAGCATCCAAAACCTCGTTTCGAGAAAATGGACACTCATCTTAATAAATTCCGATTAAACAATGGTCTTCATAAAGCTTCTATATGTGACATACTATCGCGGTCCTCATTTAGCCTTATTGTATGACGCACTACATAAGCGACGAAAGCGCTATATATTTTACAACTACCGCGTGCCACTCTTATGTACATACTCCTGCAGGTATTGTGGCAAGTCATTATTATAGTGTTCTTTAAATTTGCGCCACTTATACGAGTAACCGTCTCACATGCCAATAAGTGCGATGTACCAAACGCTTCCAACAACTCGTTGTGGTAAAAAATGAAATTGGAAGATGCTTGAACTTCGTCTTCAAAAGCAGATTGCGACAGCGTAATTGGACTTCGTGCGTGAACTGCTAACCTTCTTCGGTGCTCATTGCACGCCTGAACCATGCCGTAAGGAAACGAATGACTGTTCGCGTGCCAGGGTGTGTTCCAATACTCACCGTAGACGGCTAAATGGAATTTAAACCACCGACGCGGAATTTCTTTGTTGACTCTATCTGCCTGACAGAACCTTTAGGGCTTAGAAGTAGATGGCGTGCCTGTTTCGGCGCTCATCGACACAGGTATCCAATTATCTGTGATGAGCGCTCCCCTTTGTCGTCGTATCCTTTAAGTCCTTGCACCCCTCTCGTCGCCTGCTGTTCGTGTAACTTATGGTGGTATGCCTACTGTCCTTTGAATGTGTACATGCGCATCTGAGCTTCGATGACCACAACACTAGAGTTCTCCTTGCTGCCCAGTTTTCTATGCTTTCTCCAGGAAACAATATATTCAGTCTGTATATTCAGTGATCGATGTTTAGGGCAGGGAAATCGACGTTCATTGTTTTCAATAATAACATGCACTTTCCCTGAAAGTAAACTGTTTTGGGACGTAAAACCCTCGTAATTGTTGTTAGTAGTTCTGAAAAGGAACGGAACCGTATTTCTGGAACATATCGCGAGTACACTCCCTTTCATCTAAAACAAGTGTGCTAACGTTAATACGACTTCATGGTACCGCGGCTTTTTTTTCTTTTTTTTTGCTTAGGAGGTCGGATCACCGTATTATATACCTATAACCAGACTTGTCCACTGTTGCGAAAGTAAACTTGACTGTGCTGTACGTACCACTGTTGATTTGATTGATATGTGGGGTTTAACGTCCCAAAACCACCATATGATTATGAGAGACGCCGTAGTGGAGGGCTCCGAAAATTTTGACCACCTGTGGTTCTTTAACGTGCACCCAAATCTGAGTACATGGGCCTACAACATTTCCGCCTCCATCGGAAATGCAGCCGCCGCAGCCGGGATTCGAACCCGCGACCTGCGGTTTAGCAGCCGAGTGCCTTAGCCACTAGACCACCGCGGCGGGGGTACCACTGTTAAAGAAAACGCACTACTGATCGCCATACATAATTGTGACCCTATAACAGCGAGTGTATGAGCAAACAATCTTCGTTCGCGTCACTAAAGTTTGTCAAGAGGAGTCAGAACTGTCACCCAACAGTAGTCTCATGCAAATCTAAGCGCTTCTGTAAGAGATCGAAAATTACACACGTGGACACAAGTGTTCCCTGTACATGGCTGTTGTTGTCGCAGGCGGGCCCATGGGTCACCGTCCCTTACTGTGCACAGTGGGCGCTTCCGACCTGCACCAGGATTCGATGGTGCCCGAGGACGGTCTGTGCGACTACCTCTTTTTCACACACTACTACCACTCTTCCGGGGACACGTTCGCCGACGACGACTCAAGCAAGACTCGCACTTTCTTAGAGCACGCAGCACGGTCTTCGAGAACAGCGTTTGGCTTATCAGTGACATACCTGTCAGTATACACTCGTCAGTATTTAAGCGACAAACACGTGTACAATTTATTTGTGTTAGCGCAGTTTCACGCCACGCCCGAGCCATTCGAGTGGATCAAGTTGACTAATGCATGTTCATACGTCTCTGTTCAAACGGGTAATGACCTTTTTTTATGCGTATTCCTTTTATTTCAAATTATCTCGCCGTCTCAGTACACGCCAATATCAGAGTGATGTAAGCGTAGCTTCGTGCACCTGAAAAGTTCACGCAGGTACCTGTAAGTTTTACAAAGTACATTTTCTCGCATATTTAATGCATCATATTCTTGCGAAAATTAACTTACCATGCTGTTACTAACATCAGCCAAAGCAAAGGAGGCGAGACTCTTCAGCAAATAATGAAACAGAACCAGCCTGTGTGTCCCGTGCGTTGCTTCCCGCGCATTTATTGATTGCATTCTCGCAAGAGACGTCGTCATGGGGCAGGTTTGTCGTTGCTCGGTGAGAAAAAGGAACACGTGTGTACTCAAAAGCAGTTGTGAGCACTGTGGTTGCTTCACCGAGTATTGAAGCTATTGTGGTAGCGAGTTAAATGTTTCACAGCACATGCAACGAGGGCGAACAAAGAGACACACGCAGCGCAGAACTAATGAATTATTTCCATTTTACTGCCACAACATATGTGAACGTTTCACTGGAAAATGGAAGAACAGGGGAGACGAGGTATACAATACTGCAGTCCAAGAAAACATAACCATTTTTCGCGTGTAACGTCCCAAAACCATCATATGGTTATAATCGAGAGATACCGTAGTGGAGGACACTGGAAATTCCGACCGCCTGGGATTCCTTCCCGTGCACCTAAATCTAAGCTCACGGGCCTCAAGCATTTTCGCCTCCATTGAAAATGCGCCGCTGCGACCGGGATTTGATACCGCGAGCTGCGGGTCAGCAGTCGAGTGCCTTACCTACTATAGATTACCGTGGCGGGTACTCAAAGGAAACAGTTCCCACAAGAAACAAGAATAGAATAGCGCGCAAAATTATAGAGCCCCATAAATTTAATAAACATAATAAAAAGTACATCACTGTATACCTTCGGTTGTGCTTTCGAAGCAACGAAAGTGGATTTTTATTTCAAGACAAGCGATGTCAATTATTGGTTCTGTTTCCTCTGACTGTAATACTGTACGCCTCGTCTGCTCTGTTCTATTTTTTTTTTCTGTAAGAAGAGCATTCATATTGCTGTGGCAGGGCGATAAAAGCCAGTCGTAAATTTAACGCTCTGTGGGTCTCTTCTTTGTTCGTCCCCGTCCCGTGAAGCATTGAATTGCGCTACACTACCTGGCCTAACGTTCGATCTTAGCGTTATAGGCTAGCCCTTTTGTCACTGACTTAAAAATTAATTTAGGGTTGTGTTGCGTTTATATTCAACGCAGTTTAATACAGACAAGTGCGCAAGGCAGTGGACAGAGATCTCACCTCCATCTTTCGTGTTGCGTTGTCACCGGCAACCCATAAAATATTTCTGCGTCTCTCACTGCGTAAAGTGCAACTTTCAGCTGTAATGTAAATAAAGTCATCAATTCTATGCATCCGCACTTTCGTAATGGTTACCGTGATATCAAATCCATGGTGGCCACATCTCTGCGAGAACCCAGTGTAAAGCCAGTGATCTGTACAAGAAATGAAAAATAAAAAAACACTGGTGCAGAAACATGCGTCATTAACTTATTCTAAAGTATACACCCCAGGCCTTCCAGGAGGCGATGTGGAAGTGGATTGAACATAAATATATTTTTTATTTATTTTATAATACCTCAAGGGCCCAATTCAAGGGGTGTTACATGAGGGGGTAGACAGTTCACAAACAGATGATTTGTTCGATGGCTTTTTTTAAATGGGCGATGCTGGAGTGGAGCACGACGTCAGCTGGAAGATTGTTCCATTCTATTGATGTTTGCACAAAAAATTAAGAGTGATGGGCAGTGGTATGCACACGGGGTGAATAAACTGCTTTCGAATGGCTGATACGGCATGGAAGACGATGAGCTGGAACGATAACATGGTTTAAGTGCAATGCATGGTAAAATTCATGATATACAGACACAGTCTTGAAACTTTGCGGATGCCGCGGCCCGTGGTCTCGCCACGTGCCGGACCGCGGCCGCGCCCGCCTCCGAAGACGCGACGGCGACCGAAGAAGAAGGCGAGGAGCAGCTGCTCGATTACGGCGACATCCTCGCGTGGTACAGGGAGCAACGGCGTGGCTTCCCGCCTCCGCACAGGGATCTTACCCGGTGGGAGGCGGTGAGGTTGCGCCAGCTCCAAACCGAGACTGTGCTGACCCCATCGCTAGCGCGACACGTGTGCCCCGAACTCTACGTGAGTGAAATGTGCAGTGTGTGCGCGAGCGCGAGAGCCACCCTGGCTCACATACTCTGGGGATGTGACGCAGACAGCGCGGACGGTCCGGTGTTACCGCCGCAAGTAGAACAGCGTGTGGGGTCTACGGACCCAGAAGACCAGCGAAGGGCCGTCCGGCAGCTCGAGGTCGCACTGGCGCTGCAAAGGCGAAAGGGGGACACCCTCAGTAACCCGAGCGGCGCCGGGGCACGAAGGCCTTGAGGTCTAGGCCCGCGTGACATTAGGACTTCTAGTGTAACGTGAGATAGGGTGAACCCCACGCCCTGCGCGGCCGGAGGGAATCCCGCATGCTGGAACCCAATAAAGTTTATTCTCTCTCTCTTGAAACTTTGCGGCGCGAAGCTAAGTTAACCATGTTAGCACGAGATTTTAGCTCGGTGATACTGTGATAGGAGTAGTCCGAGTAAATGAATCTGGCTGCGCAATTTGGGATGGATTCCAGTGTTTTAATAAGGGTGATTTGATGGGGGTCCCAGATGGCGCGTGCGTATTCTAGCTTCGGGTGAACTAGTGTTAGATAGGTCAAAAGTTTAACAGAAGGCGGGGTTAGACGTAAGTTTCTTCAGAGATAACCAAGAACGCGGTTTGAGTCATTAGCAATGTTAGTTTTGTGGGACGACCAGAGTTATATTCGAAATGCTGATAATGGCACAAAGAAAATATTTTCGCACGAACGAAACCATATATGAAATATAGATTACATCGTGGTCCTATAGTGTCAGTTTATGTGGATTCAAATCAAGTTCGTAAAATATTCAGTATTAGGTTGGTACAAGGTGCTGTGCAACAGCCTTTTCACCATCCAAACTCCGAGTTGCGAATGCTGTTATGCAATGCATCTGCAGAGGCTCAGTTTTCATCAGCATGTGTTTTGATTCACAAGTTCACAGCGTAGTTTCAAAGCTTTGAATGTCAAAATTTACTTTCTTTAATGTGTGTCATTGAAGACGCAACAATCAGCATACTTAGATATGTCATAGTCATGGGCGACGTCATCAAAACAGGAGGAGCTCGAGCGGTCGCCCTGCAAGGTGTATAGAATTTCAATCTACTCGACTCCCTTGGTTTGTGTTGCTACAGCGATCGCGTCTTTTGCCTCTCGTTGTGGTACCCATCTGGCTCCGGCTCATCAAACAACTTCATTTCAGTAACGTGGCGGCTGCAAAACGAGACATCGCAGGACAGCATGGCCAGAGCAAGTTGAGGCATTATTGGACCGAAAAGCGGGTTTACCACTACGGAATACTGGACGCCGAGTATTACGGTTTCCCTGGAAACACAACTCGCCAACTTCAGTTGACGTTTGACCTATTAAGGGTAAGCACGATATTGCTAAAAACGAGCGCCAATGTGGGGCACTTCTTAGTCGCACGGCGGCGATGTCCAACTTCCAAGGGTGCACCACATTACCCTGTTGTGCCAATTTTCTGCTGTAGAGCTCTTTGTATAACAAACGCTTAAGCTGGTGTCTCCAGTCGAAGCGGCTGCGCTTTATAACTGTTAACCAAGAGATTTCGTTTCTATTTAAAAAACGTCATTTTTTTCTGTTCAGGGTTTCAGGAGAATACAGAAACGTATTAAGCGGCACGACGACACGACCAATGACAAACTACGGGGATTTACAATCCTTGGTGTCACTCCTTGGGTCCGCGGAGACAAAGACGTCTTCGGGGAACTTTCAGAGCATTTGAAGTAAGCTCACCGTTTTCTGTACATATTGCAACAATGAGTCAGCAGCGACTGGCGTGCTGACAGTTTCTTCCAAATGTATTGGTATTACGACCGCCTGTCAAGCAGTTTGTTCATAAGAGAGCCCGCCTTTCCGTCATTAAAAGACCCCTCATTATGCAGATCAGGCCATTTTATGCTGGCAAACGCAACGCTTACATAGTGCGCTCACGATTGTATCCGCCAAACGCCACGTTACTATACCATTCGCGGAAATTGCTCACGTCGCAAACTGAACATCATCTGCTTTTCTCATCGCTGGCGCCGCGCTACAAGATGGGGTGATGACGTATGGCACGGAGTGCGTGGCATGCAAGTAAAGGTTGCTTCGTCCACCAAGTAGAGCCTCGATGTCCTCCTCTCCCGAGTGTCGCGTGAACACGACATCCCTGGTCGCTACAATCGCCCTCCTCAAGGTGGGCGATTGTAGCGTAAACTATGAAGCGTAAACTACGAAGCACAGCATAAACTACGAAGCGAGAGGGCAGGTACCATTGGTCGTAAAAAAAAAATCTACCTCACTATTTGGTTCGAAGGACTCACTCGAACTCAGAATAACCAAAATTTTCGTTAACCGGACTAACTCGGACTCAGAGTCGCCTAATGTTTTTCTCAACCGGATTCTCTCAGACTCAAGCTCACCAAAATATTACTCACCCTGACTCGCTTAGACTCGAACTCGTGGCCCAATGTAAGCCTGAGTCAGGCGATCCGCGAGTCTGTTAACGCAAAGTTGGCTTTTTCGGTTGTAGTGTCAAGCTCGTTAGTGCCAATATCACGTCCTCTGCAATGCTCCTTTTGATCTTGGAAATTCAAGTACGAGTTACCAGCAATTTCAATTCAGGGAGGGCATCTTTATGAAATACGTACGTCACACGAGAACGTCAGAACTTCAGGTTCATGAAGAACCTTCATCAAGAACTTTAGGTGAAACAGTTTGCGAGGGAAAATATATAACTCACGCGTATGGTCAATAAAGTACTGAGGTGGTGCACGAACGCTAGTACGTTGAGATATGTGGTAATAGAGTTGGGCATAAACTTAAGCCAGGCTGATGGTAATCGTGAAGATTAGTAGACCCCGGAACGATTTTGACCACCTGCATTCCTCCGCCTAACTCTAGATATACATACAGGTGTGTTTAGGCAATGCTTCTATCGACATGCGACCACCATGGCCAGCAGCTGAGCAGATGAATCACGAAGCCACTCAGATACCCCTGCCGAGTGCTAGAATCGATGTTATACGAAGCACGTCGTATAGCTATCCGGTTATTATGTGTCGCTTCGGTTCTTCGACAAAAACGGCGCATGGAACGAAACGAACACGATATGGAACACTGATGAATAGCGATCAGTGTGCATGTGTGTGCGTGTCCGTGTGTTCGTCGAAACATGACGAAAAAGAACAATCAGTGCTTATCATCGGACGAGATATCGCTTTATACAATGCTAAGTCGCATGTTAGAGAAACGTGTACAGAATTTCAATTCGGCGCAGTGGTATCGAATTACCTGTGTACACTGATTCTGGTTTTTATGGCATATATTGCCACGCTTACATCTTGCTTTATCTATTGTTGAATTCTAACGGTAGATCCAGATCAAGTTTTTCTGCTCTAAGCGGAGCAATCGCATTTCAATGGCGGATGGGAGCGTGAATTGTGAGTGACAATGGCAGATTTAAAGTTACCGCAGAACACCGATTGCTCCGTGGAGCAATAATTTTTGCCCCGCCGAAATCGGCGGATTTGACCGGAAGTTCAAGTGACGTATTCAGCGCGCCCGCCTTTCATCCAATCACCGATCGGTGTCCGGAAAACGCTTCGCACTCCCTCACACCCTCTCGTGCTCCCTCGCTAGATTTCAATCACCAACAGCTCCCGTCAAGACGTGCGCGTTTTAATCGATGCCGGCCCAGCGCTCGCGATCTGCCATTGGAATTCAACATAGTTATTCGAGTTTCACCCTCAAAAGCTCTATCAACACTTGACACAAACCAAGCCGCAATGTTCCTGAAGCTTCAGCGAAGATTCTAAATAGTCAAGTTTTTTCGAGATCTTTCGCAAGTGCCAGTGTTAATGCTAGAACTGTCGATACCACATGTATAAATACCAACGCGCCTTAACACAGATCGAATTATAAGTGGCAGACGCTCTATTTGTTGCTATCAGTGTAGAGCATGTTTCGCTGTAGTTCGTTTCCGTAGCACAGGTTTGCCTAAATTAAGAGTTTCGTCTTGAAAACGCCGACAGCTGCTTTCGTAAACGTGCACTTGGAAGTATCGACGTACACACGAAGTCAAACACTGGTTGTCAACTCAGCACTATATCTTTCTTATCAAGTCCACATTTTGTTCAGTGGGCTGTTCATTCACCTAAGCACAGTGATGCGCCAAATAGCCCATTTAAAGACGCTAATATTGTTTCGGTTTCTGTGACAGTTTAAGGTGGGCAAGTGTGTAGGGCGCGAGTGTTTTTGGAACAACGTGAATGGAGCGATGACGATAGCATGACGCTGAAATGCATGGTTACTAATATATTGGATTTAGGCGGAGAAACGCATTGATCGTGTTGTGCACAGAGTGCTAAATTAGACTCGGACATTGTTCATACTTATCTGAAATACTCATTTATTCACAATCCCTACCGACAAGAAAACATCCAATAACGTAGGCACGCACAAGTATGCCATCGGCTTTGCGTTACGACTGGCACCAGGCTGTTAGAACCGTATTTCTATTTAGATGCGTTGCACACCTATATCTAAACATACTAGTTAGGCCGCAGTGGCCTCACTCATACCGGAAGAGTTTCCATGAATTCGTGAATACCCATGTGCCACGCAAGAATAAAACATAACAAACATTTCAAGGGTTATGAATATCAAGAAAGCCGCTGAGTGTCATCTATTTAAAGGGCCTCAAGCAGTTCCATCTCACGAGCAGCGGTCTCTTGAAACGCATATATGAAGTGTTCCCGCTAGCGTTACGTGACCTCTTTATTTATATTATTTTCCTTTAATCGGCCAAGCAATTTGCGCACAAAGGTTGTGTTCCTATGGCGCATGATAGTACGGAAGACTGAAAACTGCTCAGGTCTCATAACCGTACACTTTTAGCTAGAACACGCAGTCTTATTCTCGCTTATGTGCAACCTGCCAGGCAGCGACTCTGCATTCGAGTCAGCGCTTTTTATCACGCATAGGCGCAAACAGGCACATTTGCGTGATAAAAACCAGTCTGCTTACTTATTTGATGGGGCACGCTGGGGTGTTTGAGGCATTAATGTATAGAATAAATAAATCTTAATAAGCTACCTCCTTCCACTAATATTATTGTTAGTTATATTGTCTGTTTTTTTATCCATGCTTGAATGAAATTGAATGTAAGCACATATAGCCCCTCGTGTGTTAAGTTTTAGCGGTCTAGTTCACTTCGACGTCAACAATGTTGCATGAAGTTCATCCAAACATTTGAAATAATTTTTTTTCTGGTCCATTTTATCTATTTATGACAAAAATAACTGCCATATTTTATAAGTACTGCAGAAAAAAACAAATGAATAAATACATATTTAGCATGTGTTTTTCGCTGGTCTTGCTCAAACGCAATATCCAACATTAATACTCGGTTTCTCCTATATTTGCAGCTCATTTAGAGTCGACGGACTCATACTAAGAACGCATCTGTTTGAAAACGAGATCGCAAGCAAGTTCCCGAATTGCCGACTTACGCCGCCTACTTCCTACGGAAAATCAAAAAGTGATTACCTCATGGGAATGGCAAGTATCTATGCTGGCGTTCATAAAGTACAGTTCAGTGCGGTTTAACCCGGTTTAACCTGTAACGCTAATGACTGCAAAACATTCAATTACCAATGCTATGACGGAAATACATTACGAGTTCAAACGAGCCATTGACGTCAGCAAAAACATAGCTACTAATTTGCACCAGACCAACGCTACATATTACGCCAGCACTAGTGTCAGTTTGGACATGTTGGTTACCCAATTTTATGAAAAGTAAAATCACAAGCACGACACATTGTGAAAGACGAAAGTACACGCACACACACGCGCGCGCACATACACATGTTCCAGCCGATGGATCGGCCATCAATCATCTAAATGAATTCACTTGACCGACATCTTTCTTTTAAACAAAGGTTGTGGCCAACCGAGACCACTCTGACGATGGTCGGTCCACTGGCCTTGCCGTCAGTGAAAGAATTGTTTTGCTAAAACTTATGTATTATAGTGTATTGTTTCCAAATACCCTCGGCTATCACGGCCGTAACAGAGCGGGTACAGTGAATTTCGCACATAACACAGAAATAAAGTAATTATAACGTAGAATAACAAAAACAAATCCCATTTCCGATGGAGGCGGAAATGTTGTAGGCCCGTGTGCTCAGATTTGGGTGCACGTTAAAGAACCCCAGGTGGTCGAAATTTCCGGAGCCCTCCACTACGGCGTCTCTCATAATCATATGGTGGTTTTGGGACGTTAAACCCCACATATCAATCAAATCAATCAACAAAAACAAATCTGTAGAAAAATAAACTACTTATTTAAAAAACAAAACTGTAGAAAAAACATACATACATTGTAACAGTGATATGTGTTTCTAGAAATGTGCCCAATATCATTTAAAATTACAAAAAGGCGGCACCTGGGGCTACCTGCGGTGTTTCCTTTACTTTGAAAGAATGATTCTTCAGATGTGTACCAACATTAACTACGGCAGTAATTGCATAAATTGAGACAATTAACTTTTTAACCCGTGGAAGTAGCTGATCGAGTCCAATGGGCGAATCGGAGTACTTCCAACGAATAGTTCACAGCCGATTTGAAATTTCAGAAAGGCGGCCACTGGTAATCACGGCGGAGTGATGTTCTGGCCAATGTAGCTGGTGAAACCAAAACCGACTCCCCAAACAGCGCATCTATACCATTCATTTCGACAACGCTCTCAATGATGACACTGTTTCCCTCGCCGTTATCAACCGTCATCAACCGTTTAGAGACTTCGCTTCGTGGCCGCTTATATCTCCGCCACGGTGGTCTAGTGGCTAAGGTACTCGGCTGCTGACCCGCAGGTTGCGGGATCAAATCCCGGCTGTGGCGGCTGCATTTCCGATACATGCGGAAATGTTGTAGGCCCGTGTGCTCAGATTTGGGTGCACGTTAAAGAACCGCAGGTGGTCGAAATTTCAGGAGCCCTCCACTACGGCACCTCTTTTAATCATATGGTGGTTTTGGGACGTTAAACCCCTCATATCAATCGAGGCCGCTTATCGATGCTCGCTTATTCTTCTCCCTTAATGCGAGGGAAACAGTGTCGTCATTTAGGGCGTTGTCGAAGTGAATGGTATATGTGCTGTTTGGGGCGTCGGTTTTGGTTTCGCCAGCTAAACTGGCCAGAAGTCATTACTCCGCGGTGATTACCAGTGGCCGCCTTTCCAAAATTTCAAAGCGACTGGAGTCTATTCGTTGGAAGTACTTCAATTTTCCGATTGGACTCGATTAGGAATTTTCACTGGTTAATAAGTCAATTGTCTTAGTTTCTGTAATTACTGCTGTAATTATTGTTTGTAGAAATCTGAAGATTCCATCTGTCAAAGTAAAGAGAACACCGCAGGTAGCCCGCAGGTATACCTTATTTTTGTGATTTTTAAATAATATAGGACACATTTCTGAAACATCCTGTATATGTTTGCAACATGAAATAACTACAGGATGTGTTTTCGAACAACATGGCAATGTACAACACTAGCGACACGCAGTGTTATGGTAGATCTTTAACGCCCTCTTCAAAGCTTTCGATGTTCTTCGGACAGTGCGAATAGTCACGCTTTTGTCGTTAGAAGAAAAAATGCACGTACACATCAAGATTGAGTTTTAGAAATAAAAACGCTCATTGATTGCTTGACCTAACATTTCAGGTCGGTCTGATAAGGTTTAGTTTCAATTTAAGGTGTCTTTTTGATAACAAGAAAATAAAATTGACTTTGCCAAGTTCCCACCGTTGAGACAGCGTATAGAGGCAATTCATTCAACACATACGCACACGCGCACGCACGCACTCACGCACACGCATGCGCTCACTCACTCCCTCACGTCCGTGGGTGCGTATGGGGATGTACGTGTGTTATACATTGATCTATTTGAGCCATTGGTGTATAGAGAGGTGCAGAGCGACGAGTCAGTATGGTTTCAGACAGTTCCGTAACACTGTTGCGTCTATGCAGGCCGATGTGCTTCGGCTGTACAAGAGGCACAAAGGGACATCCTGGAGACACAATTTGATGTTGTCCTTCACCATGGCACTCCGGTGGTATGCGATAGACAACGGGCGCCTTGACATCGGAGCGCCATGCGACAAAACCGCGCGCCTCGCTGTTCGGGTCACCGATGCAACACACGTGAGAAAACACTTCGCTTACGTTCAATAGCTCACCTTCGGACACAGCTGCAGAACATCACGCAAATCATCACCCCACCAACTTTTTAACACAAAAAGGCTTATACGTCTCCCGCGAAGGTGGCTTTGTATGGCATCACGGAGGCAGCACGAAATGGTACAAAAAATGTCACGTAACCTCTCAAATCTGGCTCGACGTGCGTGTTCACTTCGTCTTTGCGGCTATCGCGTTGATAAAAACAAATTAAATTGGGGCGATTACGTAGGTATACTTCGGGGCTGTATGAAGTAACGTGGAAAGGGTAAGACGCTGAGCCAGGGGCTAGTGTATTTTGTATGGGATGCGCAGAGTGAAATTACTCGTCGTAATTTTTTTATTATTGAATCGAGTTTATTGCGCAACAAGGTTGCTAGGAGACCAGGTGAAAAAGCTGCACTGAGCAGCTTGAGTGGAACCTGGCCACCTCACAAACTGAGCGGTTACAGCAGTTCCAAGAATGCCCTATACCTAATGCATGAACAGAACAGCAAGAACAGTAAATAAACATAACAAAAAATAATGAACAAGGGTAGTGTAAACACTTGAAAAAAACAACCCCGTCGTAACAGAGACAGCAAAAAAAAAAAAACAGATGCGCTTATGACGGCACAAGCAATCATTCTGCAAATTCATTCTTTAATGCATAACGAGTAAGACTTTTCCCGTCCAGTCGTCTCAGTGATAGTCTCTCGATAAACCCACGGATTTTTTATGCTTATTGGGCTGTCGTTACAACAGACCCAGTGAGAGCGCATTAGTCTACGACGCTGCCTGTATTTATCAAGAACAATTATTAGCTAGACTTGTTCAGTTTGTGTCTGCTAAAAGGTTGTTGGATCACTTTATTTTTTATTTATTTGTTTATTTATTTAGTCGTTTGTTTGTTTGTTTGTTTGTTTGTTTGTTTGTTTGTTTGTTTGTTTTACATACTTTAGCCTTGAGAAAGAGCTACTGCAGGAGTGACATCATAAAGTGTAGAAAGGTTCGCAACAGACAAAAGATACAAAAGAAGTAACAAAAAAAGAAACCATGTGTAACAGTAAAGGAATTGAGCCATTCCTATATATTGTTACGTGAGTAACGAGACAGAGTATTGCGAATATATTCGAAAAATATATTTGCAAGAGCGGTTGCAGCACTGGCCAGTCTGGCTCCGAGCTCGAGCAGCCAGCGACCCTCATCTTCTTCGTCGGGCGCACACGCGCATTCGCACTATGGTTTGTGGCAGCCTACAGGTAGCATAACCCCCGTCGGCAAAGGCGCCGTCTCGGCGCATCTAGATGTCAAGATCATTGGGCGAGTGGTACTGCTTCAGGCGTGCGACGTGTACGATGTCGCTGGCCCTAGGGGTGGATGAAGACGGCGAGGCAGCAGGAGTGATTTCATAAGTGACGGGAGTCACCTCACGAAGCACTCTGTATGGCCCTGTGTACCGAGAGAGCAGCTTGTCAGACAGGCCAACGTGCCTGGTCGGAGACCACAGCAGAACCAACGAACCGGGCGAAAAGTGCACATCGCGGTGTCGTTGGTCGTACCGACGGCGTTGGTTTGCTTGGGAGGTCAGAAGGCGAGCACGAGCGGTTTCGCGTGCGTGGGCGGCCCGGCTGATGGCGTCCAGAGCATATTGTGAAGTTGGAGCTGCTGGTAACGGAATCGTCGTATCGAGGGGTAATGTGGGTTCGCGGCCGAACAGCAAGAAAAAAGGGGAGTAACCAGCAGTGTCGTGGCGCGAAGAATTGTAGGCAAATGTCACGTATGGTAAAGCGATGTCCCAGTCAGAGTGATCTGAGGAAACGTACTTTGCAAGCATGTCAGTTAGGGTTCGGTTCAGGCGTTCTGTGAGGCCATTTGTTTGCGGATGGTACGACGTAGTGAGCTTGTGGCGTGTTTCACAAGAGCGTAGGATGTCCGCTATGACTTTCGATAGAAATGTGCGGCCTCGGTCCGTGAGCAGCTGGCGTGGAGCACCATGTTGCAAGATCACGTCGTGTAGAAGAAAATCGGCGACGTCAGTGGCGCAACTTGTTGGAAGGGCGCGTGTGATTGCGTAGCGTGTGGCGTAGTCTGTGGCCACAGCTATCCACCTGTTGCCAGCAGAAGACAGAGGAAAAGGGCCGAGTAAGTCCAAGCCGACGCGAAAGAAAGGTTCAGTAGAAATATCGAGTGGTTGAAGGCGCCCAGCCGGAAGCGTCGATGGTGTTTTGCGGCGCTGACATTCCTCACACGCCGCGACGTATCTTCTGACGGACCGTGCCAGACCTGGCCAATAGAAGCGACGGCGAATCCGGTCGTATGTGCGGGACACACCCAGGTGACCGGCAGTAGGAACGTCATGGAGTTCGTGGAGTATAGCCAAGCGGAGGTGTTTGGGTATGGCAAGCAGCAGAGATGGGCCGTCTGGATGGAAGTTATGCCGGTATAATGTGCCATTCTGGAGTACGAACGAGCGATAGGATCGGTTCGATGGGGAGGAGTCGAGGCGCTCAATGATAGCTCGTAGGGCTGCATCACGGCGTTGCTCGTCGGCTATGTGGTTCAGTTGAGAAACGGAGCACACGCAGGCGTCGTTGTCAGGTATGGTGGCCGATGGGCCAACTGGATAGCGAGAAAGGCAATCGGCGTCCTGGTGCAGGCGTCCAGACTTGTATATCACAGCAAAGGTGTATTCTTGCAGTCGCAGAGCCCAGCGACCAAGTCGACCTGTAGGATCTCTTAAGGATGAAAGCCAGCAGAGCGCGTGGTGGTCGGTGACGACGGAAAAGTGAGTGCCATATAAATATGGGCGGAATTTTGAGACCGCCCAGACAAGAGCAAGGCATTCTCGCTCCGTGATCGAATAGTTACGCTCTGCAGGTGTAAGGAGGCGGCTAGCATACGCGATAACGCGGTCGTGTCCCTGTTGGCATTGGGCGAGAACGGCTCCGATACCGTGACCACTGGCATCAGTTCGGACCTCAGTTGGGGCAGATGGGTCAAAGTGGGCCAGGATAGGGGGCGTCGTCAAAAGTGTTATGAGGTGAGAGAAGGCGGCAGCTTGAGTGGACCCCCACGAAAATGGAACGCCTTTCTTCAAAAGATCGGTAAGTGGTTGGGCGATTGCCGCAAAATCTTTCACGAACCGCCTAAAGTAGGAGCAAAGTCCCACAAAGCTCCGGACATCTTTGGCGGATTGGGGTATTGGGAAACTCGTGACGGCACGAATTTTCTCAGGGTCCGGTCTCACACCAGAAGCATCGACAAGGTGGCCCAGCACGGTAATCTGTCGGCGGCCGAAGTGACACTTCGAGGAGTTCAACTGGAGGCCAGCTTTGCGGAAGACGTCGAGAATGGCCGACAGACGCTCAAGGTGGGTCTCAAATGTAGGTGCAAATACGAGGACGTCGTCTAGGTAACACAGGCATGTTGACCATTTGAATCCGTGTAGCAGAGAGTCCATCATACGTTCGAACGTGGCGGGGGCATTGCATAGACCGAAGGGCATAACCTTGAATTGGTATAGGCCATCTGGAGTGATGAAGGCGGTCTTTTCTTGGTCTTTCTCGTCTACGGCAATCTGCCAATAACCAGAACGAAGGTCGATGGATGAAAAGTAGCGTGCGCCGTGGAGACAATCGAGGGCGTCATCAATACGTGGTAAAGGATACACGTCCTTTTTGGTGATTCGATTTAGATGCCGGTAATCGATGCAAAAGCGCCATGTGTTGTCCTTCTTTTTAACCAGGACGACGGGTGACGCCCATGGGCTTGATGAGGGCTCAATAATGCCTTTAGTTAACATCTTATTCACTTCAGCTTGAATAATCTGGCGCTCCGACGCGGACACGCGATACGGTCGACGGTGAATGGGAGCAGCATCACCGGTGTTGATGCGGTGCTTTACAAGAGAAGTTTGGCCGAGTGGTCGGTCGTCAAGGTCGAAGATGTCACGGTAGGAAGCTAGAAGGCGTGCGAGAGCGGCTGTTTGCTCTGGGGGAAGGTCAGGGTCGATCATGGGACGTATTGACATGTCGAGGCATGTGGCATCGAGTGGGCGACAAGAAAAATTGGTGCATGCGTCGGCTGCGAAAGTGGTGACGTGATCATCGGCTAAGGACCGCAACGTGGCGATTAGGATGCCTTCAGGGAGGACTTGCTTTGTGAAGCCGAAATTTATGACGGGTAGACGGGTCCGGTTGGAGGCTACAGTTACGATGCAGTGAGGGACGGTGACGTCACGTGCCAGTAGGACATCAGGAATCGGTGTGGACGATGTAATTCCCATCCAATACGGGTGAGGTCGTGGCGAATTCGGTGAATGTGAGGGCTTTAGGCGGTAAGCGGAGGAAGTCTGTGGCAGAAAGGCCGTGTTGAGGTTCAGGGTGAATATCCGGCTGAAGAGGAAGGTCTAAGCAAAGAGTACCAGCGGAACAGTCGATCAGAGCAGAATGGGTCGACAGGAAGTCCATCCCTAAGATGAGGTCATGAGGACAGTTCTGGAGCACCGTGAATAGAACAGGAATGTAACGGTCGGCGATGCTTATGCGAGCCGTACACATGCCAATGACAGGAACAGTGCCGCCATCGGCCACACGTACAGCTTCGGTAGCAGGAGGCGTGAGTACTTTTCTTAAGCGGCGACAAAGATGAACGCTGATTATGGACACATGAGCGCCAGTATCGACTAGTGCCGACAGAGAAATACCGTCCACGTGTACATCGACAAGATTTTTGTTCGTATGAAGCGTCAATGGAGGGTTTGGTTCAGACAGGGATGATGCAGCACTACCTCCAGGGGCTGCACTGTCTAGTTTTCCGTCGGGTACGATGAAAAGTTAGGCGGCGAGTGATGGCGGCGTGGCTGGGGCGACGGGGAACGACGGCGTTGAGGGGACGGAGAACGAGCAGGAAGGCGGCTGTTAGACGTGTCGAAAGCAGGGGCGGTACGGCTGGACGAATACCGGCGAAGATCTTCATATGGGCTATAAGGTGCGAAAAACTGGCTCCTATGTGGCGGCGTCCAGGAGGCACGGCAGTAGCGGGAGACATGTCCAACGCGGTGGCACCGGAAGCAGATCGGTTTGTCGTCAGGAGTTCGCCATTCCGCCGGGTTGCGAGATCGTGGAGCAACAAATGGGTCACGTCGAGGTGGATTAATGGGAATTGGTCTGGAGGAGGGGCAAGAGATGGGGCAAGCATCAGGGAACCCGCGGTTGGCGAATTCTTGTCGTACGACCGCCTGAATAACGGAGATCGCGGGGGTTGTCGGCATCGTATGTTCGAAAGAAGTGGGCTGAAGCGGCGCTGGACTTGCTGCTTCAAGTTCCCGTCGAACGATACGCGTTACACTCTGCTCAAAGGGCGGTGTGACGGTAGAATCGGAGCAGGTGGACGTAGCCGCCGTGTTTGGCAACCGAGAAAAAGGAGGGCGCACCCGACGGCTTTTTGCTGTTTCGAAACGGCGGCATTCTTGAATTACACGGTCGATGGTCGAGACGTTAGTGTATACCAGCAAATTGAAGGCGTCGTCCGCGATCCCCTTCAAAACGTGTCCAACCTTTTCAGCCTCAGACATCGCCTCGTCCACTTTTCGGCAAAGAGCGAGAACTTCTTGGATGTATGACACATACGATTCAGTTGGCGACTGGACACGGGTAGCCAGCTCCTGTCGTGCAGCTGCGTGGCGACCGGTCGGGTCCCCAAAGATGTCACGTAGCTTCTCCTTGAACGTGTCCCAGCTGGTGAGTTCGGACTCATTTGTCTCGTACCAGACACGCGGGGTTCCGTCCAAGTAGAAGAGAACATTAGCGAGCATCATGGTAGGGTCCCAGCGGTGAGTTTGACTGACCCGTTCATAAAGGCGAAGCCATTTGTCGACGTCGAGGCCAGGTTGCGCAGAAAATGTCCCGGGATCACGGGGTGTTTGGACGGCGACAAAGGTTGTCGGAGAAGCCGCAGATGGTGAAGCGGACGCGTTGTCACTGAAAGCCATGGCGGGAAGCTGGAGGATGCGGCCACTGCGGAGCTGCGTGGTGAGGACGGGGATCGTTCCACCTCCACCAAATATGTTACGTGAGTAACGAGACAGAGTATTGCGAATATATTCGAAAAATATATTTGCAAGAGCGGTTGCAGCACTGGCCAGTCTGGCTCCGAGCTCGAGCAGCCAGCGACCCTCATCTTCTTCGTCGGGCGCACACGCGCATTCGCACTATGGTTTGTGGCAGCCTACAGGTAGCAATATGATAATTTTCTTCAAGAATAGTCACAAAATCATTTAATGGGTTCATCTAACGAACACTACAAGTACCGCCATCTCGCATCTTTTCAACATATATTTATCATATACAAGTACCGCCATCTAGCAAACATTCTAACAACTAAACGATAGGCGGCTACCTACAACTACGTACAGCGATGACACACAACCCATTTACGAAGCTTCAACCCTAACAAAATCCAGGAGCAAACAATCACAATATTATTACACATTTGGATGCGTGATGCAAAAAAAAACGAAAAAATACTCATCATAAAGCAATGGAGTGCCAAGACTATACGAATGCTACCACTCTGGAAGACCCGCAGAAATGTGCCCACCACTTGGAGGAACTAGGACGCATGCAGTTCGAATTACCATCCGCATGTTAGCGGGTCAGATAAGAAAGAAACGTTTTGGTCTTTGGAAGGAGAAAAAAAAACAAGAAAGTGGTTGATACAACTGATATTAATGCGATAACGTTAACGAGCCTCCTTCGCAGAAATTGTGGCGCTGGCGTCGTTGGTTGTGAGCGAAAAATCATCATCTTGTCCGTGACCGAAAAATCGAGACAGATGGAAATAAAATAATGAAAATGTTCGAGTCCGAGTGAGAATTGAACCCAGGCCGCTTCCACGGCAAGCAGGTGTTCTGCCACACAGCCACACATAACATAACTTTATTTTCCTTAAAGCCCCCTCGAGGGGGTATTACATAAGGGGTGGGTTAACATATATTTTTTTTTGGTTGCCACAAGTTTTTATCACGAAAAGTGGACACATAATCGATCAAAAAATGATGATGAGCATTCAGTGGTGACATCATGGGGAAGGTCATTCCAGTCTTTTGCTGTCCGAACAAAGAAGGACAAAGAAGAATGCTGAAGTTCCAAGCACAGCCACGCCTCTGCTTGGACCTACAGTGAAAATAACTTTCATGCTTTACAACCAAGCACGTCCTGTATACGGGCTTTACAGTACATCATGTAATATCGCCGTGATGTTGCGGGGTACAAGCGTACATTGCCATCTGGTGTCAGAACATGTGATTATCATAACGAATTTATGGTTTAAAGCCAGCCACCCACTACAAAAGGCACACGCGTTATTTTTTTATATGGACACTAAAGAGCAAAACGTTTTTGTTTTTACGTATTAGTCAAGTACAATGTCACAATCCCGGGAAAACCACTCTTGATAAGCGAAAGAACGAGTGAGAAGAAAATGTGGGTGTAGACGCCATTGTGAGATTCCGGCACCAAACAGCATGACGTAGTAAATTTTGAAGGTGTCTACTTGGTCCTACATAGCTTCTACTCAATAAAATAAGATGCATTCTCTTCTGTGAGATACCCTAGACCTAGAATTTAAAGTTTCAGAAAAATTCAAAAAAGCCAATGTCGCGACAATACGAAAAAATATTCTGATATTGCCCACGTAACGCGTGGAGTTTTCACAGAGAAATTTAAATACGACACTTCAACCTCAATTTTCTCTATTAACAATGAACCTATCACAGTGAAACTTATGGCACAAGAATTATCGAAGCGCAGTTTATCAATCTAAACCAAGTCATTGTTTATATTTAGTGTCCCTTTAAGACCACATACAAGGTGCATAGCAAATTCTAATGTGTTTCAGGTGCATAATTGCTCATCGTTTAAAGCATGCTATAGTCATTACACAGAATGCAGGCATGTTCGAAATCTTCATTGACACAAGCCACTTTCAACTTTATTGATTACAATGTAGCAATCCGCTATTTACACTTCACGAACAACATGCAAAAAAGTCTCAGCTTTGCCGCAAAGGCGAAGCAGTGAATGCGATAGCAACAAATTGAAATGTCACGTGATGAATGGCAAGCAGATCTAAACGTGTCCCACATTGCTAACGCACAATTGACGCACGAACCTACTCACAGGTACAGATGAACGAGAATAAGTGTCTCAGTTGTCATTTCGCTGTGTCTGAAAAGCACGCCCTTTTCACTTTTCGCAAGCGGATACTTAGCAGTGAGTGCAGTGACCTTTGGGAACCCGGTAACTACGACAGAACCGTTCCCGTGAGAGCCCAAGGCGTAAGGTTCTCTCCAGCGCGCGATAAGCACGCATACACACAAGCGTCTACCCCCCCCCCCCCCACGCAGGGCGAAGTACGCGTGGGAGATGAACGTATCAGTGCGCGCCACCGTGTCGTGACGATCTCGCGACGCGCGCTCATTGCGCCATCTCACTGGTAATGCTAAAAACGCTATTGTTCCCCCGAGATCGCCATCGTCAGCGGTTAGTAACAGGTATAAATAGCTTGCCATTTCAACGTTGAAGTAGGTGCTCCTTCGTGGCTCAATGGCTAACGCCGCGCACTCACAAGAAAAATGTCGGACGTTCGATTTCGGGCGCCGGAGTCTTTTTCAGGATTATTTTTTTCTTTCGTTCTCATATATATAGCTACGTATACATATACAGGGAATGATGTTGGTCACCGGCGTCAACGCCGGTGGCAAAATCCAGCCGACTGTCCACACAATTGTTATCGCCATAAAAAGTAAGCAAGTGCTTGATTGAAGGACTCACTATTGGGACACAATATCGCTATTGCATTCAACTCTTAAAGGTGAAGCTTATGGTGGATCCCTTAATTTTCTCAGTTCGCTTGTAGATTTATTTATTTATTTATTTATTTATTTATTTATTTATTTATTTATTTATTTATTTTACAATAGGCTTGTGAAGAACTGCCTGACTACTTCGCAAGCGCCATCGCTGACAACCACTCGCAGTCCATGATAGCGCATGGTGAGGATGGAGGATTCGCAACTTACGATGATGCGCGCTCCATTATTCACAAGGTGCGTTGTGTGTTGTGTATGGCTGTATCGCAGACACTAATTATAAGATATACCATAAATAACGCAGGCTACGTCAAAAGAGAAGCAATGACAGGAAGAAACACGGGGGCAAGCCTGTCTAATACACGATGCCTGTATAAATATGAGCGCATGCAGGGGCAACAATAACGCAGGTTGAGGGAAAATGGCATCATACAATCTTCTCGCCTGTTTCGTGCTACGGGGCGCTGTCTTGCGAACCCATCCGTTGGAGGTATTTCAATGGGAACGGCCATTCATTTTAAAACGCTGGTATCACAGTTACATAAAGTACATGCGACACGTGTAGATGACGTAAAAAGATTTCTTTAGCTAATCTATGATTGTCTCGTTGCGATTTTCTAATGGCTTAGAATAAAGATATCTTCCTAACTGTATTATTGGTTGTATTATTTCATCTCGCACGTTTAGAATCAAGTATACTGAATAATTACGTCATATGTGTGCTTAAATGTTTACTGAAACAGTGTGGCGATTAATGCGCTGTGTTTTTTGCCCCCGTTCCTGTGTGCTGCCATCACGGGGCCCCATTAAAAACAAAGTAGAGAAGTATCGGCCGTGATGCTCTCACATGATATTATCCGTTCTTTGATCGTGGTGACATACGCACGAAGTAATAATGCAGGGTAATGTACAATACGTCAATTCGGTTACTTTGGATGTCTCAGTAATTAATAGTTTAGAGAATGAGGTTTGTCCTTTTATTACTTATCTATGAAGTAGTAGTCTAGTACTTTATTTGTTTTCCTATTTCGGTTAATATTTGCAAATTTATAAGCAAACCACTTCTTAGAGTACCCATGACTCATTTATAACTTTTAAGTGTAAGAAACATCAAATAGATAGATAGATAGATAGATAGATAGATAGATAGATAGATAGATAGATAGATAGATAGATAGATAGATAGATAGATAGATAGATAGATAGATAGATAGATAGATAGATAGATAGATAGATAGATAGATAGATAGATAGATAGATAGATAGATAGATAGATAGATAGATAGAGATATAGATAGATAGATAGATAGAGATATAGATAGAGATAGAGATATAGATAGAGATAGAGAGATAGATAGAGATAGATATAGATATAGAGATATAGATATAGATAGAGATATAGATAGATAGAGATATAGATAGATAGAGATATAGATATAGATATAGATAGATATAGATAGATAGATGTTATACTCTGCTGGCCTTCCTCTCTCCCTCAGATGTGCACCGTTTCTGTGAACTTCCCGAATGTTGAAGCGGGTGTGGCCCTATTCGACACCGACTTTCAAGACTGGAAGAGATCGTGCACCCGGAACAGCCAGGCGGCATTAAGAGGCTCTGTCAGGCTGCAAGCTGTGCGAGCCCATTACCGGAAGACCACCTCCACATCGCCGCAGTCGAGCTCCAACTGCCCACATTTCAGCACGGGATCAATATGATGACGCGACGAGTTTGACATCATTCTTTATAAAACGCCGTGAAAAACGCTTGACGCGTTCTTTGCTGTGTCGCGTTTCTGGTGACCTGCAGAATATAGTGAATCAGGGCGGAAGGTAGAGAAAAGGTCATGAAGTAGTGTCATATCACTTGGTTCGTGGATCAGCTGTCTTGGAAATGTGTACTGGAACCGTGGGCCAGGGCGAATTTTCCGTCAGCTTAGAAGACTTAATTTTTGACACTTTAATCCGTATTACATACGGATTAAAGTATTAAATATTAAAGTCTTTAATCTGTATTACGTACGGATTAAAGCCTTGCAGCTCCGTGGGTCGATGACAATATTTTTTTTCAGAAGGGCTACTTGCACTCGGTTTGAAACTGCGCCTTAGTTTTTGCATTCACATTGAAACTAAAGAGTGGGTGACGCGCATTATAGCAGAAAAAATGAGTTTTTATTGGCAAAAACTGAACATTATAGCATAGAGTGATATGAATTATGACTATACGTAGCATAGCTTTGTAGAGTCATAAAAGCTATACAGAGATTAACAGAATGTGTAAAATCAAGCAACTCTAGTCTTTAGGGGTTCACTGACGGTGCCCGAAACGGTGAAGGCCTTTGGAGCACAGCTCTTAGACATCCGTCAGCATAAGTGATAAAGTGAACGAGGACGAAAGAAAGCGAGCGCGGAGTCTGGAGATATCGCAAGCCACTGACCTGTAGCTTCACTACCTTCCTCCGTCATGCACGCTGGCTCTTGGTTCGGAGCTCGCGCACATGCAGGGCTAATAGGTGCATCATGGCTGGCTTCACGTTTCTGGCAACGGGGTTGTCGGCGTTTCACTTCGTTCTCGACTCCTGCAAAGCGCAGAGTGGTGTGCGCTGATGTAGCCGGGGGTCTGCCCTGAGGACCGGAGCCAGCCAGAGTCTCGGGGATCGGAGGATTGAAAGAAGAGGAACAGAGGGGAGATGTCGATTAGAGGAGCCGGGAGCTATTAACAGTAACTTTTAATGCAATATTTCCAGGTAGCGTGTTACATGATGGTGGTAGCATCGTGGAAGCTCTCGATGGAAGCATGATGGGAGCTTCTCGGGAGCACCTCGGCGCTCGCATTTTATGTCCTGTCCTTCCCAGGATTCCCCGCAGGAAAACAATAGAGGCCAGAACAGTCCAATGAAAATTGCCATATTCACCTTCGCCCCCGAAAGGGGAATGTGAAACGACACCTCCTTCCTAACCCACGAAAGGGGGAAGAGGCACGCCCAGTTCAGCCCATGGCGAGGGAGAAAACACTGCACACCTGCAAACAACACTACACAGCACGAAGATGTTGAGTCTTACGTGGAGGTCAACTTCGCAGTCTGTTGTAGTGGTGGCTATGCGGCGCCAGGCAGACAACCAATTGTGGAAACAGCGGCATCAGGGCACCACGGCGCACATGAGAAATGCATCCGCAGACAGTTGTCAGACGCTGGGCCCTTTGCCCGGGGCACCTTGACGACAAAGCAAGCCGCCCCGACGGCTAACAACTCTTCCTAATCCGTCAGTCGGTCAGGCGTGTCCAAAGAGTGTTACGGGGGGCGCGACAACCTGGGATAACTAGAAGAACGATTTCTCTGTTGTCGTCTCTTTTGGTGCATCTCTGGGAGCGCTGATTCGGAAGAAATCAGGGTAAGCTCAAGAACAATTTATCATGCGTCAAAGCGGCGTCAAGCCAGGCAGGCCGATCATAACAGCGTATACACTAGCGATTGCAGTGCAACAAGTGTTGCCAATTTAGCTATTTCGTAGCTAGATCTAGCTACTCTTGGACTTTGCTAGCTACCAAAAATTTGATTGAGCTACGAGTAGCTATTTCATATTTTTTTTCAAAGTTTAGCTGTTGATCTAACTATTTTGGCTATTTACAGCTGAGGTGTTACGACATTTTTATTAGTACTTCCGAGCAAGAAATAGTTGTGCAAATATGAAGCTAACAAGTAAAAATTCATCGAAGGAAACCATTATTTCTGTTTTTGAATTACAGCGTAATGATTTAGTTCATTAGTGCAAAAAATTAAAGCGTACAAAAATCACCCTTGCCATTGATGGAATGCCACCGACAGATAATGTGATTTTCGTACACTTCAGTTTCTTTATATTTGCAAAAAAAATGATACAAAAATACAAGGTACCACGAACACAATTTGCCAAGTGATAGCGTTCAAAAATCGGGACAACAGTATCAGCGGCAAAGCATGATATTTGGCAGATGGCCGTTTACGCAACAGCTTCGTACTTGTACTGTCCTTTTACGAATTTCGAGGGGAGTCCACCCTACGCTTGTTTAAGGTTATGCTAGTGCATATTTGTTTACTGTGCTACGCATATAGTTGTCATTATTTCAGCTCTATGTCACAATTTTGTAACAAATAAAACTAAAACTATTAAAAAATGAACGTTCAATTTATTGTTGTTCTCGCTATTTGTCCCCTCCCCCCCCTCACCTAGTCGCGCTTCAACCATCACGCGGTTGTTGATGTCTGTCGCAATAGGTTTCAGACTTTTTATTTCGACTTTCGCGACCCCTTTAGATTGAATTTGCGTACAGTATTACCGTCGTTGCGTAGTGTGACGTCCGACAGAAGTTGAGCCTTATCAGGGGAGATAGGAGCCGGATCGTTTTCGACTGCTTTTCGACATGCGTTGCGGGAAAGCCACAGCACCAGGGGAAGCTTCTGCTCGGAGGCTCTAATATAAACGTACAACATATATATACTTCGCTGCATAGTGTGAGGTCAGACCGTGGCCTCCGAGATTGCGGGCGCGCGGCGTTGTTCTCTCCGGCCGTCCCAATCGCCGCACTCACCAGCAAAACCAGCGAGTCTCGCCTCACGCGCCCAGCTACCGCGTGAGGGCGCGTTTAATGTGGATTCCTCGATCAGTGGAGATCACGGCAGAACGCAGAGCACGCGGACTTTCAGCGTGCGTATGTTCGTTTTTTCTCGCGTGCGAGCAAAAATTACTGACAAATCTTCTGGATGCACTGCAGGTAAGTATTTTTTTTCTGTTAGTGCTTTTATTTTGGTCCATTTGGCGAATTATTTCATGTCAATGGCTGAATGTTTTCTAAATACATTGCAGGGAGGTATTATTTCGTCTATGACAGAGGCATTCTAGCATTCCCTTTTTCTGGAGACGCGTATACGAGTGAAACTTGGCTAATTATCGTCGTTGAATTACATTGCCCTCATATCATTAGTGATCGTTTTACTACTTAACCGCGTACCAATATTTATACATTACCTTTATAAAGCTTTGGCCTTTATTATGTGCATCTTTTTTTTTCGTTTGGTTTCGGAAACAGCGGGCACATGCAGGCGGTCTGGTAACATGAGCCTACATTTTTGGGCGCGTATCCAGGCAATATGCTATCAGACATGGAAGAAGGAAAAGTTTTTCTTTCCACCATGCTGTCAGAGCTTGTGCTTAGTTCGGCGTGTTCTTTTCTTCGGTACAGTGCCAGGTCAGTGAGGCATCGCTCACTTTTGCGTGGTTGTTTCTTGTTATTTTTTCTGCGCTGTTTACTGATGTGGCATTTCAGAGCTCGACTAGCTCACATAATGTGTCGAGAGCCGTTCCTGTGACTGCTGACTGCTTTCGCTGGCGCATGACCAGCGTGCCCTCGCCTCTGGTGACGGTGAACAGGACACGCTAAGCAACGAGACGCTGTACTCTACGGCTGCCAAAGCTATATTTTCAAAGCTGTTGTCTCGCTGCAGTGGTTTTCGACGAATGGTCAATGTGAGTTTTCGAACTCTTATGCTATTGTTAGTGAATAGTTGCCTCACAATTGCCTCTGTGAAGTTTCTTGTGGATATTTCAAGTACGTCATTTGGTTAATAAAACATTCTTGCTACCAAAATCTTCATTTTTTGTTTCTGTTCTCTCTCACATGTAATTAGCGAGACACAATTAAAGCGCAGTAAAATTGCGTATTAATAATATCACGTATAATGCCAGCAGTTAGAAAAAATTTCATTTCACGCGATGTAGGGCAAATGCGCGACGTCGCTACCACTTCTGGTTGTGATATTATAATTTATTTTTTTGTTTACTCTTAGTTGTCCCCTCCTCACGTAGATGGTGACAGTGGCAACAAGCCGCGGACTACTGGAACCACGAGCTTCTATGGAAGTTACGCTAACAGTTTACATATACTTTCCTGTACGCTTATATTAGAGTCTCCCAAGCTGAAGCTTCCCCTGACGAGTTGGCTTTCTCGCAATAAATTTCAAAAAGCAGCCAAAAAAGTTCGGGCCCTTATCATCCCTGATAAGGCTCAAACTTTTGTCTGACGTCAAACTATTCAATGAAGGTTGTAGTGTACGTTTATATTAAAGTATTTCGAGCTGAAGCTTCCCCTGTTGCATTGGCTTTCCCGAAATTTATGTTAAAAAAAGCAGCCGAAAAATTTGAGGCCCTTATTAACCCCGGATAAGGCTCAATTTTTGTCTGACGTCACACCGCGCAACGAAGATTATACTGTAATTTATATTAGAGCCTACCAAGCGTAAGCTTTCTCTGATGCGTTGGCTTTCCCGCAATGCATGTCAAAAAAGCGGCCAAAAAAAGTTGAAGTCCTTATCACCCCTGATAAGGCTCAACTTTTGTCTGACGTCACAACTTGCAACGAAAGGTACACTGCGCGTTTATGTTGGAGCATCCCAAGCTGAAGCTTCCCCTGATGCATTTGCTTCCCCTCAATCCATGTCGAAAAGCACTCGAAATAGCTGGGGCTCTTATCGCCCCTGATAAAGCTCAACTTTTGTCTGACGTCACAACTTGCAACAACGGATATACTGTGCGTTTATAATAGCGCCTACAGAGGTGAACCTTCCCCTGATGTGTTTGCTTTCCCGCAATCGTTGTCAAAAAAGCAGCTGAATATGCTGAGGTCCTTAACACCCTTGATAAGGCTCAACTTTTGTCTGACGTCACACCGCGCAACGAAGGTTGATTGATTTGTGGGGTTTAACGTCTCAAAACCACTATATGATTATGAGAGACGCCGTAGTGGAGGGCTCCGGAGATTTGGCCACCTGGGGTTCTTTAACGTGCACCCAAATCTGAGTACACGGGGCGCAACGAAGGTTATGCTGTAGTTTGTATTGGAGTCTCCCGAGATGACGCTTTTCCTGATGTGATGACTTTCCCGTGATGTACGTCAAAAAAGTGGTCGAAAAATTTGAAGCCCTTATCACCCCTGATAAGGCTCAACTTTGGTCTGACGTCACACCGCGCAGCGGAGCTTACATTGTACGTTTATATTAGTGTCTCCTGAGCTGAGTTTTCCCCAATGCTTTGGCTTTTTCGCAATGAATGTCAAAAAGCAGCCGAAAAAGTTCAGGCCCTTATCACTCCTGATAAGACTCATCATTTGTCTGACGTCACACCGTGCAACAAATAATGTAGTGTACGTTTATATTAGAGTATCCCGAGCTGCAGCTTCCCCCGATGCGTTGGCTTTCCCCCAAATCATGTAAAAAACCGGTCGAGAAAGTAAAGGCCCTTATCACACCGGATAAGGCTCAACTTTTGTCTATCGTCACACTGTGCGACAAAGGATGTCGTGTACGTTTATGTTAGAGTATCCCGAGCTGAAGCTTCCCCCAAAGCGTTGGCTTTCCCCCAAAGCATATAAAAAAAGCAGTCGTAAAAGTAGAAGCCCTTATCACACCTGATAAGGCTCAACTTTTGTCTGACGTCACACTGTACAACGAGGGACGTAGTGTACCTTTATACTTGAGTCTCTTGCGCTGAAGCTTCCCCTGATGCGTTGGCTTTCCCGCAATGAATGTCAAAAAAAGCGGCCGAAAAGTTGAGGCCCTTATCACCCCTGATAAGGCTCTACTTTTGTTTGACATCACACCTTGAAGCGATGGACCTAATATTGAATCTGTTCGTTTCGCATATGTCGCGAACGGCTAAAAAATATGATGACGTCAGACAAAAGTTGAACCTTTTCAAAGGTGATAAGGGCCTCAACTTTTTTTACTGCAATTTCGACAAGAATTGTGGGAAAGCAAACACATCAGGGGAAGGTTCATCTCTGCAGGCTCTAATATAAACGCACAGTATATCCGTCGTTGCAAGTTGTGACGTCAGACAAAAGTTGCACCTTATCAGCGGCGATAAGAGCTCCAACTTTTTCTACTGCTTTTCGACAAGCATTGCGGGGAAGCAAATGCATCAGAGGAAGCTTCAGCTCGGGATGCTCCAACATAAACGCACAGTATATCCTTCGTTGCAAGTTGTGGCGTCAGACAAAACTTGAGCCTTATCAGGGGTGATAAGAGCCACAACTTTTTTTACTGCTTTTTGACCAGCGTTGCGGGAAAGCCAAAGCATCAGGGGAAGCTTCTGCTCGGGAGGCTCTTACGCGCACAGGAGGTCCGCTTTGCACAGTGTGACGTCACACTGAAGTTGAGCCGCTATCACAGAGTTTCTCACAATAGATTTCACGCTTGTTAATCTCCTCCTGTCTGCTGTTTGTAAATTTGGGACACTTCCTACATATTTACCTGCACTGTATTACCGTTTTTCTTACTCTACTATGAAGATTGATTGATGGCTTGATTGACTTGCACTACTCAAAAAGGACACAGTGAGCGCAGCTTCTACATACGTCAATGGCATAGAAGCCTCCTCGATGATTAAAGGTGTCTGTCCACCCATCTATCTATCTCTCTGCCACGTAATACAAATCACACTGAAGAAACCTACATAGAAAACAAAATAAAACTTGTAGGCTGCGTTGAGTTTCGAAACTACTGGCTCACGCTCCAAAGGCGAGAGCATTCACTATCTCTGAACCTTGTGAATGCACCATGAAAAAATTCCCGTATAAAATAAGGGAAAACATGCAAGGATGCACTGGGTTCAACAAGGGTACAAGAATAACGACAGCAGAACAAACATGTCATAATCATTGATTGATTTGGGGGGTTTAACGTCTCAAAACCACCATTTGATTATGCGAGACGCCGTAGTGGAATGCTCCGGAAATTTTTACCACCTGGGGTTCTTTAACGTGCACCCAAATCTGAGTACACGGGCCTACAACATTTCCGCCTCCATCGGAAATGCAGCCGCCGCAGCCGGGAATCGAACCATAATCATAATTATTCAAACACATGTATTTTGAACAGGACAAAGTTAATAACTTTATTACAATAGGCCACGGAACAATAGCATCGCGACCTCATGTAATGACCTTGATCTTGACACAAATATTCGCATATTCGGTTCTTCAGTTTACGAGCACACTTGCCGTGCGTTTTCCTCACATACACCATGGAATATCATTGCGCTATTTCTTTTATTATAAAACCGTCGCAACGGACACCTT
Organism: Rhipicephalus annulatus; assembly: GCA_013436015.1. Lineage (NCBI taxonomy): Eukaryota > Metazoa > Arthropoda > Arachnida > Ixodida > Ixodidae > Rhipicephalus > Rhipicephalus annulatus. Next base: position 7,489 of record WOVY01011499.1, on the reverse strand, counting down.
TGTGCGAAAACAAAGTCATCATTCATCTTAGTTAGCTGCGTATCTCCATTTGCGTGCGGAATTTACGACGTGAACAAAGCCTTTACAATTATCGTTAAGACCATCGTGGTTAACACACAACGTGATTCAAGCACATTTTTCAAACTTGCACAACGTGACTCGGACTGTTGCTCGGTTTTAACTTTATTTACCTTCGCCACAAGTAGAGTGGTGTTTCGGTATAATCCGGGGTATCACAGCTCACATCATGTCACCAGCACGGCTCCGACGACTAGACTTATTGAATATGACACGATGCGTCTACAGAATCGTACCTCTATCACTTCCAACTGCGTATCAGCCAAAGTCCGCATCATATTACGTGCCTTCGAAGGCTCACAGTATGGACATCGGCTGACGCTTTGCAATGACGACGATGCAGAAACGAGCTAAATCAGACACTTGTTCTACCTGTTTTACGAGTGCTGTACAAGCAGCTTCTAACGTGCTCCAGTCCGATTGCAAGTGGTTTTTACCACTGCGAGCGCAGTGCTTTGTCACAGTGCTCCTTAGTTAATCTCTTTCTGAGGCCTGCGATTCCAAATGAGCGCGTTTACACATTTAGGGAATTCGCAGCAAAGGCATAGAGCTTATCTTTACGATGCTTGCGAAGCGGCTGTATGACACGGTTCCACATCAATCCGTGAACAGGAGAATATAGTGGGGCATGCACAACCAAAATCGCTGTATGCCCCGCCGCGGTGGTCTAGTGGCTAAGGTACTCGGCTGCTGACCCGCAGGTCGCGGGTTCGATTCCCGGCTGCGGCGGCTGCATTTCCGATGGAGGCGGAAATGTTGTAGGCCCGTGTGCTCAGATTTGGGCGCACGTTAAAGAACCCCGGGTGGTCAAAATTTACGGAGCCCTCCACTACGGCGTCTCTCATAATCATATAGTGGTTTTGGGACGTTAAACCCTACAAATCAATCAATCAATCAAAATCGCTGAGTAGAAGCAGAACTCGCTGGTAAAACACAGGAAGCCTAAATTATAAAACCAGCACTCTACGAAAAGAACGCCACGTGGTTTACCGCGAACCTCGCTGCAAGAGATGGACGTCAGTTCCTTGAAACGTTTGCTGCTGGGCTTGGTCTTTACCGAAGCGTGACTTGGAGTTCTGTGCGGCAACGTACACACACATTTCGGAGTGGATACAGACAAGACGCAATGTCTTCGCATGAGTGTCCATAGATGCTGCATTCTTCTCTGTTCGACGCGAGAAACGGTTCACGAGAGGTCTGCGTAAACAGGAGTGCACACGGTTGTTTCAAGGCAAGGGCCACGGCATGCCACTGAAGTCCACCGGTCCACCAAGTCCAGCGTCCGCTTCCAGTAAGCTCATGATGACCGCCATGGCCGCATCGTAGTTCCCTTCACTGTTGCCCTGACTTCCGGCAGTAAGGATGTCCCGACTCACGAAGCTGTTCACCAGGTCCGGATCTAGGATGAAGAAGCAGAACGTAAAACTACAGGCATGATCTCTTACTGAGGTAAGTATGCGCGAGTCGATCACAGTCTTATTTGAGCGAGGAATTGTTGATACACTTGTTTCGCGTATTTGCTATTGCATATTTCTTGTGCTGTTAGAATCATTTGTGACCCTTCAACAAACTTGTCGGGTTCCAAGATGTAAGTAACGCGTCGTTCAAAACAATAAGAATTAGAAGAAAACTATCACCTCTGTCTTGGAAGCGAAACAACCGCATGTTTGCAGATGACCGCGTTATTTACCGTTCAGTAACCAACACTCGTGACCAAACGTTTATTCAACATGAGCTTTACAACATAAAAACATGGTGTAATCATTGGCTAATGAAACTAAATCCTAATAAATGTAAGGTTGTTTCGTATTCTCGCCACCGTAACCCCCTTACGTTCACCTATTCAATTGCTAATATCCTATTAGAATGAGTTCAGTCATTCAAATACCTCGGTGTCAACTTGTCTCATGACCTCTCTTGGCGTCATCACACCACTAACACCATTTCAGCTGCTAATAAATCACTAGGATTTCTTAGACGACACTTACGTCATACTCCATCACATGTAAAAATGCTTGCTTATAAATCATTAGTCAGATCAAAGCTCGAATATGCATCTTCCATCTGGAGCCCCTCCCCCCCCCCAAAGATATATCATAAATGAACTTGAATCAATTCAAAATCGGACTGCCAGGTTTTCCTCTGCATATTCATATGATATCAGCATCTCATCTTTGAAGGCAGAATCAGCATTGGAAACGCTTGCTTTTCGTCAACAGATTGCCGGCTTCTCTCTTTTTCTTATGTTGTATTTCATATATCATCGCACTGGTCATCTGCTTTAAGTCGCACTACCACGTACCCGCACCCAGCGCCTCCTGAAAAAATTAGCCCGTATCTGCATGTATTCTGCAAATGTCGTCGAAAGACAATAGTCTTGCGTGTGGAGAGAGTGAACAAGACATTTATTTGATGTTCTGCGCAAGAAAATCGGTGAATGGTATTCTGGAGGTGCTGCGTTAGAGTGCCTCGAGCGTGCAGTGGAGGCGAACGAGCGCATCAAGTCACGTCACACGTGAGACATAAGCACCATCTGGCAGTAGTCTTAGAAAACAAAACGCGTGGCTCTGAGACGGGTGTGCGCACCCATCTCAGAGGTGATAAGGTGTAGAACGCAAGGCAACGGGTAGGTGCCACCACCGTCTCGTTTTAGCAAAGCGTTGGAAGCACTCGTATTTCCGTGCAAGCTTTGCACGGTCAGCGCACCGTGATAAGCGCTACGGTCCTTAAAATTACTTATGTATGCCTTTTCTAGTAAAAGGCTAACATACAAAATATATACGTGTTGTTATAGTGCCGCAGACATGCGCAATAATAGCTTTTTAATTGAAAATCACCCAAGAATGAACGCTCTACTTTGAGCAACATAGGTGGGCGCTGTGGATGGGGTTGGCCATTTCAAGTCCCTGAAGCCGTTAAGAGTGGACAAGCAGACAAATGTACAGACAGACAGACAGACGGACGGACGGACGGACGGACAGACGGACAGACAGACAGACAGACAGACAGACGGACGGACGACGGACGGACGGACAGACAGACAGACAGACAGACGGACGGACGGACGGACGGACGGACAGACAGACAGACAGACAGACAGACAGACAGACAGACAGATAGATAGATAGATAGATAGATAGATAGATAGATAGATAGATAGATAGATAGATAGATAGATCAAAATTTTTGCGTCGAAGGTCCCCCAAGAAAGACTATCGTCTGTAAAAATTATGCCTGGAACGTGAGCCGCGAACGCGCTGCTCTACCCTCTGATTTTACCCTCCTCCTTTGGTTCGAAGGCGAGCGTGTCCGACGGCCACCCCCTGCGAATACAGCAATGCTCTCACAGTTGCCTCCGAGCAGCCGTGAGGTCACGTGACAGAGCGGTATAGTTATGTCACGTGACTGCGCGGTACGGAGACAAGCGGTCTCACGCGGTGGTCGGTCGTAACACAAGGCAGGAGGCATGGCCTCCGAGATTACGTGATGGCAGGAAGCTCCCAATTGAAAAGAGAGCGACGTTCCAGGCATAGTTTTTCTAGGAGGCGTTGCCGCAGTACAACATTCGAAGCCTCTTTTTTTTATACGAGCAGCAAAGGTTGGAACAGCCTCCTCACGCCATTTCTGCCGCGATTAACCCATCTACGTTTTTCGAAGCCATTAAAAACATCATTGTATAGTTTTTAATAAACACCACTTCTTATGTAATACCCCTGAAGGGGGACTTTAAGGAAATGAAGTGAAGTTGCCTCCGTGAGAGCTGTAGAGAATGATGGTATTACACGTCGAGTAAAGAGTCTTTGTTCGACCAGTTTTTTTTTTGCCATTAATAATACTTTGGGGTTTAACGTCCCAAAACCGTCATATGATTATGAGAGACACCGTAGTGATGGTGTCCAAAAATTTCGACCACCCGGGGTTCTTTGAGCCTAAATCTAAGCACATGGGCGTCAAGCATTTCCGCCTCCATCGAAAATGCGGCCGCCGCGGCCGGGATTTGATCCCGCGACCTGTGGGTCAGCAGCCGAGTGCCTCAGCCGTTAGACCACCGTAGTGGGTTTTTTTTAGTTATTACCGTACGTCTACCCCAAGGCTTCATTATTCTAAGCATGTGACCATGTTCGTAAATAATAAAACACTGCAGTGTGATGGCTTAATTGTGAAAGTCGCCACAAGTTCTCTTTTGGTGTCATGGTGCACTCACCGATGGCTAAACTCAAGTCATCACAGACTGTGCGAACTAATTTCAGTTGCTTTTCAATATTAATAACTGATCACGACACCGCATCGAAAACTGGCTTCATTTGGACATAATGCGAGGACCAGCATTACGCCAACTTCACACGTATGGTGCTGTCTAAAATGTGCTGTCCCGGAAAATATAAGCACATGTAGTCTTTAGCAATTAAAACCTGATTTGGGTATTTCTGCTTGCAGGTTGAGAACACTTCAAATAAATATTCACTCAATGGTGTGTGCTCTTATTTTCTTCCCAACGTGAGACAAAAAGATTGCGCTTGATCAAGCACTGCAGGTGATTGAATAGCTTCATGCATTGGTTTTAGACTTCAGCAGAATAAAACGTCATTGTGCACTTCTAAGCAGCCGTTACCCTATTTCTGACTGCAATTCGCCAGTGCATATCATTCGTCAGTCCATATCAATTCGCCAGCGCAGCAACTATTACACAATTTGTGTAATAGTTGCTGCGCTTCCTACTAAGATGGATTCGTACCAACTGGCCCGATACAATCGTTTATTGAGTTACATAAATCAACTCCAGCGCATGGTACCTAACCACAATTGACGTTAACCCGACGTGACGGCTATATCAAAGTAGTAGATATGTAATGTTTATAAAATTGGTAAGGCAGCACTGCAAACAATATTAAGGTTTCACGAAGATTAGCGTCTATTTGAAAAGCAGTTCCGAGACCTGGCGTAACTCTGTGGTAAAATCCTTCATTTTCCCGCAGCATGCTTGGGTTGGATTCCAGCTGGGACCCTGATATTTATTGTTTGCATTCGTCGGGTCGATTTTGACGAGGTCGGGTATTATTTCAAAGCTCGCGTGTTATGATTGCCCATGTGTGTTCTCGTCGTTCCTGGTTAAATTCTAAGTGTCAATCACCTGTGGAACATACCCGCATACCAGCGGCACATACCCGCCCATGGGCATTGTGCCACTGTCTGACGGGAAGTGTTTGACAACGCACACGACGGGATGGTGATATTATTCATGTCACCAGCGCGTCATAATTGCAGCTTAAGGCGCGAAAACGACACGGACGAAGAGAGACAGTACACACACACGGAGCGCCACTTCCAACAAAGATTTATTTCGAAAGAGCACAGAACATATATAGACACCGCGCGCGCCGTCACCGTGCCTTAATTGCGCAGCCGCATTTAAGTAGCGTAACTCCTTTGGCGATAAAGAAATGGAGGCTACGCTAACGCACAGATCACCTAATTCGATTATTCTCTTGGCCTCAATGATTAGTCTTACTGATTTATCAGGGCTTCGGGCGACTACCGCGCAGGCGCTAAAGTTAGGAACGCAATGACAATCCCGGCAGTGAATTGCGAGGTGGCCCTCTCTGCCATTCCTGACGTTGTTATTATGCTGTCTTAGCCTATCATTCAGGCATTGCTCGGTATGGCCTACGTACCATCTACCACACGAACAGGGGGAACTCGTAGACCACACCCTTCTGACAAATTACATACTTGTTCTGGTGGTTCACATTGCAGGCCGGAGCTTTCCTGAGAAAGGGGTTAGTCATCTTGCAGAGCCTGGAAAGTTTTAACGGCGCAGAGAAGACCACCTTTACATCAACCTGTTCGGCAATCTTTTTCAAATTATGGGATACGCGGTGTACATAAGGAATCACAGCAAGCTTGACATTATTCTGGGGCGACCCTTCGCTTGTGTGGCAGTTCCGCGACTTCTTCAAAATCTTCTCCGCCACTGACACCAGAATGTGCTGTGGATAGCCCGCCTGCTCAAGACGGTCAACCTGCTTGAGGAAACTGTCTGCTGCTCTGTGTGGGCAGGATTTCTTGAAAGCATTCAGCAGGCACATGTTGGCGATACTACGTTTGACAAGCTTAGAATGGGACGAGCTAAAAGGTAGTAGTGGTTTGTTAGCACGAGGCTCATACTGCCAACATGCATGATCAGTTGTTACAAACAATCTAAGATCTAAAAACCTTATAGTCGAATCGACCGAAAGTTCGTGTGTCACTATTAAGGGCGATAAAACATGCCTAAAAATTGTTAAGGTGTTAGTAACGACTTGGTCGGTGTCCATAAACTTTTTGTCTATGAGAACTAAAAAATCATCTACGAATCTAAAAACCCTGATGACACCGCTACCTTCGAGAAGGCTAGAAATGGTCCTGCCTGCGCGAGCTAAAAACAGGTCACTTAAAAATGGCGCTAAACAGGAACCTATACAAAACGCCGCTCCTTTGCAGGTATAGGCTACCGTCCCACTCTACATAAGTCGACCTCAAATACAATTCTAGCAATGCCATGAATTTTCCCTCTGGTATACCTGCGTCATTTTGAAATGACAGGGGGCCGTATTGGTCAATGCTGTCCTGACACACTGAAGCAAGGCATTTTTCGGCATGGAATAATACAAGTCTTTCAGGTCAATGGAAAAGGCGTCGAGGGCTACCCCCGTTTGCCCGGCAAGAAAGTTTACAACATCGCTGGAATCTTTCACCCGATAGGGATCGTCAACCGTAAGAAGCCGGAACTTATCGAGCAGGAAGACGGCAAGGCATTTCTGCCAAGTATTACGTTCTGACACGATTACTCTGAGGGGGCAACCCTCCTTATGAGTCTTTGCACTGAAGAAGACCTCGAGTGTGCCTGATTTGCTGTTTGCGACGTCCCTAACCAACTTTGAAAGGTTCATACTCTCACAGAGTTTCTTAGCTTCACTTTTTAGTTTGTTGATCTGGACGTTCTCGCGACATTGAAATACAGAACTCAACGCTTGAAGCGCTTTCACCTTGTAAAGGTCCCGTGGGAAGACGGCGAATCCCCCTTCCTTGTCCGAAGGGAGAACGCAGTATAAGTTCGTTTTCAGGTAGGACGCCAAACGACGAACAATAGGACGCCTTGGTTCCCGTTGGTCACGTAGAAGTACATCTACACCACTAGAAACACATCTATCCATTTCACTCGCGGGAGCTAGGCTAGACACTTTGTGCACCAAGGATAGCAGCTCCGGACCGGAGGTCCGCGGCTGCACGGCGAACTTTGGCCCTAAGGCGAGACCCTTGCAGATATCCTCTGGTAACGTGACGTCTCCCTCGGTGTAGATCCTGTTCACTTGTACCGTTTTCACTTTTGGACGATGAAGTGCTCGCAGTTGTGACAAAGTGCACTGCCAGA
>WOVY01011498.1:330000-366379 GCA_013436015.1 Rhipicephalus annulatus | reverse complement strand
GCAGCAACATTTTGCCCTATATAAACTTTCACTAGCAGAACCGGTCGCAATAGTTCTATGATTCTTCCACTATTTGGTGCTTCAGTGGTGTGCAGCAACTGGACGCCAACCAAAACAGAATTTTGTCATTCTTTGACTCACATGTTTATAAGCAATAGATGATGGAGCGTTGAGTAATGTCATCATATCTAGCGTGAGGACGTCACCAACTGATGTGGCTACACTGTGTCCTGTCGTCAGTTACAGTATTAAAACAAAACCAGCTTTCAAAATACGTGTTGCAAATGCTTTTTAGAGTGCAGTTAAGTGTAGAAGTGTATTTTCTAGGTTTCGAAGGCTTGAGCTTTCATTTGACAAAATGAAACACTTTGGAAATTTCTGCCAGTACTCCTGTAAGTATTGCACATTTTCTTGTAAGCAATTTTGTGTGGCAGAGGCATGTTTACTGTTATTGCCATATTTACGTGCTTGTGTTGAATCAGTCTAGTGTTTTGGAATAAACTGCACAGTTGAGTCATTATAAGGATTCTGAAGAGACTCGAAAATGTTTTTTATTTAGCAGGAGTTCCGTTTACAGATATACAACAAGAGTTGAGAATTCAAGTACAAGGCAACCATGATGAAGGAAGTAGTTTTATTTCAGCTGTTTTTCAATTTAATAGAATTCCATTAACTATGAGTGTACTCTATTAAAGGAATACAAGTGCTTAGCAGAAAATCATGGTGATTGCTAATTTATTTCAACTTAAGACAGTTGACTGTTCTTTCTAAAGTCGTGCAGGTCTACAGTGGCACGCTGAAGCTAAGTATGCCCTCTACCAGGCCCGGTGTGATCGCGACACTACCATCGAGTATCGCCCCCTCTAACTTGAAGAGGACCGGCTAGGTTTGAAATGAATCACCTTGACCAAAAGATGAAGCTGAAGGATATGGAGTTTCAGCAAATGTAGGTGTAAAAGGAGGCAGAATTCAAGCTAATTGAGCTCAAGCACAAGCGGAAAAGCCAGAGGCGCTAGCTGCGAAGCACATGGACAACAGGGCTATAAACAAGCGTAGCTTGAAATCATAAAGAGGTTATAAATAGGTAGATGTACATGCTTAAAAACCTCCATGTACATAAGGTCGACATAACTAAGTACTTACTTAAAGGGTCATGACAGGGTCATTCTCCATACTGCTGTTTTCGGCTAGAAATTGAGCCTCTATTGTACCTGTACATGTATAGAAAACGGATACTCAAAAATAATACTCAACTGCAAAGTCAGCTATAAATGTCTGCTGCTCTAAACTCCGCCCACTGCCACCTACCATTATGCTGTCATGTAGTGTGAGACATCATGTCTGCTTTGATGGAAATCCGTCTTCTCCGAAATTTGACTACTGCAAATTCTTCAATTTTTCAATTCGAAGGCATAAAGAGATTGAAGTAACTTCATTTTACATGGAAACTGACCATGAAACAGTTGTTGACCAGAGTGAGTTGAGACGCTCACAAAGCAAGTGGCTTTTACGTCATGTATCACGAGTACAGTGTCGTCAGGCAACCGGGCCACATGCGGGTTTATAAAAATCGTCATAAAAATTAGTTTTCAAAGAATCGTGCTTAAATTTCACCAGATTATTTGTCAACAGCAACAGACGAACTCTTATAATACAGATTACGAGAGGAAATTGCTTGTCATGCCCCTTCAAAAGAACACTAAGGAGGAACAATGACTTGATTTTAGATTGAACACTGCACTCTGAGAACTCTAACGACCCGTTTCACCGATATAAGTCAATTATTTGTGGAGATAACTAAGGTTCAAGATTAATTTTTCTATTAGCAGCGAAATGTCCATGCATCATCTGCACATGTGACGCCAGGTGATGCGATGCGAGGTGCATCGTGTAATTATCAATTTGGAGCCACAGAGGGCTCAGTAAACTCCTTTATAATCTATGACGTCACAGTTCGATGGGGTAATCTCATGGTGGCAACTTCATGAGCATTTTCTTTCCTTCTATTTTCTCGTGCCCGTGCATCATTCGCCGAAAGAGCACTGTTTTCAGGATTGTGAAGTCGTACCAAAAATCCTTTATCTTTAATGACCTTTTAAGCTCTTATAAAAACTCCATATTTCTTCAACGTGACAAACTTTTAGTCTGAATACAGCAGAAAGCATCCACCCGCAATTCAATTTACCTTCATCTTCATAGTGCCACAAAGCGATAAAGGCAATAGACTAAAACACTGCAAGTGCCAGTGGTCAAACATGTCATTTTATCATTTGTCCAATTGTCTTCCGTGCAACAAAGACCAGCCACTACAGTTGACAGGAAATACATTCTTGTAAATTTAAAAGAGCTGAAGTAGAAAAATAGCAGTGCAGTAATCTCCTACGGAAGCCATGAAGTCACTTGAATAGCACTGCAGGGAAAGGTAGAGGGTGGTAATATTGTAGCGGTGCTGAGGCAGACAGGTAAAAAAAACAAGCGTATTTATTAGGGCGAACTTGTGCCCACGATTCTAAAGACTATAGTCGTCAAGTCCGAGTAGCCGAGTGGCACAGATCCAACTCTATCTTCCTCTCCTCGTTGCCGGAGCGCACGAATGCGTGGCGCATGCCAGCCGGGTCTTGCTGGTGCTGGTGCCCACGATGACTGTGGCGAACTACTTGAACGTGGCACACCTGTAGCAGCATTTACCCCCCTCCTCAGACGCATCGTCCCGATGCTTAAGACAGTGAAGAGATACATACGCACTCTCACTTCGTTTTTCGACGATCCGTCATGATAGGGTTTCATGCGGAATACGTGTACCGCTTCCGTGAGATTGCGGCGTCTTGAACGCACGTGTGCATCGGTTCTGACTTCATAAGTGACGTTGCTGATACGGTTAGTACTTCATAAGGGCCGAAGTATCGCAAAGAAGCTTGTCAGGGGAGTCCGTGGGCGGCGCACTGGTATCCATATTCACACATTGTCACCGGATGATAAAGTGCGTCACTCTTGCGTCGCTTATTGTACCGACTAGAATCGACGGTGCTCTTGGTGGCGTATTCGGTATCTTGCTATTTGACCGTGCTTCTGCGGCTCTTTGCAAGAAGTCATCTAAGTCAGGTGGATAGCTGCTTTCGTCTTGTAGTGGTAACAAGGCATCCAGCGGGGTGGTCACCCTTCGGCCGAATACTAGTTCGAAAGGGGCAACCTGGGTTGCTTCTTGAACGGCTGTATTATATGCGAATGTTACGCAGGGTAATATTTCATCCAACTGTTTATGTTCAGCGTCGAGATTACATTGATAACATGTCGGTCAGAGTTCTGTTGAGGCGTTCGGTTAAGCCATTTGACTGAGGGTGATACGCCCTTTGTATCTGTGGATTCGGTATTTGGTCACCACAGGCTCGGCATTAAACATTAGGTTCTGCAAGTAAATGCGGTTGCCCAATCCGTAATAACGACGATGGGCCGCACCATGTCTAAGCACTACGTTTGTTCACAAAGAACCTGGTTCGACTTCGGGCCAGTCAGATCGCACTGTTACAGAGACGTCAGGTCCTCAGCATAACGGCTCAGATAGTCTGTGGGCTACGAATAATCCATTTCTTAACCTGCAACACGATGTCGGGAAAGGTCCAGTAAGTCCATGCAGACTTGTTTGGAATGGGGCATCTGGAGGGTCTATTGGCTGGAGAAGGCCGGCTGGTTTTACGGGTGGAGTTTTGCGCCGTTGACAATTGACGACAAGCTTTCACGTAGGCGCTGCACTGATGCGAGCAACTTAGGCCAATAGTATTTCAGGTGAATCCTGGCGAACGTTCGGCTTACACCCATGTGTCCGGATGTAGGCTCTTCGTGGCATTGCGTGCAGAATTTCTCCTCTCGCATGACTGTGGGGCACGACTAGTAAAAACGTTTCACAATTAGGTTCGAAGTTCCTCCTGTAAAGGACACTTCCTCGAAGGCAGAACGTGGAAAGCCCTCTAGAGAATATGCCGAGAGACTTGAACGTCGAAACCCTGCAGGTGTTGTATAAGCGCCAGCAAATCCGAGTCATCTCGTTTTAATTGAGCTGCTTTTATGCGGTCGACAAACGCGTAGAAAACGGGAAGCAATTCCTCTTCAGGTACACTAGGATCAGCGGGAAAGCATGGACAGGCAGTCGGCATCACTGTGTTTCCTTCCAGATTTCTACACGACCGTAATGTCATACTCCTGCAGCCTGAGGCTCCATCTTGCTGGTCGACCTGACGGGTCCTTGAGATTTGCCAGCCAGCATAGAGCAGGGTGGCCACTAACTGCTCTGAACGGTCTACCATCAAGGTAGGGTCGAAGCTTGTTATATTGCCCAGATGACTGCGAGGCACTCTTTTTCAGTTGCAGAGTAGTTTGCCTCAGCTTTTGATAGTTTGCGGCTGGCATAGGCTAAACACTTTCTCTTGACCATTTTGCCACTAGACAAGGATGACGCCGAGGCCGTCATTGCTGGCATCGGTATGGACTTCAGTGTCAGCTGTCTCATCAAAATGGGCAAGTGTTGGTGAACCCTGTAGTCTTTTTTCTTAATTCACCAAAAGTTTTCTGTTGTTCGCTTTCCCATGTGAAGGGCACGTCGTCTTTTGTCAGTTTTGTAAGAGGATCCGCAATCTTGAGAAATTTTCAACAAATCGCCTATAGTAGGCAAATAAACCCAAAAATCGACGCAACTGACTTTTTGTCTCTGGGTGTAGGAAACCTCTGAACAGCGGCTGTCATTTCGGGATCAGGACGAACACAATCGGAACTAATGACATGTCCAAGGAATCACAGCTCTTCGAAGCCGAAGTGGCATTTTTCGGGTTTGATTGTCAATTTTGCTGACTGGATGGGCTACCAATACTGTGCGTAGTCGCTCTAGATGTTTGTCAAACGTTGCCGAGAATACCACCACGTCATCCAAATACACTAGGCATGACTGCCATTTCAATCCGGCAAGGACAGTGTCCATCATTCGCTGGAACGCCGCTGGTGCGGAACAGAGGCCGAATGGAAGCGCTTTAAATTCGTAGAGGCCATCTGGTGTTACGAATGCCGTTTTTTCACGGTCCCGCTCATCGACCTCTATTTGCCAATATCCGCTTTCCAGATCTAAGGAGGAGAAAACTTTGCGGATCGCAACCGATCTAGTGTATTGTCGATACGTGGCAAGGGGTAGACTTCTTCGTTTATTTACACTGTTCAGTTTTCTGTAGTCGACACAGAACCTAAGTGTGTTGTCTTTCTTCGTAACGAGCACTACGGGGGACGCCCATGGACTATTCGAAGGCTGGATGATATCATCCGAAAGCATCTCCTACACCTGCTTCTTGATAATTTCCCGTTCTTTTTGTGGCACCCGATATGGATGCTGGCATATAGGCCTCGTGTCGTCTTGAGTTATAATTCTGTGTTTCGTGATTGACGTGCACTGGACCTTCGAGGTACTTGAAAATCAATCAGCGAATTCTTTTAGCAAGGCATGAATCTGTTTTGTTTTACAGTCCTTAAGGCCCTGATTGACGGTCACGGATGTGTCGATGTTGCAGGCCACTGGTCGAGTGGTTGATGTCGTTAAGCTGCGCAGTTCAGTCGCCATAACGAAGTCGTGTAACTAGGCAATAGCCGTCCCTTGACCGATGTGTTTAAGTTCATAGGAGAAATTGTGAGTAGGACATCTGCACGGCCTTTCGTCAAGTGAACAAGACCCCTAGCTACGCATACATTTTTGTTCAAAAACAGCCCTACATTTGTATCCGCTAGGCCTTCGCGGTTGTACAATGCGTCATTTTCTATGAGCATCATTATACTGCAGCGTGGCGGCACAGTTACGTCATCATGAATGACGCGTAGAGCAGTTAGGCGTCATTTCTCAGATTGCTCCACAGGTGTAGCTCGTTCAGTCGAAAACGACACGCTGGACCTACGCAGGTTAATTACGGCGCCAGTAGATCCCAAAAAATCCATTCCTATAATGAGTTCCCTTGAACAATCTGGCAGCACAATGAAATCGGCCACGTAAATAAAGCCCCGTATTTCAAGTCTTGCAGTGCATCTGCCAAGGGGCGTAATAATGTGACCGTCTGCCGTGCGTATCTGCGATCCACTCCACTGTGTCACAACTTTGTTTAGCTCTTTCACCATCTTGTGACTTATCACTGAATAATCAGCACCGGTGTCGACTAAGGCATTCAGCTCCTAACCTTCCATTCTTAACCGCAAATCTGAACTAACGTTTTCGTTGCTGCCCCCATCTATCGGAAATACACCGTCATCACCCTCAAACCATATTGGAGGATCTTCGTAACTGGCGTTATCAGCGGCCTCACCTCCACAGGTCGCTTGCTTCAGTTTTCCGGGAGTGGACTTAGAGAGCGATGACCAGGCTGCCTTGAAGGTCCACATGGGCTGGATGACCGGTAGCGCATAGGCGATGGTAACCCTGACTGGTGTTGGCGTAGAGTTGGCGAGTTATGGCGCGTGGATAAGTACTCCTCAATCTCCGCTGGTCGTTTGCCGTTTCAGGGGCACGGTGCATACGACGGAAAACCTCTTAATCCAGCCTGTCGGTAAGGACAGAATCTGTACAGATGACCTGCTTCCCCACAATGAAAACACAGAGGCCTGCGCTCGTGATCACGCCGGACTTCACTTTTCCTGGGCATACGCTCCACATAGTGATGTGTACTACGTGCTCCTGGGGGCACATAGGTAGCTGTTAGTTCCCGTGTACGAGGTGCGCTGCGTGCCGCAGGTGGGAGAGGAGTCATTGCCATCGCAACTGCTGCATTGCTGTGTACCGTGGGTTGTCTGACAACCTCAGAGTATGTTCGGATAGGTCGAACCGGCAGCAGCTCATGCTCTGGCTCTCGTATGACCTACCTCAGTTCGTCACGAACAACGTCCGTAACAGATAGTGCAGTTGGAGCCTGGAGCACTTGCAGTCTGCTCAGTTCTCTAAAAACTGATCTAATGAGCTCTCGCAGGACTTCAACGTCGTTTCGCACGCCTCCGGAGAATACCTGTGCAGATGCACAGTTAAGCTTCCGGTTGTACTGCCGAGCCTGCTGTTCCAGTGTTTTTTCGATGGCTGTCGCTTCCAAGTAAAACTCAGCAACTCTGCTTGGGGGGTTGCGTACGAGAACGGCGAACAGCTCTTGCTTCACTCCGCGCATTAGGTGGCGCACCTTCTTAATCCGCACGCTTGAACAGATGTACCATGTCCTCAATGTACATAGCAGCACTCTCGTTCGTGAGCTGGTTCCTCAATTGAAGAGCAGCCTCCACCTTTTGTTTCCGGTCTATGTTCGCGAACGTAGCCACCACTTGTCGTCGAAATATCTCCCAGGTAGACAACGAGGTTTCATGGTTCTCAAACCATGTCTTTGCGAAGTCTTCCAGGGCGAAGTATACGTGACGAAGCTTCTCTCTTTCGTCCCATTCATTCAAGCTCGCCACTCTTTCGAACAAGTCCAATCAATCTTCAACATCCTCGTACTAGTCACCGTCTACGGTGACTAGTACGAGGATGGCGGCTGGTGCGGTTGGCCAATGAACACTTGTGCCGGTGTTACCTGGCTAGTAATAGTGGTGGCATCCATCGTTTGAATTCCCCTTGGTGTGGAGTGAAGAGGACCGAACTCAGGTGAGTCTCCTCGAAGACGGCGACTTGCCCTCTGGTGTACAGGAGTCACTTCCACGGGGTTGATACGCTGGTCGTCGGGGCTACGCTGTCTTGAGCTCGCGGGGCTTTGATTTATACCCAGCACCTCCACCAGAAAGGTAGCGATGCTGAGGCAGACAGGTTGAAAAAACAAGCGTATTTATTAGGGTGAACTTGTGCCCACGATTTTAAAGACTGTGGTCGTCGAGTCCGAGTTGCCGAGTGGCACAGATCTAACTATCTTGCTCTTCCTCGTTGCCGGAGCGCACGAACGCGTGGCGCATGCCAGCCGGGTCTTGCTGGTGCTGGTGCCACGATGACTGTGGCGGGCTACTTGAACGGGGCGAACCTGTCGCAGCAACATAATAATACTTGTAGAGTATTTAGGTCCCAGAACCACGGTGTGATTGTGAGAGACGGAGTAGTTGAGAGGTCCGGAAGTTTTTCTATGTGGTGTTCTTAAATATGCGCCTAAATATAAACACACAGGCATATAGAGTTTCGCCATAGACGTTGAAACTCTTATGCGGAGAACCTTCATTATGATCATTTGTATTGGTGATGTTTCGACTTTGATACATCGAGGTTTAGGTACATTTAATGAATATTTTATGGTTGTGCAAAATTACAACAGTTGCTCTTGACGACGCTTCGCTATTAGCCGTTCAGGCTCTGCATATAGAGCCTCCTGTTCGCCACTTGCTTTTGGCAGTACATTGTCTCTCTGTCCCTCATAAGGCCAGTGGAGAACGAGCGAGGCCTGTTGAAAACGTATCAGACTTTTTTGTGAGAACTTCGTGGATTTGAAACAAGCGCGCTTGCATTAGCCGTCCTTGTACCTTCCTCGGCATGTGTGAATTTTCAGCCACCTGGCTATTGCGTCAGTCAGTGGAACACAGTGTGAGAGTGAGGGGTGCGCAGTGCTCTCGTCGGTTTTCCATTGCAAGGAAAATGACCGAGTGACTGGGGCAGCGTTACTGCATCAAATTTTGCCAGAACCTGGGTGACAGCGAAGTTTGAATCATTGGAAAAGTCAAGACGGCTTTCGTTGACGACGGTATGAGGCGCACACAAATTAGGGAGTGGTACCACCGGTTTAGAGACGGCCGCACATTGGTGGAGAGCGAGGCACGCTTTGTCGGCCATCATCATGCTGAAATGACCAGATCCTTGCTGAAGTGAACACTGTGGTGATACGGGGCCGTCTTGTGACTATCCGGCAAACCGTAGAAGAGGCGCGGATCAGCAATTTTTCCGCACATTCCTTTATGACCGAAGATTTTGCCAGTCAGAGAGTTGCGGAAAAATTTCAGCCGAAACTGCTCATGGTGGAGCAAAAGCAACTTCGTTTTGAAATCTCACACGACATGCTAGATTTCATAAGCAGTGATCCTAACTTCATGGACACCATTACCACTGCTGACGAGTCTTGGGTGTACTGGTTCGACCTGGAAACCAAATTCCTGTCGCCACAAACGAAGCATTTCTTGTCACCAACACCAAAGAAGGCCCGCCAGCTGCGCAGCAATGTTAAAGTGACGCTGTGTGCTTTATTTGACTCCCGCGGTGTGGTGCAATTTGAGTTCACGTCACAAGGTCAAATAATCACCAAGGAGTACCACAGGGATGTCCTCCGTAAAATACGTATAGCTGTATAGTGCAATGGGTAGACCTAAATTGTGGTAATCAGGAAACTGGCGCGTTCACCACGACAGTGCTCCCGACTTTTTTTGGCGAAAAGTCAGATTTCTGTAGTTCAACAGGCTCCTTACTCTTCTAATTTGGCCCCCTAAGACATCTGGTTGCTTTCAAAACTCAAGAGGACATTGATAAGAGAGCGATTCCAGACAAAGGAGGAGACTATGGCTGCAATGCTAGTTGAGCTAAACTGTATTCCAAAAAAGGCTTTTTTAGAATACTTCCAACAATGGCAGCACTGCTAGGAGAAGTATGTGGCGCCCCAAGGGGGCTACTTTGAGGGTAATTATGTTTCCAGCGCCCTAATTAGGCCACTTTTTTCCTCCACCAAAGGCCGGATACTTTTCTGACAGACCTTGTATGATGCGAGCAGGTACAGATATACTTGCGTTGAGTGACAGCCTCCTCTTATTCCTTGAATTCATTTTTTCCTTATTATTATTTCAGGCTGACACATTATATCTGTGGGGCACAAGCTCGAGATTCAGATATTTTCTTTATTCTCACTTTATACACGAAAGAATAGAACTTTATTGAATGTCTATGAGGGTTTAACGCGACCACTACTTGGTCTCCCTCAGGGAAACGTCAAAGCCTTGCCTCTACGGTGCCTTGTGAGCTTGCTGGACAGCTCACGTTTGGATGCGAAGGTTTGAGCTGCGCAGAGCGGTGGCCAAACTCAAAGAAATGGTCTTTAGAGTAACTGTAATTATTCTGGCAACGTAACTACAATCCTATAACATATGCTCGAGTATTGCACGTCTCCTAAGGTATGATTTGTACATGTCGTCCTGATCATTGTCAGGATATATCCATCTTAGACAGACTGGGTCAAGAAAGGTGTTCATCTAGAGCTGTCCCTAGACAATGACTTGCCTCCTGTTTAGTTTGGAACTCGACAATGGGAATATACTAGTTGTTTTAAGATATGCGTTTGTTCTTCCATTATAGCTAGTGAGCCAATCCTTTGCTACACGAGGTGTGTTCCTTATAGTACGAGAGGCATGTCTGCGTTCGGCATGGCAAGTCATGTCTCGGGTCGTCAGTTGTGTAGTCTAGTTTTTATTCGGGAGGACTTCACGTTTGATGTGAGGAAGGAACCGCAGGATGGTCTACCTCACACTTGGAGACCTGCCCGCTTTTGCCTGAATGGCCAGGGCTCTCTTGGCAATTGTCCCGATAGTTAGGTTTTTGACCGCTATTGGGGATTTGCATTGGACATAATTGCATCCCTGATCTGTTGTGGCCAGTGCAATATTGTCGCAATGAAGAGAACAAGAAAGCTTGCTCAGATTGGAGGAATACGATGTGACGTATGACCCCCCTGGGCAACCACTAAAGTTACTGTCAATATACCAACTCTGCACTGGTGTGCGTGCTGTCTTCCTGCAACACTTGGTGGAGGTGCTGGGCACCAAGATGGAACTTCGAAGCAACCGTCACGTGCCTGCCGCCACCATGGCAAACCGACAGCCAATGTCTGAGTCAGCGACGATGGCAAACCAAGAAAAAAGGTGGATTGCCATTGTGACAAATTATGCAGCAAGACACGCCATTGCACAAGCGATGCCGAACAGCTGGGCGATAGATGTTGCCGACTTTCTACTCCAAGATGTCAACCTACACCACATCATCCTTTTTATAGTTACTAATAGATCGTGGCCATTACTTTTTGTCAAAAGCCGACGATGACCTGCTCCGCTCCTATGCTTCTGAACGCAAGATCGCTACCACATACCGACCGCCCTCAAGCAAAGCCGCTCACTGAGTGACTCAACCGCACTCTTAACTGACATGCTTGTCATGTATATTTTTGACAATCACCGTGACTTTGACACCGCACTAACATACAATCATTTTGCTTACAAATTGTCCCGTCACGAAACCGCTAGATTTTCGCAATTTTACCTTTTGTATAGCCATGACCCTGTCTTGCCATTCAACACGTTGCTACCATCTGGTGTCAAACTCTCAATGACCAATCACGCCCGTGATGATATCACATCGACCTCCAATGCCCGATAGGACGCTCGTTAGCACCTCACAACCTCGCAAGCTTCTCAAAATTGACGTTACGATCGTCAACACCGAGACACACAATCGCAACCTCGTTGTGTTGTCCTGCTCTGGACGTCCTAACGCCATGTAAGCTTTGCTGAAAAAATCCTCTCTTGTTTTCTGTTCGGTACGAAACCTTACGCCAACAGTCTAACGTTATATACGAAATTGCATCAGCCGACGTGTCTTCCCTGCGTCACGTCAACGGTGACATTGTTCGTGTCGCCAGGATCAAGCCATATATACTCGCCTTAACTAATGCTTCATGATTTGTACCGAGATGAAGCTATGTCCACCTGGAGGATGATGTTGCAGTAAAAATAATGATAACGCTCGCTCAGATTGGAGGAAAATGACGAGACTGATCACAGCCTGGGCAATCACTGCAAGCACTGTCAAAACACCAACTCTGCACTCGTGTGCTTGTTTGCTTACCGCGACAATAAGGCTACTTCTTCTCCGACTTCCCAAATGTTTCATGCGTGTGCTGCATGCAATTTCGGCTTTGAAGTGTGTGCCTATTACTACGGCAATGTATTTATGACCATCGTGATACTCAGCCACGTCAACAAAGCATGCATTCCTCTCCCTGCCAAAAGAACGAAGCAAAGCTTCCGCTCTTGTCTTTCGTCGGCCTCAGTTGTAGTCGAGGTGCACGTGTCCATCAATATTAGTCACCACAATGGTGTCCCCAATTTTTATGGGAATTTGATTTTTCTGGCCATGCTGGTGGTGGTAAATTGTGCAAAGCTTGTTCATAGTTTGTCTTCCTATTGTGGTGGTTGAGGCGCATTCAAGCTGCGAAAATGCACTGCACTTTTTCTATTTCTTCTGAGATGCTGTGTTTACCCAGCTGAGTCAAAATTCAGATGATATTTTTCAGCTGTGAATAACTAGTCATTCTAGGAACTATCGTAATATTGTCGCTAGGTGAAAATAACAGAGTACAGGACGACGGTGCGACCAGAAAAACGAGGTCTGTATCAACAGAACAAAAGAGCAGCCACTTCGACTTCTTCTTTCTCAGAGGAATCGTGGGTGCTGTCCACGCTCATCACTTCGTCGTCCTTTGTCTTCTTGCCCGGCCTTTAGCCGTGACATTAGCCTCCCATTCAAGAAAGCATCGTCCCGATGCTTTATAATCAAAGCGGTTTGTACTCAGTGGAAACGCATGAATTCATTAGGCGAAATAAGGCTTCATGCGTACCACGTGCACAACTTCTGGAGCATACCTTCGACGCCTTGAAGAGTGCGCAGTATCCGGAACAACCTCATAATTAATGTCACTGAGACGACGCAGAACTTTATAGGGACCGAAGTACCGTCTTAACAGTTTTTCTGAGAGGCCACGGCGCCGAATAGGTGTCCATATCCAAACTTTCTCTCCTGGCTCGTAGGAGACTGGTCGGTGACGAAGGTTGTACCGTCTTGAATCGTAGTCCTGCTGGCGACTAATACGTAGGCGTGCAAGCTGTCGGGCTTCTTCGGCCAGCTGAGTGATATAATCAGCATCCGTTTCAGCGTCTTCGCACTCGTGCGGCAGCATAGCATCCAGCATAGTGGTGACTTCACGACCATGAAGAAGGCGGAATGGCGTTGTTCTTGTTGTTTCTTGATAAGCCGTGTTATAGGCGAACGTGACATACGGCAAGATCTCATCCCAGTTTTTATGCTCCACATCGACGTACATGCAGAGCATATCCGCTAGTGTCTTGTTGAGACGTTCCGTAAGACCATTCGCTTGCGGATGATACGCCGTTGTTCGCCGGTGGGTTGTGCCACTAAGTCTTAAAACTGTCTGTAATAGTTCGGCTGCGAATGCAGTTCCCCTGTCAGTTATTACCACTGATGGAGCACCATGCCTCAGCACCACATTCTCTACGAAAAATCGGGCTGCTTCACTTGCCGTGCCCCTCTCCAAAGCCTTGGTTTCGGCGTAACGAGTGAGGTAGTCGGTGGCTACTATAATCCACCTGCGACCTGCTGATGAGGTTGGAAATGGGCCCAAAAGATCCATTCCGACTTGAGCGAATGGAGTAGCAGGCACGTCAATAGGATGGAGGAGGCCTGCTGGTTTGACGGGTGGAACTTTTCTGCGCTGGCAATCAAGGCACGTCCGAACATAGTGTTGAACGGTTGCCGTCAGTCGGGGCCAGTAGTATTTCTGCCTCACTCTGCACAACGTACGCGTGTAACCCAGGTGGCCGGATGTTGGTTCATCGTGGCATGCCTGTAATACTTCGCTCCTTAGAGATGATGGGATGACGAGTAAGTAGTCGTTTCCGTGTGGCGTGAAGTTCATCTTATACAGGACGTCGTTGCGCAAGCAAAATGACGAAAGCCCTCTCGCAAACAGTCTAGGTACAGCTGAAGTGCGACCCTCTAAAAAACGTATTATGGGTTCTAGTTCGGGGTCGTCTCGTTGCAGCTGTGCGACCGTTGCCGTGTTTACAACTCCGACAAAGGCTGTATCGTCGTCATCTGCCGTCGCAGGTTCGTATGGCGCACGAGAAAGGCAATCAGCGTCTGAATGTCGCTTCCCCGATCTGTAGACCACCGTCATGTCAAATTCTTGAAGCTTCAGGCTCCAGCGCGCCAACCGTCCTAAAGGGTCTCTTAAATTCGTCAGCCAGCAGAGGGAGTGATGGTCGCTGACAACATTAAAAGGACGACCATACAGGTATGGGCGGAATTTTATAACCGCCCACACCACCGCAAGGCACTCTTTTTCCGTAGTGGAATAATTTTCTTCCGCACTTGAAAGAGTTCTGCTCGCGTAAGCAATTACTCGTTCGGCGCCATCCTGCCACTGCACGAGTACAGCTCCTAAGCCGACATTGCTAGCGTCGGTGTGCACTGTTGTCGGTGCGTCATCATCAAAGTGTGCGAGGACTGGTGGCTTCTGAAGGCGTTGCCGCAGCTCGTCGAATGATTTTTGCTGCTCTTCATTCCATACGAATGCGACGTCTTCTCTGATAAGGCGAGTCAACGGCGAGGCAATGCGCGAGAAGTTCTCAATGAAGCGTCGGTAGTAAGCACACAGTCCTAAAAACCGTCTGACGGCCTTTTTGTCAGTTGGCGCTGGAAAATTCGTAACGGCAGCTATTTTTTCAGGGTCAGGCCGCACACCTTCACTGCTGACAAGATGCCCCAGGAACAGAAGCTCTTAGAAGCCGAAATGGCATTTTTCCGGCTCAAGTGTTAGTCCGGCGGAACGGATAGCTTGAAATACTGAGTGCAGTCGCCTGACGTGTTCGTCGAATGTGGCAGAAAATACGATGACGTCATCTAAATACACTAAGCACGTCTGCCACTTGAGGCCTGATAGTACGGTGTCCATTAGCCGCTGAAAACGTTGCCGGTGCTGAGCACAAGCCAAATGGAAGTACCTTAAATTCAAAAAGGCCATCAGGTGTCACGAAAGCTGTTTTCTCCCGGTCTCTTTCATCGACTTCTATCTGCCAATACCCACTCCTTAGATCCATCGACGAGAAATAACGCGCGTGCCGTAGTCGATCGAGTGAATCGTCGATACGTGGAAGTGGGTAGACGTCTTTTTTGTCACCTGATTCAGCTTGCGTTAATCCACGCAGAAACGTAAGGTGCCGTCTTTTTTCTTCACTAATACAACCGGCGAAGCCCAAGGGCTTTTCGACGGCTGAATAACGTCGTCTTCAAGCATCTGTCGCACCTGCTTTTCGATGGCTTCACGTTCTCGTGGAGCTACCCGGTACGGGTTTTGCCTGATGGGTCTGGTCATGTCGTCCGTTATAATTCGGTGTTTTGTCAGCGGCGTTTGACGGACCCTGGAAATCGAAGAGAAACAATCTTCAAACTTGTCAATAAGCTGCATGATACTTTGCTTCTGCGCCGGCAGCAAACTTGGGCCAATATCAACAGATAGAGGTGCAGGGGTGAGATCAGTTGAATTATCTTTTTCAAGAGTTAGGCAGTCTGTCATATCGGCGAGCTCTTCCACGTACGCGACTGTCATGCCCCTCGTTAGATGTCGACGTTCAGAGCTGAAGTTCGTAATGAGGACGTGCGTGTGTCCGCATTTTATGCTTACGACGCCTCTTGCGATAGACAAACCATGGCTGAATAGCAGTGTTGGAATTTGCTCGGCGATGTTTTCAGAATCGCTTGACGTGTCACATGTCACAGCCACGAGTGCACTCGACCGCGGTGGGATGGTCACGTCATCTTCGAAGACACGCAAAGGCTGACGTCGCTGGTCTGTACAGGGCACATCCGAAACTTCATCTGGGGCCGTCCAAAACGTAACCGATCTCTCAGGAATGTTGATAATGGCACCGTATTCCCGCAAGAAGTCCATGCCCAAGATCAGGTCTTTGCAGCACTCCGGTAAAATTACGAAAGTAGCGACGAAATCTGAACTGCCGATATTAATTCGAGCTGTACATTTGCCTGTCGGCGTCACCAATTGACCCCTGCGGTTCTAAGGTTTGGTCCCGTCCATATTGTTCTTACTTTCTTTAGGCAGTCGGCGAGTTTACGGCTGATAATAGAGAAGTCCGCACCAGTATCTATCAGTGCTGTTATTGGGCGTCCGTCTATACAAATGTCTAGATTGGCGCTTACGATTTCCGTTGATGTCGGTGACGTCGTATCGTCCTTGGTATCGTGCGTCGTGCGATCCGTGGTATCATTCGTCATATCACGTCGTAGAGAAGATGTTGGGGGTGTGTTAGCATTTCGACGGGCGGCAACCTTCCCCCCAAAGGTCGCAGCTGTTAGTTTCCCCGACGAGGGCTAGGAGATCTGCCCCGGACCACCTCGGAGTACCTGCGCTGCGGCGGCGAGTTCGGTGCAGGTGAAGGAGAGCGGGGTCGACGATACGGCACTTCGGGTTGCTGTGCTTGCGGGCCTGCACTGCTGTCACGGCGGTTATCGAAATAGGCACGAGGGGAGGTTTGTAGAAAGTTTTGATGTCTACGGTCACGGTACGGGCAATGGCGGAAAATATGGCCGGCTTCTCCGCAATGAAAGCAAAGTGGTCGACGGTCGACGGTGCGCCACAAGTCCGTCTTACGGATGAATGGTCGACTGGTGGGCATACCTTGCGACCAAGATGCAGATGTCGGCGGAGTGGTACATTGGCGGCGCCATTTGCATAGGCACGTTGGACTGTGGATACGGCTGCGGCAGATTGGGAGCTGGGGCCCACGGCTCGTTGTAAAGCCCTTGGCTCCCGTCACGATAAGCCAGTGGTGACGAGTTGTAGGACACTGGAGTGTGTCGACGGACAGCTGATGCGTAGCTCACAGACCGCTGGTCTGAGGGCGATTCGGGCAACGAAAATGCCTGGCGGAGTTCTTGCCGCACAACTTCTGCAACGCAAGCCATGGTATTTTCTTGCGGAGTCACAAGGAGGTTTCGGATCTCCTCCCGAACGACCTCACGAATGAGTTCGCGCAGAGAACACTCACTGCCGGCACTCAAAGGAGAGAGACTGGGGGATGTTTTGATTGGTTGGTCATGGTATCGGCGCCGTTGCTGCAGTGCTCGCTCGATTGTTGTAGCCTCTTTGACAAATTCGGCTACGCTTGTTGGTGGGTTGCGTAGGAGACCGGCAAACAGCTCTTCCTTGACGCCCCTCATCAGATGTCGGAGTTTTCTACCTTCAGGCATCTCGGGGTCGGCCCTGTGAAATAGGCGGGCCATGTCCTCCGCAAACATGGCGACGCTCTCGTTGGGTTTCTGTATGCGTGCCTCGATGAGCTTCAAAGCAGAATCACAGCGGTCGGTGTTTGCGAATGTCCCGAGAATTTGCTGCCGAAATTCTTCCCACGAAGACAGCGTTGACTCGCGGTTCTCGTACCACGTACGAGCGCTGTCTGCCAAAGCAAAGTAGACGCGCGATAGCTTTTGTTCAGTTGGCCAGCGGTTGGCTTTGGCGACTCGCTCATACTGGGCTAACCAGTCCTCGACGTCTTCATAAACCTCACCTTGGAAGATCTCAGGAATTAGAGGCTGATCAACAGTAAGGTGTGAAGGCCCTCCGGTAGCCATTTCTCCCGGTACGGTGTGTTGCTGGAGAAGTTCGAGCGGGATCACCTCGGGACTAAGGCCTCGCTGTCGGTGACTGTAGCGGTGGACAGGAGTATCCACTGCAGGAACGGATTGCGGTGGTGGACTCGATGTGCTAGGGCGCGGAGGTGTCCCAAGCATCAGTTGGAGAAGTCCAGCACCTCCACCAATGTCGCTAGGTGAAAATAACAGAGTACAGGACGACGGTGCGACCAGAAAAACGAGGTCTGTATCAACAGAACAAAAGAGCAGCCACTTCGACTTCTTCTTTCTCAGAGGAATCGTGGGTGCTGTCCACGCTCATTACTTCGTCGTCCTTTGTCTTCTTGCCCGGCCTTTAGCCGTGACAATATGTTATTATGATACAATCTCTACCTGAAGTTCGATTCGTGCATTTGAAGGTCTTTAGTGTCCCCGAGCTATTTCTCAATAAATCCAGTCAGTTAATTGTGTGATAAACAATAAAGTAAAGTATATTTAAGCCGCTAAGCCAGCCTTTGTTCTGATGTTGCCTCTTCCTTTCATTTCATAGATTTAAGTTGCTGGCTGGAATAAAATTGTTTCCATTTTATTAGCTGATGTGATACATTCGTTGATGCTTTTTGTCCCTGAAATTTTACAAAGATGCTTTAAAAACCTTTAGTGCCCCAGGGGAGTTGCTAAAGTGACTTCAGTAATATATTATGAAATACAAAGTGGAGCCAAACGTTTGTGTCACCTAGTTTTATGTCACAATTTTATGCACACTAAGCGACGTTGAGTAAGCAATGAATCTCTGCCCTAGGCCGTGATTTTTCTACTTCCAACTGATGTATGCTATTTTGAAACATGAACAGTGGGTGAGATACCGAAGAATCTTTTATTATCACGCCGCGGCAGAAACCTACATGAAGCGTTTCTCATTAGCGAACAGATATACACCTATGCAATTGCAAACCTCCCATCACATTACACATCAACGCAACCACAAATCATAAAAAGGCGTAGCTTAAGGGGCACAGAGTTTGTTAAGTGTCCTTTTATGTGTTTTAGGTGCGTGTGAACAACAAGGAAAATATGTTCCAACACACACAACAGAAGTCTTCAAACGAAGTCCCACGAAAAGCATGCCCAGCAAGCAACATCAAGTGTGCAATCGGTGTGAAAGTCGCCCTGGTGTATACCTTTAGTTGGGTGTCTCCTTTGGGGCATTCGCTATGGCGAGACTAAGAAGAGGCAACCTTTGTAAAATATTTCACCATTATTTCCCCGCCATGTGCGTCAAAATGAACATACGTATATCTACATATTTGGCGAAAGGGCAGAAAATGTTGTTCTAAATACATTTAAGGTGTGTTGCAAATAAAATAAAAATGGGTTTAGAGTAAGAGCATCTATAAGTAGCTGCCACAGGTAGTTGCTTTTTTTTCCTTCGACATAGCCAAGTGTCTGGCTCTCATCGCCGTATTTTCATTGCAATGTGGTTGTTAAAAAAAGTTTATGAGATTTTAGACGTGGAACGACTTGATAACATCACCACAATTACACTGCCATGTGCACACACACACACACACACGTAATTCACCAAACTTGACAATGGCTTCCTTCACGTGACCATCTTACAATCGAGTAATGAGCAAATGCAGACATGGGTACCTGTTATGTTGTGTTCTCATGTGCACGACGAGCAGGTTTTGTTATTTTTGGAATGTTAGAGGCGTCTTGTCAAAACACTCCCTAAAGGCCGAGACCACTAGAGAACGACTACACTAATAACAGAACCTATAACACCAAAATAAAGAAGGTTACAGTGCAGAAATAATTACCCCTAATTTCAAGAAAAGTCACGAAGAAAGACATAATAAGCTACACCGCAGGCGGTGTCTCCACAAGCAGGCGTTTGGTGTGTAGCAGAACCACAGACCCGAGCTTGCGGAGGGAGGGGTGGGTACACTCTCTCCTACACCCAGCCGTGCGTGGCTTTGCTGTGTCCGAGGAAAAGGGGATCACGGGGGTGGAGCTGACGCAGGGTTATTGGACCTTTAAGGCCCCAGAGGCAACACACCAATTTGGCCCCGGCTTGATGTGGACGGCACCCCGGAGCTGACGCACCCAGAAAAAATTGGCAGTGCCCTTTTCCTATGTCTGCCTCCCTAATCTTCGTCTTTATCTCTCACTTTGTTTCTGTCCTGTCATCTTCTCTCTTACGTTTACTTCCAAATTTCCTGGCGGCGAGGGTTAACCCTGTGTATTTACCCAAACTTCGGTAGTTATATTCGGTTATAGCGGCGATGCATGGCTGGCGTCTCCAAGTGTTCACTATTTAACCTTGTAGCGTCCCTTTGTTGGGCTCGGTGGTGGGTGGCCACCATCGCCACCGAACTTTATAGTATTTTTATGGCAAAAGCTTCCCTCTCACTAAGATCGCTCCCTGAAAAGGCGGCACACCAAAGACATTTTCCAGCTTAACACACCGAAGCCAACATTTCCAAAGTACCATGTTATCCACAGACAAAACGAAAACAAGACAGTCCGAGTGATCTCCCCTTTCCTCGTGTCGAAAACTCTCACGGAAGCAACAGACCCAGTTTATAGAGTGACAAAGATGGGAAATGGCGATCTTCATCTGGAGTTTCGTGCGTGTTTGGGGAAACCCCTATTGTAGCGTTTGGGGAAACCCCTACTTTGGTAGGCCCACGCACATCTACGAACGCTGTTCGTGGCGTAATTTCTGATGATGATCTTACTGAGTTTTCGAAAAGTGAGCTGTTCGAAGGCTGGCAGGACCAGAACGTGGTCGGAGTCCAACTTATAACAATGAGCCGCAACAGCAAACTGAGCCTTACAAAACAAGTAATAATTACCTTCGGAACAAGTGGCCTACCAGAATCAATCAAAACCGGCTATTTTAAGCTCCATGTACGACCATATATTCCGAACCCTCGTCAATGTTTCTACTATCAACATTTCAGACATGAATCGCAGAACCCCAGAGGGCGTGCCACTTCCGCAAAGTGTGCATTCATTCAACACATATTAAATGACTGCACCTCAGAAACAACTCATTGTTCGAACTGTGAAGGAGATCACGCTGCCTACTTATGATCATGTCCCACATGGAAAAAAGGGAAACAAATAGTAGAACTTAAGGTCAAAGTGAACCTGTCATTCCAATAACACGTCAACGTTTCGCAATACACAACCCATTTTATCCCTCCTTCGCAGATGTGACGCGCCGGGGCTCCACGCCACATGTTTCTGCACCTGCGAATGTCGCACAGTGTGTGGCTGCGGTCGTGCTACCAGTGACCCCGGCTGCCGCAGCCTGTACTGCTCCACCAACTGACAAACAGGGCCGGCACAACCTCGTCTCTGCTGAACGTTGTACCACTGCAAGCCCAGTTCTGTTACCATGAAAGTTCTGTGACCATGCCTGCCGAGCAGGCACCATCCACCACCTCACAAGAGGTGGTGCATACAACTACGACTCCTCCGGCGCTTCAAACACCGAACGATAGGCGCTACTCTTTGGAGCATGCCAAGAAAAAAACTCGAAGTACAGGGCCTCCAAAAGGCCCAGTAACCTAAGGCAACACTTTTGTACACACAGCACCACACAAATACTACAGTAGAACGTCAGAGGAGTGCCGAGATACCTCGACGATGTCCAGGGGCTCTTACACGAACAAACACAAAAAGTGCTGTGAGTGCAGGAAACACACTTGAAACCAGAACACACTAACTTTCTACGCAATTACAATATCTTTAGAAAGGACTGGAATGATGCCATTGTGCCATCCGGTGGAATTGCAATTATAGTCATTCAAGGGATTGCATGTACACACATACCACTACAAACGTCCCTTGAGGCAATGGATGTTCGAGGAGTTCTTTTAACTAAGCTCTTCATCATCTGCTCTCTATACACACCTCAACAACACCGTCTTGAAAAGCATGAATTCCAGTCCCTCATAGACGAACTTCCAGAACCCTACCTTGTCCTCAGGACCTTAATGCACATGTTAGCCTCTGGGGTGACTCTCGCTACGATGCACAAGGCCACCTAATTAAACAGTTCCTTTTTTCTTCCGGTGCGTGCCTCCTGAATTGCAAAGAAACAACATATTACAACATCGCAAAAAATACGTACTCAACAACAGAACTAAGCATGACATCCGCATCGCCACGCCGCCATGGTCTAGTGGCTAAGGTACTCGGCTGCTGACCCACAGGTCACGGGCTCGAATCTCGGCTGCGGCGGCTGCATTTCCGATGGAGGCGGAAATGTTGTAGGCCCGTGTGCTATGATTTGGGTGCACGTTAAAGAACCACAGGTGGTCGAAATTTCCGGCGCCCTCCACTACGGAGTCTCTCCTAAACATATGGTGGTTTCGGGACGTTAAACCCCCCATATAAATCAACCAATTAACACCCCCATCACTCCTGTCTCTACTTAAATGGGAAGTCATTATTATTCTATACGGTAATGACCATTTTTCTATTGCTATCATCCCATCAATAACAAACACATGTCCTGCTGAGCTTACACAATGGTCCGCCGACAAAGCCGATTGGGAAAAGTTTTCAAAATTCCTCTATTAACTTGGACTGACATGGCTGCATTAAGCATAAAGAATGCTGTTAGCAACTTTACAGCTTTCTCTGTGGATGCAGCAACGAAACATATTCCATACGACGAGTCCCATGGTGGAATAATGAGTGCCGTAATGCGCGAAAATATAAGGCTTAGGAGTTGCTTAGAGACTCGCCGACAGCCGAGAATCTTGTAAAATTGAAGAACATAAAGACACAACGAAGGAAGACTCGCCGAGAGGCGAGAAGGGAAGGTCAGCACAAACTTTTATCAGGCATAATTCATACACAGATGACGCAAGAGTCTGGAACATGGTTGATAAGGTGTCAGGACGAAAAGCACATTCACTTCCTCTGGTGAACTCACCAGGGGAGAGTTTTGATGACTAGGCTAACACTCTCGGAGCGCACTTCGAACGCGTCTCCAGCTGATCACACGATATTGAAGCGTTCCGAAGATAGAAAACCAGAATATAAAAAGATATTAGAGCGTAAATCCACAACACATAAGGCTTACAATGATCCTTTCTGTTTGACTGAACTGCAAGCCTGACTTACCTGCTGCAATAAATCTACCTCAGGCCCGGACAATGTGACACATGAAATGTTAAAACACCTGCCCACTGAAACCCAGAAAACTCTCCTCTCTCTGTATATTGCGATATGGTCTTCCGGCGTGCTACCCTCAGCCTGGAAGGGAGCTATCGTTATCCCAATTCTAAAACAAGGCAAGGACCTGGCCTCAGTTTTCAGCTGCAGGCCAATAGCGTTAACCAGCTGCCTTTGCAAGGTCTTTGAGAAAACGATTAACAGGTGCCTGATGCATTTCCTAGACATTAATCGCCTACATGAACAATACCAGTGTGAGTTTTGAGAGGCTTGGTCCACCACTGACTACCTTGTCCGTATCGAGGCACCAATTCGCGACGCTTTTATTCTTAAGCATTTTTTTCTTTCTGTGTTCCTCAATATGGCATATGACACTACATGGCACTTTGGCATATTGCGACCCCTGTCACACTTAGGTGTGTGGGGTAAAATGCTGACAATCATCGAAAGCTACTTGTTCAACCGTACATTCCGTGTCCGAGTCAGCACTGTCTTATCTCGAATATTTCTCCAAGAAACAGGAGTGCCACAAGGGCGTGCATTGAGCTGTGCACTTTTGTTAAAAAATTAATTCCTTGCACCTGTCTCTCCCACGTAATATTTTTTACTACATGTATGTCAATGATGTAAAGATTGGTTTGAAATCGTGCAACATCTCAATGTACCAACGCCAAGTTCAACTATGGTTGAACAATGTATCTCAATGGGCAGATGAGAATGGTTTTATACTCAACGTGCAAACGAGGACTTGCGTCTTGTCCTGCCGAAAAATGAGCCTCCATCTTGACCCTGGCATTTACCTGCATGGTCAACCTCTGTCAGTGAAGACCAAGCAAAAGTTTCTCGGACTAATATTAGACCCAAAGCTAGCCTTCATCCCACACATCAAGTATTTAAAATACACGTGCTTAACAACAATGAATATTTTAAAAGTGCTGTCACGCACGACGTGGGGCAGTCGCAAGAATTGTCTGATAATCTATATAAAAGCCTTGAACGCACATGCCTAGATTACGGTGCTATAATTTATCAGTCAGCAACACTATAAGCCTTAAAGATTCTCGACCCTGTACACCAACTAGGCATTCGCCTCTCTACGGGTGCTTTCCGAACCAGCCCTGTGGTGAGCCTGTACGTTGATTCGAATGAATGGTCACTCCACCTACAAAGATGTTACCTGCCTTTTTTGTACTTTCTGAATGTGAAGGCAGACAAGAAACACCCCTCTCATTTCACAATTATTGATTTGTCTTGTTCTGGCTTGTTGGAAAACTGTTCCTTCGTTGAGGCAGCCCTACTCGCTCTGTGTAAGGGGCCTAGCAGAAGAAACAGGTGTGCCTCTTCTCGAACACATTTTGACGGCTCCTGCAGCGTATATGCCATGGTGGCAGTGGCAGCTTATTACTTGTGATGTCTCTTTTGTGGAAGTCATAAAGCACCAACCAGTTGCACACATACGTACATACATACATACTTCCTAAAATTACAACATAAATACGCATACCCTGAGTTCTTTACCGATGTCTCAAAGTGCGACATTTCTGTGTCAATTGCAGCGGTAGGTCAATTCCTTTCCAAGGCGAGCGTTCTTCATCCCGATGCAAGCATTTTCACAGAAGAAGCTTATGCAATACTTGCGGTCGTAAAACACATCATATAAAATTACAAAAGGCGGTAACGTACACAGATTCCCCAAGTGTGATTAAAGCCCTGAAAACTCCTAAAGCCACAAGAACCCCGTGCTCATGTCAGTTTACTCACTTCTGTGCACACTGTACACAACAAAACATCTCTTTGTCTGCTGTTGGCCAGAGCACCGTCAGATACAAGGAAACGTTTCAAGGATGGCGATGGCCATCCTTGAAAGCGAGCCATACTGGAGAAGGTTATTACTCGAGTCGTGGCACATACCCAGGACAGCCCGCAACATCAACCGCTCTTTCGAAATCCTTCCCCTAGTGTATACACACGGGCTGCGCGCCACGGCAAAACTAGAAAGAGAGAGGGAAGGTCATTGTCCGCCCCGCGAGTGTTTTGAAGACGCCGCTCCAACGTAGTCTCCGAAGTCACCCCTCAGGAAGGAACCAAGTCGGTTTCTAAACGTCGGGTTTCTTCAAAACTTTCGGTTGGTGTCGAATTAATCTCCCATGCTGCATACCTGCATTTGTGACTGCAACACTACATGTTAGTTAATATAATCTGGCACCTTTTCAGCAATTGATTAATGTTTTAGCTAAAAATGTGAAAAGTTAGGAAGTTCAATACACAAGGTTACAAGTGACAGTTTTCTTGGAGCCAGATTAAGAAATTAAATAATGTTTCACCATATAGGATCTTGAAGCAACTTGCGCAAGGTGAATATCAGTTCACCAGATCAAAATTATTGTGCCATGACTTTCATTTAGAAAACAGTATACAGTGCAACCGATTAGTTTACTGCATGACAGATGTGAAAAAACTGCATGTGTGACTTTTTTTCATGGCGTGTAACAAAGAAATGTTTGGCCTGCATAATATTGCCCCGCCGCGGGGGTCTAAGACGGCTGACAATTTTGTCGTGCCATTCTGTCTATGAAGCCCCAGCAATTCTTCAGTGGAGCATGCTTCTGGTGCATGGCCTGAAAGGGAATATTAAACGAAGAAACAGCTGTTAATAGCATATTGTCACAGGGTGGTGACGTGGCTGAAGACAGGAGACTTTACGTTGGAATTTAACTGTTTATTTGGGCGAACCTGTGCCCAGGGAACGAAAGTCCGATTACAGTGTGGTCTTGGACTGATAGCGGCGAATGGAGCGTCGTCCGTCGATCAACTACTAACACGTGCAAAACGCGTCGGCATTTATAATCTTGCCGTCGAATGTTCTAGCGTTATCGCTGGCGGTGGCGTAGGTTCCAGAATAATCTGTACAGTTCGCACCGTAGGCGTTATCTTATCGAAATGATCTACTACAGTCCAGAAGCTTCTCGAAAACTGCAGGCGCGGTTTGCGCTGAGAATTTTGTAGTGTTTTAAGACGATAAGAAAACTTGGGAAATGGAACGTGGCGTTGCCCCCCTCTGAAAAATGCATTGTCCCGATGCTTTAACTAATGATGAAGGTACAACAATAATGCAAGAAAGTACAATGAGTGAATTACGATACAATTATAATACAAAAAGCCGTGTTTCAGTTGGTTAACGTGCATGAAACAGCTTGAGGCGCGCGACATGGACGACTTCAGGTCGCGATCGGCGTCGTTGAGAGTTCGTGATGCCGTCGGAGACAACCTCGTAATCAAATGGGCCGAGACGTCAAACCACCCTGTACGGTCCGAAGTACCGTCGCAGAAGCTTTTCACTTAGTCCGCGTCGGCGTATCGGCGTCCACACCCAAACACGTTCACCGGGCTGGTATTCCACGAAGCGTCGTCGAAGATTGTAGCGGTGGCTGTCGGTCGTCTGTTGATTCTTGATACGGAGACGCGCAAGTTGTCGGGCTTCTTCGGCGCGTTGAAGGTACTCGCTCACATCGAGGATTTCTTCGTCGGCGACGTTGGGTAACATGGCATCGAGCGTCGTTGCCGGGCTCCTTCCGTAGACCAATTTGTATGGAGATATCTGCGTCGTCTCATGCACCGCCGTGTTGTATGCGAAGGTCACATACGGAAGAATGGCATCCCACATCTTGTGTTCGACATCGACGTACATTGACAGCAAGTCGGCGATCGTCTTGTTAAGCCGCTCGGTGAGGCCGTTGGTCTGTGGGTGGTACGCTGTCGTCCTGCGGTGGTTTGTTTGGCTGTATGCCAAGATCGGTTGAGTTAAGTCGGCAGTGAATGCCGTTCCTCTGTCGGTGATAAGGACCTCTGGGGCGCCGTGACGTAGGACGATATTTTCGACGAAAAACTTAAGCTACCTCGGATGCACTGCCTTTTGGTCGGGCATTTGTCTTGGCGTAGCGGGTGAGGTAGTCGGTAGCTACCATGATTCACTTGTTTCCGAAAGATGACGTCGGGAATGACCCCAGTAGGTCCATCCCAATCTGCTGGAAAGGTCGGCAAGGTGGATCAATTGGCTGCAGAAGTCTCGCTGGCCTTGTCGGCGGTGTCTTGCGTCGCTGACAGTCCCAGCATGTCCTCACATAACGAGTGACGTCGGTGGTAAGACGTGGCCAGTAGTACCTTTCTTGCATCCTCGCGAGCGTGCGAGAAACACCAAGGTGCCCTGCCGTCGGATCGTCGTGCAGGGCCTGCAGGAGTTCTGGTCGCAGAGCTGAAGGCACCACAAGGAGGTACTTAGCTCAAAGCGGTGAAAAGTTTTTCTTTTCTAGAAGACCGTTTCGTAGAAAGAACGACGCAAGTGCGCGCTTGAATACCTTCGGGACTTCGGCGGTCCTGCCTTCGAGGTATTCTATTAGGGCCTTAACTTCCGGGTCGGCCCGCTGTAGTTCAGCGAAGTCGTCGGTAGTTATCGTTCCCAAGAAGTAGTCGTCATCCGGGTCGTCGGGTAGCGGTTGGTCGACAGGCGCACGAGAGAGACAATCGGCATCGGAGGGTTTCTTGCCGAACTTGTAAATGACAGTAATGTCATATTCTTGAAGTCTCAGGCTCTATCGTGCGAGGCGACCTGAAAGGTCCTTCAAGGTGGCTAGCCAACACACGGCGTGGTGGTCACTCACAACTTTGAAGGGCCTGCCGTAGAGGTAGGGGCGAAATTTCGACGTAGCCCAGATGATGGCGAGGCACTCCTTTTCTGTTGTGGAATAATTTGCTTCTGCTCTGGATAGCGATCGGCTGGCGTAACTAATAACCCTTTCAAGTCCGTCAGCCCTCTGCACAAGAACGGCACCAAGACCTACGCTGCTTGCGTCATTATGTATTTCTGTCTCGACGAATTCGTCGAAATGGGCAAGTAACGGAGGTGTCTGGACGCTGTGGTTAATCTCCTGGAAAGCGTGTTCCTGCGGCGTTTTCCACTTGAACTCCACGTCGACTTTGGTAAGGTTAGTGAGAGGATGGGCGATGCGGGCGAAGGTTTTCACGAACCGCCTGTAATAGGCGCACAGGCCCAGAAATCGGTGTACCGCCTTCTTGTCAGTGGGCGGCGGGAAGTCGTCCATGGCGGCTGTTTTCCGTGGATCGAGATGAACTCCAGACTTGCTTATAACGTGCCCCAGAAACAAGAGCTCCTCGTACGCAAACCTGCACTTTTCTGGCTTCAGTGTGAGTCTGGACGTCTTGATGGCTTGAAGTACTGCTACAAGGCGCCGAAGATGCTCGTCGAATCTCGAGGAAAACACGACGACGTCGTCCAAGTACACAAGCCAAGTCTGCCACTTCAATCCTGCCAGTACTGTATCCATAAAGCGTTGAAAAGATGCAGGCGCACAGCAAAGACCGAAGAAATCACCTTGAACTGGAAGAGGCCATCCGGTGTTATAAGCGCCGTGTTCTCTCGGTCTCTTTCATCTACTTCGATTTGCTATTAGCCAGTCATGAAGTCTATTGAAGAAAAGTACTTGGCGTTATGGAGCCGATCAAGTGCGTCGTCTATTCGTAGGAGAGGATACACGTCCTTTCTTGTGATTTTGTTCAGGCGGCGATAATCGAGGCAGAAACGTAGGGTCTCATCCTTTTTCTTCACTAACACCACGGGGGATGCCCATAAACCCTTGGACGGCTGGAAAATATCATCCCGCAGCATTTCATCAACTTGTCTCTTCTTGGCCTCACGTTCTCGTCTCGAAACCCTGTACGGACTCTCACGGAGTGGTCTGGCATTTTCTTCGGTTATGATGCGATGTTTCGTGATTGGGGTCTGCCAAATTTTCGATGACTACGAAAAGCAATTTTCGTATTGCAGGAGCAGGGCCTTGAGCTGTTCTTGCTTATGGTTCCGAAGTCTGGGACGGACATCGAAAGCTATGGGAGGAGCTTGGTTTCTCTGAGCAAGTTCCGCAGAATCAGCGAGGGTGAAAGCACTAGTGACTTCGACAATTTCTACGATTTATGCGACCGTTGTTTCTATGTTGACATGTTTGTACTCATTGCTCAAATTCGTGAGTATAACCGTTGCTTTGCCTCCCTGCAGCTCTGCAATTCCTCTTGCGACGCAAATATTTCGGGTGACCAACAGATGCTGGCTGCCTTAACGACGCCTTCCAAGTCAGGTGATTTAGGAGCGCCGACTGAAATAATGACGCCTGAGCGAGGCGGAATGGTGACTTGTTCTTCCAGCACATTTAAGGCATGGTTTCCTGACGGCGTGGGCGGCGGTAGTGCTTTTTCTGTGGATAACGCTATCGACTTTGTTTTTAGGTTGATGAGAGCACCATGGAGGCATAAGAAGTCCATGCCAAGAATGGCATCTCTCGAGCAACGCTATAAGACCATGAAGTCTGTAGGGTTAATACGGCCGTTAATGGTGACTCTCGCTGTGCAGATTCCTGCAGGCGTTACGGGATGATTTCCGGCTCTGTGTATTTCGGGGATTTCTCAAGCTGTCCTAACTTTCTTTAACTTCGCGGCGAACGACCCACTGATAACGGAGTAGTCGGCTCCAATATCGACGAGAGCGGTCACACTGTGGCCGTCGATAAGAACGTCGAGGTCGCTAGTTCGCCGTCTCACATTACAGTTAGGGCGTGGCGTCGGGTCACGGCTGTGTCGGCTTGTGCCGCTGCTTTCATGTTGCATCGTCAGGTCACCTTCGGTAAGTGAGGTTTAGCCGTCAGGGCTTTGCCTGATTGGCGTTGGGTTCGGAAAGCTCCGTCGTGGCGTTGTAATCGTCGGAGGATCTTCGGTAGTTCATCACACAGCAACCTCACCTCCATCGGTTGCTGCCCTTAGTTTCCCGGATACAGCCTAAGAGACCAGCCCCGCGTTGGGCCAGAGTACTGCCGGTGGTGCGGTGACGTGCGGCGGCTGGGCGACGGTGAACGGGAAGGGCTTCGTGGTGTCCACTGAGTTCCTGTCAGGTAGTCGGCGATGTCTCGTGGCCGTTCTCCTGGCTGTGGACGTAGTGCATTGATGGCGAAGCCACGAAGTCCCATCTGTCGGTACTGGCAACGGCGGTATGTGTGTCCGGCCTCGCCGCAGTGGTAGCAGAGCGGGCGGTGGTCATGAGTGGTGCGCCAGACGTCAGAGTCAGTCTTCCTCGGCGCATTACGCTGGGCCGCTGGCGAACGGTAGGACGTGGGTGGGGGTGGTGGCAGCGGTGGCGTCTGGCGATGGAAGTGCAATGGGGCAGTGTTTTGGCATGCGCGTGGAGGAGGGGCGTGGCGGCGGGCTGCAGCATAGCCCATGGCTTGCAGCTGAGGCTCTTGAGGCTGAGAAACGCCCAGCGATTGCTGGATCTCCTGGCGCACGACGTCTGCGATGCATTCCACGTGAGGCTGCGCTGAAGGAAGTAATTTTCGCAACTCTTCTTGCAAGATGACTCGGATTGTGTCACGCAAGTCAGTGGTTCCAAGCGCTTGAATGCCGGCGTAGCATGAAAACCAGAAGCTACGGTTGTATTGCCGCGTGCGCATCTCGAGCGTCTTCTCTATCGTAGATGCTTCTGAAATGAATTCGGCGACCGTCTTTGGCGGGTTTCTGATCAGCCCGGCGAAGAGTTCCTGCTTTACTCCTCGCATGAGCAGACGGACCTTCTTCTCCTCGGACATGTCGGAGTCAGCATGGCGGAAAAGTTTAATCATATATTCCGTGAGTAGCGCCACGTTTTCGTTTGGCTTCTGCATGTGAGTTTCGAGAAAAGCTGCGGCCTTCTCGTTGCACACCACACTTGCGAAACTAGCGAGGAACCTGGCGCGAAAGACGTCCCACGTTGTAAGGCTTCGCTCTTGATTCTCGAACCAGGTCCGAGCGGCATCTTCTAAGGCGAAATACACATGCCGGAGCTTGTCATCGTCTGTTCAGTCATTGAAGGCAGCGACGCGGTCGAACCTCTCGATCCATCTTTCCGGGTCTTCCAGTGGTGAACCGCGGAAAGCTGGCGGCTCTTTGGGTTGCCGGAGCACAAGGGAGGCAGGCTTCACGGGGGCGGTCATGGTTTCAATAGTTGATGTCGGGATCGGGGTCTGTCTGGCTGCTTCAGGAAGGGGCTTGTACTCTGGTTGTAGTCCCTTCTGCCTGCAGCTTGTTCGCTTTTCAAAGTTAGCGTCCGTGTCTTCTTTGCCGCTTGGGCTGGGGTCGTGGCTTGAAGGGAGCGTTCGGAACATCAAAGAAGCAGCACCTCTACCAGATGTCACGGGGTCGCGACGTGGCTGAAGACAAGAGACATTGCGTTGGAATTCACCTTTATATTTGAGCGAACATGTGCCCGGTAAACGGAAAGTCTGATAAAAGTAGCAGTCTGGGACTGATAGCGGCGAACGGGGCATCAGCAGTCAATTAACTACTGACAAGCGGCGAACCGCGTCGGCATTTATACTCTTGACGTCGAATGTTTTAATGTTATCACTAGCGGTGGCGTAGGTTCCAGAATAATCTGTACAGTTCGCAGAGTAGGCGTGATCTTATCGAAATGACCTACTACAGTCCGGAAGCTTCTCGAAAACGGCAGGCGCGGTTTGCACTGAGAATTGTGTAGTGTTTTGGGACGATAACAAAATTTGGGAAATATAACGTGGTAATATATACACAAGTACTGTTTTTATATATGATCTCCAAAAACTACATTAGTGCTGTTTTCTTTGACATAGACAGCCGAGACAAATACACGAACAACAAGCTTAACCAAACAAACATTTTCACTTGCCTCTGAGCTGTAGTTACACAGATTTCACGCTACGGTCTCCACCACCCGCAGTAGAGGGGACTTTGCCTTTTACTCGTACCATAATAAGAAGAACAGCTGCTCGATGTGCCTTTTAAAACACTAAGATCTCCACAACTTTGAATCATTTTATGCCAAGCAGTGAATAAGCTAACTCAAACTAACAAATGATGTTCTCAGCAGTCTAAGAGTGTGTGCCGCAGTGGCAGTTATAGTGACAGGTGATTGATGCATAAACACGGACATTTATCTTTTAGGACCAGGGTATATGCCAGAGAGGCGAACAGTGCCAAGTATAACATTGATATCTTCTTATTTTAGCATTAACCATAGGTGAGAAAGCAGTAGCAATCATTGTTTATAATGCTTGCTGCTTTTGTGAAGCACAGTTTTGAGTTTACTAGAAGTATTAATATTCATAGCTTACTCAACGAGAGAAGTAGACACAGCATAAGGCCACAGTCAGCTTGGTACTCAAGAACAACCTGCACCCAGCGCGTCAGTGTTGAATTCATCACTTACAAACATTTTCACTTAACATTTCACAAAGACACGCCGCAATCGGATAGATAATCGAAGGGTGCATTATGTGAACTTCTCCTAATCTAAAATTGGCCTTGTGCTCCTCGGTTTTAAGGCACACCAAATACGAATGTTGTTTCATGTCACATCGAAAAGCCGACGAGTAGGAGCGTGTAAATATTAGCATAAATAATATGCACAGCAGCGATTTAGTAACAGAAACCTCAAGAGAAATATAGAATGAGAGGCCAGCCAGAGAATAGGAGCTGACTTAGACTCGCTTGAAAGAAATATTTTGCTGTGGGCGTTTGCTCTGTTTCAGACTCACCAAATTTTTCCCCTTGGACTCAGAAAGACCAAGTTTTTTCTTCTCTGCGGCACTCACTTGGAATCAAACTCGCTGAGACCAACGACACAGATGCACACGTTGACCCCAGTCTCGGTGATGCTCACTGAGTTGCTGCAGGAGTCTGCTAGCATAAAATTACCCTTTTCAGTCATGCTGTCCGAGCTGTTTGATGCCAATACCTAACATATTGGATGCTCTATTTTGGATCTTGTGTTTGAAACACGTGCTATTGGTGCCTTCAATTTGGTAATATCGGTATGACATACAGGACTCACATTAGGTATCGTTTTGGATGGATCGGAACAACTTTATCAAGTATTTCCGGTGAAAGAGTGAAAAAGACACGGGAGGTCATTGCACTGCATTCTTTTGGTTTCGTTGGCCTGCTTTTTGTTTTGTCTTTCATGGGTAATTGTCGTCTTTCATTCACAGTTAAAAAAGGTTTCCAAAATAACAAACAGGTTGCGAAAACAACACAAGCTGGAACATTTATATATAATGTGATCGGTATAGTCTGCTCATGTTTGTCTGAGCTCAGAATTGTAGTACAGATGTATTCTCTTAGCTTGTGCGAATATTAAAGTCTTTGAACTCGCTTCGACACGAACTGAACATTTAGGAACCCCGGGAAACGTACACACGCTTTTCAATGCATTTACCAGCCTGAACCAAGGCTTTCACTACAGCGTGCTGCTGCTAGTTGGCCGGCAATGCTGTGAAATCGAATTCAGCGATTGAAATAAACATGGCGTATTTTGCCTTTTCAACTGCGACACCTAATACTATGAATATCCTGCTAGTTTTTGAACATGTTTCGACTTTGCTTCATACAGAAAAGGTGAAATTCTCGAAAAATTGAGTGAGTTTTATGCTTTCCTGTGAAAACAGTTGCACGTTTTGCATGCTCATACAGCTATGAACTGTGTGATCCGCAAGGAGGTGTTCGAAGTAATATTCGATATGAGAAATTACTTAGGACATCACATTTCAGGTGAAGGAGGTGCGGCGGTTGAATATCGTCTCAAGGTCACAAAGTTGATTTGGATAAGCGAGGCACCGCAGTGTCATACACAGAGCCTCGCGATCTCACAGTCGGCCTCGCTTCGCATTCATAACTTCGCCGAGAATGAGCGGGCCAGCGATCAGGTCGTTCGATTCGACTCTGTGGAAACGGAATTTACGGCAGAAGGCGGTTGTATCGATGGGGTCGACACACAACTGGCCGCTCTCGCGACTGTAGAAGATTTATAATCAATAAATCATCGATGTACTTCATTAGAAGATTTTGAGCCAGTAATGAATCTTGCAGCACACTCGTTGCCATATCGACGACCACTTTTCTGCGAATGCGGCTAGCCGCTGAACGTTCAGCCAGAGAGTCTTAACCAGACAGGCTTAAAAAACCGCGTGGTGGCTATTTATAGCCTTCTGTACGCAGCCAACTTTAATGGCTTAGGTGTTCATATAGCAGCAAAACACTTAATAGTTTTACATGTTAAAATTATATTATTTGCGCCGCAGTGCTCATTGATTTTTATTTAAAATAAATGACGTATGCGTGCATCCATGATCATCATCATCGACGAACGTAAAACTTTAAGAACGAATGTAAAGGTTTACGTATGGGTAGCAAAATGCTGCTGAAGCTTGGTTGCCGGTAACACGGTAAACTTCAACCGGTAACACGGTAACATAAAGAACTGTACGTACAAGCTAGAACTCTCTAATATTCCTACAGGTTAACGTCTCGCCCAACTGCTTAATGAAACACGCCAAGAAATACGTGAAGTGAGATATTAGCGTTGTGTATGCCATGCCACTTACGAGTGGGAAGAACTATAGGGGAAATCAACGTTACTAGAATGAACTCAGTTTCAAAGCTCCCTTGGAGAGGTGGTCCGGGTGGTGGTTGGGAGTCGACTCTTGGTCCGGCGGCCAGCGCCTATTTGTGATCGGTAACGGCGACGTGCAAGCGGTTAGAGTTAATTGTGCACTGTGTGTACACGCTGCTTCGAAGACTGTTTTTGGCACTGCCTCTTTTATTGTACGAAAAAACATTTGTCTTCTGTGAAGCGTGGCGAAAAGGAGCAGATGTCACTGCAGATGTGTGCTGCAGTATGTACACGTGCTTTGCGCCGGGTTCCACGACTGGTGGCCGCAGTGAACTGATCATCCCGCCATCCAATAATTTAATTATTATTGCTATAGCAAATAATTGGACTCTCTCCGCTAGATTTTGGTGGTGGCGTTCGTGTCACCGTCACTCCCCATATATGTTGGTATATATATATATATATATATATATATATATGGAAACAAGTGTATACTTAAGGGCTCGTTTTTCGTGTTTTACACAATAATAATGAGATCTAACAGACAATAATGCCAAGGAAGGTATAGGGGATGTTATAAGGCCAATTGTAATGTAAATGAGAAGAAAGAAAAGTGGGTGAAAAGATAACTTGCCGTGGGCAAGATCCAAACCCACTTTTCGTTCTTCTCATTTACATTACAATTGGCCTAATAACTTCCCCTATACCTTCCTTGGCATTACTGTCTGTTAGATCTTAATATTATTGTGTAAAACATGAAAAACGAGCCCTTAAGTGTACACTTGTTTCCCTTATTCATTAAGGAGGGTCTCGTACTGGCAAACTTGGTGCCTTTAGGTTGTATACGGGGGACTCATGCTCCGCTGCCAGTTAGTAATAAGTTCACGTGCTACGTGACGCCAAACAGGCTCGTAAAGAGTGTGCCACACTAGCCGCCTTGGCTACTAGTGGCGCTGACTGACACTCCCAGGTTTAAATTGACATAGATACCCAATAAAGTGGCTGGGGGGGATATCTGTAGTGGTAGCTCAGTGGTAGAGCATCGGACGCGTTATTCGAAGGTCGCAGGTTTGGATCCTGCCCACGGCAAGTTATCTTTTAACCAACCTTTCTTTCTTTTCATTTACATTACAATTTGCTTAATAACTTCCCTATACTATCCTTGGCATTATTGTCTGTTAGATCTCATATATATATATAGTGGGAGTAATAATTCAATTGACCAGTTAGTCTTCGTGAAGGTATGGCATGTGGCACAACGGGAGCGTTGTCAGCAAGGATAAATATACTTATTTCCCAACAAATTCGGGAGGGGTCCTCCCTTCATCAGGGCATGAGTTATCATACGGGGATAATGAGTTATCTTCAGCGGACCCCTCCCGAAACTGTTGGGAAATAAATATATTTATGCTTGTTGACAACGCTCCCATTGTGCTATATATATATATATATATATATATATATATATATATATATATATATATAGGAAGAAAGAAAAGTGGGTGAATGAAATAACTTGCCGTGAGCAGAATGGAACCTACGACCTTCGAATTACACGTGACCACTGAGCTATCACGGCGGCCATTCCCCCAGCCACTTTATTGTGGTTTATATGTGAATTTAAGCGTGGGAGTGTCAGTCAGCAACATCTGTAGCCATAGCGGAGAGTGTGGAACACCCTTTTATGAGCCTGTGTGGCGTCACGTAGCATGTAAACTTATTATGAGCGGGCAGCTGTGCAATAGTCCGTCGTATACCACCTAACGGCACCAATTCTGCCAGTATGAGACCTTCATTAATGAATAAGGGAAAGAAGTGTATACCTAAGTTTATACTTCTTCACTTCTTTCCCTGACACTCCCACGTTTAAATTCACATATAAACCACAAAAAAGTGGCTGGGGGCATGGCCTCCATGATAGCTCAGTGGTCAGAGCATCGAACGCGTAATTCGAAGGTCGTAGGGTTCGATAGTTGGTTGATATGGGGGGTTTAACGTCCCAAAACCACCATATGATTAT
Source organism: Rhipicephalus annulatus (assembly GCA_013436015.1). Taxonomy (NCBI): domain Eukaryota; kingdom Metazoa; phylum Arthropoda; class Arachnida; order Ixodida; family Ixodidae; genus Rhipicephalus; species Rhipicephalus annulatus. The sequence continues at coordinate 330,250 of WOVY01011498.1, read as the reverse complement.
GAAAGACGTCGTAATGGAGGGCTCCGAAAATTTCAACCACCTGGGGTTCTTTAACGTGCGCCCAAATCTGAACACACGGGCCTACAACATTTCGCCTCCACCGGAAATGCAGCCACCACAGCCGGGATACGAACCCACGACCTGCGAGTCAGGTCGTAAATTGAATTCCTGTTCACGAGAAGTTATTTTTTCACCCACTTTCCTTTCTTCTTATTTACAATACATTCGTTCTAATAACTTCCGCTATACA